>BSBK01003570.1:600000-1175000 GCA_027943335.1 Chamaecyparis obtusa
ACATGAGATGTTCATTTTAAGTCCAAAATTGAAGTCTTATCAGCTAAGAAGATTACTTGAATTTCTTGCAACGCGCTTAGTATATTTTTACCTATTTTTAGCAATTCTTGCACTTTTCCCAATCAAAACCAGCAGAAGTCAATCAAAAATAGAAAACTTCAATTGTTAAGATTAGCTATTAGTCCAAATCTGGAAATCAAATTTGACAAACTACCCTAAAAAATGAAATGACAATTGAAACCCAGTGCCAAAACTCATACGATAGTGGGTGTTCTTCTAGACGACAGTCCAAAAACTTGTACGACACTGGGTATCAGATCATACAACTTTTGAGCCTCCAAATGACAAAGTGTACTATCTAACATGATCCTTGATTAAATACACTATCATATGACAGTGGGTCAGTCTGGTACGACTTTGTTAGAAACTCATACAAAAATTGTACTGACAAAAATTAAAAATCACAGTTTTGACCCAGAAATTGACAAGAAGATGATAGAAATTGATAGAAATTGAAAGGAAACCCATTTTAGGGCCGCACGGTGGGCGCCAAAAATGTGTGTGTGAATTTTTTACCTAGCTGCAAGACACAACACTTCAGTAAAACATTAGAGGTTAGCGAAAATCAAAATTGTGCAATGAATTGAAACTAAACTAACCAAGTGATTTACTGGCTTCTAATAGGTGCAAGTATGATGTTCTCAGATCGGAATCTAGATCAGTGACCTTGACGACACCTAGATGAAGGATTTAAATGCAAAATCTAGATATGAATCGAATGCAAACTAAGCTATGTTTTTGGATTTAATAAGATAAAAAATAATAGATATGAATCTAATCTAGATGAAAAACTGATATGAAATCTAAACTAAATAGAAAACAAGATTGATCTCACAACAATGTTGATTCGCAAGAAGCTTTGATTCCTCCAATTTCAATTCTCCAGCATGATTTGTGCAACTCTTGAATTGATTTTGGCAGTGTAAGTATGCAAACTCTGTGGATGAATTATGAAGAGCTGAGCCTTGATTTTATAGAAATCTAGGGCTTTGGAGGTGCATGGGAAAAGCCGTAAATCACTCTTGATAAACTCAGGTTGATTTTTGAGTTTTCAAAAATAAAAGATAATTAATTCACAAAAATCACGCAAATCATGCAAGAACATGAATTTAACTCAAATTAGAAGTTTAGATCAACTTTGAACTCAAAAAGGATGTTGAGTTCCAAAAAGTCAATAACTTGCATTGATTTTTTGATTTGGAGTTTAACTGCTCTTTGAATGTGCACATGGATAATTATGAATTAATAAACAAATAAAGTGATTTATTCTCAACTTAACTGATTTGGAAATTAAAACAATTGATTTATGGGTTAATCAATTATTAAATCAAACTTTTATTCAAAATTACATTATTAAATATGACAACTTTGCTTTAATCAATTAAATAAGAATTTAATCCATTAATGATAGGAATTTTGTTTTATTTGTCAAATTTAAATAATAATAATTAGGAATAAATAAGATTAAATTCAATTTAATAATTAAGTGGCAGAATTAAGTCTAATTAATTAAATATTCAAAATATTCAATTAGTCAAACTTTAGGATAAATAGGATTTATTGCTAAATAATCACTAAATTAAAGATAATTAAGATAATTAGGAATATTGTTAGGAATATTCCCTGATGCAGAATTTAGGATAATCAATTAGGATTCGATGATGTTTAGATGTGCCTTAGGTTAGGACTTCGATGTCAATTTCGTTCGATGTGTCGATGTAGGAGGTTAATGAACCTATAGCCCATTTTTGGGATATTACAATTGCTAGGATAGATAATTTATTAGGCAAGCTAACTTATTTTTTCATATTGTATACATTATTATTACATGAATTCTACATAAGAATGGCATGGTAAAGTAGCATAACAACATATAACACATGATTCGGTGGAGAAAACCTTATTAAAATCCACAAAATAACATCGATTATTGAAAACACTTGGTTGTCTATAGAATAATAGACAACTAAACCTATGGAATATCCCTCTCTCATTCTAAATGGCCTCCTTAAATTCATTAATGTAGGGTGAAGTCTTCACCAAATCCAAAATCTCACATATATGAAAATCCTAAATGAGAATTATATTGAATATAGTGAAATAAGGTAGGTAGCACCCATAAGGGTGGCTATCATACTTTTTAATAACAAATTTAGTTTTGGTTAATAAATCAATTTATAGAAATTTTAATTAATTAATTTTATTATTATCTTATAACATGCTCAATGCATAACTAGATTATAAGATTGGAGATCTTTTAATAGAGCTTTTAAATATTCATTTTGAGTCTATGTAAAGACTCTTATGAACAATACACTCTATAAAAGATAAAATGTATTCCAAGATGAAGATCACACATTTAAGATTATATGATAAAATCTTGATCATAATTTGATTTTTTTTTAATAATAATGATTATCAAGTGGGCTTATAAAGTTTTTAATTCGATCATAGTCCTCTCAAGAACTCCCCAAATTCAAAACATAATGCCCTTAGGTTGTACATATAATACAATGGATTACAAGTAGAATACATTTAGATAAATATATTACATAATGCATATAGCTTTTACATAAAATGTTGGTTGATCATTAGGAGGTGGCATTGTTGTGTACACTCCTCAATAACTCCTTGGGGGCCCAGCATTGTCCTAAATTTAGAGAATTTGACATTACAAAGAGGTTTGGTGAAAGTATTTGTCAAATATTTATAATTTAACAAAATTGGATAGTATATCACCCTTGAGAACTTTTCTTGAATAAGTGCACATGAATTTCAATATGATTTGGTTGTTGATGTTGACTATGATTTTTTTTCAATAACAACACAATTTTGACTATGATATACCAATGCAATATTATTTGGAGTATGGATATGAAGTTCATCTAATAATCTTTCAAGCCACATTTATTCATTTGTTGGTGTTGTTGCAATTTTATATTTAGCGTCCATGGATGAAAAACCACAACAGGTTTATTTATTATTGCTATGTGTGATAGCACTTGTACCAAATTTAAATACATAGCCAAGAGTATATAATTTTATATATAACATCACTAATGTAATAAACATCACAAAAACCCCATAAATTTACAATTTTGGTTCTAGAAAAGTAAAGACCGTAATCAAGAGTTCATTTAATATATCCTAGTATTCATTTAGTCATCTTTCAATGAGGAACATTTGGATATTGCATAAATATAGAGGCAGTGCTTATTGCATAGGTTATATCAAGTCTAGAGATAGTAAGGTAAATTATCTATACAAAGTAGAGTTGAACTTTGCACTTGGAGGTTTAGGATCAAGTTTGATAGCTACCTCAATAGGAATATTAATTGGTTTGTAATCAAACATATCAAACTTTTAAATCAAATTTTGTGTCTATTTTGCTTGTGATATCAAAATAGAGTGAGGATGTTGAAATCTAGTCATGCTTAGGAAATTTTATGAAAGTTTGAAATCTGCCATTTTAAATGTTTCATTTAGTTTTTTTTGCATGTATGGATTAGTAAATTAATACTAGTTGTAATGAGTAAATCATCCACATATAAGACGACTATAATAATTTGACCACTTTTAGTTTTTAAAAAGAAATCATTACTAGTGAAACCAATAGAGAATCTAAGTGATTGGAATAAGTTATTGATATATGTATACCAAGATCTAGAAGTTTTTAACATTTTTAACATTCATTTAGTATATTTCTTAGTCAATTTGTGTTGCTAAGGAAGATGTAATTTGAATGGTGCTCATTATTATATAGGGGAAGAGGTTTCATCATGGTCTAAACTACATTGCAAAGTGAAAATTCTAGTGATCACTCTTCATTTGTATTAATTAATTTCACTATTTTAGATATATTTGATTTATACGACCATTGACATCCAAAAATATGTCTTTTGGGGTGTAGAAATAAGATCCCAATTAGCATCATAGTCTAATTGTATTGCATCTCTCCATTTTTGTTTGCTGTAAGATTTTTTTTAAAAGTTCCAGGTTTAGTTTCATAGACATATATAATGTCTTGAACAAGTATCTATGCAAATACTTTGGTTAATTTAATTTGTCTTGAACACTATAGCCTTATAAACCATGAACTATACTAATGCAAAAATAATAGCATTAATGACTCATTTTATGCTCTAGAGTTCATTAATTTATGTTATACGACAAACATACTCAAGTCTACACAAATTTTAAAAAATCCTTTTATGTTTACACAAATAAAAATAAACCCTAATACTACTCTAATCGACTAAACGCATTAGCAATAAGACCCACAAAAGGGAAATGAAATGCAAAAGTATGTCTTATATTTTTCAAGTTTTTAATACATTATAAACTGTATAACAATTTCCACTAATGGAAAATACAATACAATCACTTGCAAGTCAAATAGACAATGCACTATTGAGGCTTTGGGTGAGATCATTCCTTTGACTGAGAGGAGTTTTTTCCTTTGGCAAATGAGACCTGTGGATTTTTTCCTTCAATCTTTAATAGATTTGTGATTTTTTTTCCTTAGGTCTGGACTTTTGAACATGAGGTCTCACAATGAGTATAGGTTATGGTTTTTGTATCTTTATTTTAGTTCATAATCATTTCTTGAAGCCTTTAAATCCTCATTACACTTAGTTTGGCCATTAAAATATGCAACAATAGCCTCTACTCAAGGTTGGTACACGATAGGGAATACTTGTACCTTTGAGTACAATTTTTCCTTTGGATCACACCTAACATTCCATGTACATGTGTGACAATATGCTTGACAGGCATGGAAACATATCCCTTGTGGGTTGCAAGGGCCCCTTATGGATTGAAATCCTAGCTATGACATTAATCACAATTGAACACATCTTCTCTCTTCATATACCTAGAGGTACACAAGGGTCCATGTCCTCAACCTTGAATATAATGTCTATGTTGGTGGATGCCCTCCTATAAGACACATAATCAGGTGAGACATTAATGAAGCTCTCTATATGCAATGAGGTATGTAAGGATGAATAGTGGAAAGAGGTGGGTCATCAAGGTTTGTAAGTAAGGCATACTAGTGTGGTGAAGATCAATTTTTTGATAGAGGTTTGTGAAGGAGTGGGGTTTGGAAAAGAGGTAAGGTGGTATGTGAAACTCCAAAGCCCCAATGGAATAAGGGAAATGATGGGAATAAGTGGAGTGTATGACTGGATAAGGAAGACCAATATCTTGATGGATCTAGAAGAGAAAGAAAGCTTGGGAGGAGAGACATGTTGGGAAACAAAACTCTTCAACTCCAACATCTTACAAAGGTACTTCAAAAAATTGGTGGTCTTAAGAAAACACATGGGGGCGAGAGGGTAAAATATACATACAAAATAGAATTAGGAGTAGCACTAGTGTTGGGAAATAGGAATTTTAGGCAATCATGTGAATTATAGAAAAAAGGGGACACAATAAGTATATCCTACTTAAAATTTAATTTTCTCAAGTAACTATAGGCTTCCATGATCCAATATCTATGGGTCTTCCCATATTACTTCTTCTACAACAATATTTTTCCATCTTTTGAGGTATTTTGTAATGCTTCAACCTCACAAATTCTTTTTCCTTACTTCTATAATTGTCTCAATGATCAAAATTATTTTTCCTTCATCATTGAATGGAGATAGGATAAAGGTACAACATTGATGAAGGGTACTCCCCTTATTAACACAAACACACAACAAAATTGAGAATAAATAGAATTACAATGTTCAGAAATATAACATGCACAGCCACATGGGAATTTTCATTACAATATTTTGCAAGCCAGAGCCACCAAATGTATCTTCTAGAAACTACCCTAGATAACCCTACATGCCTTCATTATATAGGCAATTTTAACCACCTAAGAAGGTTCTAGAAATTTTAACCCTAAAGTTTGAGGCCGACCACCCCTAAGATATTATTATTAATTTTTATTACATTACAATAGGCCCAAACAACTTTTGGAACTCAAAAATAAAGTTTGAAAGAATTTCAATTTCTTCTATTTTAGGTAGCACAACTTCCGGAGACCATAAATCATCGCCCATTGACTTGATTGGCTATTATAACCCCATTTCAAAAATGGTGCAATGTTCTTTACAACTCCAAATTGGTCCAAACTCTAAATAGTTGAGTTTTTTACCCCTTTTAGAGTCTCTAAATCCTATAAAATTGAGTTCAAAGTTTCTGTACCCTGCTGCCAATACTAAAAAATTTCAATATCTTCAAAACTAGACTTGATCTTGCAATGAAACTTTACTGGCAGGTTGATATGACCAAAGTGAACCTCCAAGGTGTAAAATAGAACATTATGAGCTCATACAAAAAACATACGAAAAAATAGTAAATTTCCCAAAATAGCAGCTCTGCACAAGATAGCCCCTATTGAAAAGAAAGAAAAAAAAATTTTAGTGATGCAAGATTGCCCTTACACCCAAGATACTCCTATATCATACACCTAGGGTAATTTGAGAACTGACCTTGTCACATCTTAGGTGTTCAAAGGAAAACCAAGATGGTTAACCTCCTCCCTTGATATCCATGATGAATCTTCCACAGGTCATCCTTTCCATTTGACCAAATATTCTTCATATGTCTTTCTCCTTGTGCTTCTATCAACATGACTATCTAAGATGTCTTCAATCTCCTTTGTAGATGAATTAGTTGATGGAATATTCTATTGTTCTTAGTGACCTGGTCCTCAACACCTCCTTCATGATATTTTGTCAAATCTGAAATGTTGAATGCCAGTGAAATATTGAGTTCACTGGGAAACTCTACTTCATAAGCATTTCTCGAATCATGCATCTTCATTATTTTGCATAGTCCAAACTTCTTCATCTTTAGTTTATTTTATGTTCCTACTGGAAATCTCTCCTTTATCAAATGAACCATGACTTCATCCCCCATTTGGAATTCCTTATGCCTTCTTTTCTTATCTGCCTTAGCCTTGTATTGTGTATTCATTTTATTAATATGCTTCCTTACCTCCTCATGCAAATTCTTCACGTGTTCTACAAATTCTTCAACATCAACACTACTTGTCTCTCTATTGTCCAACTTTCTTAATTCTAATGCATTTATGAGACTACTTCCGTATACTATCTGGAATGGTGATTTACCAGTGCTCCTATTAACAAAATTATTATATGCAAATTATAATTGTGGTAAAATAAAATCCAAACCCTTTGGTTTATCTCCAACCAAGCACCTCAATAGATTCCTCAA
The DNA here is from genome assembly GCA_027943335.1 of Chamaecyparis obtusa. Classification (NCBI taxonomy): domain Eukaryota; kingdom Viridiplantae; phylum Streptophyta; class Pinopsida; order Cupressales; family Cupressaceae; genus Chamaecyparis; species Chamaecyparis obtusa. Next base: position 607,294 of record BSBK01003570.1, read on the forward strand.
ACTCCTATTCACCACTTATGTTTGTCCATCAGCCTATGGATGGTGTGTTGAGCTAAACTTCAAATCTATCTTCAACTTTTTCCACAAGGTTCTCCAAAAGTACCCAACAAACTTATTGTCCTAATCTAAAACCATGCTCTTTGGTAAACCATATAATCTCACCACCTCCTAGAAAAACAATGTTGCTACATGAACAACATCATTACTCTTCTTGCAAGGAATGAAATGTGTCATCTTTGAAAACCTGTCTACCACTCCAAAAATGGAATCGTGCCCCCTCTAAGTTCTTGGTAAGCCAAGAACAAAGTCTATACTAATATCCTCCCATGGCTTCTCTAGTATAGGTAATGTCTGATATAAACCTGTATTTTTCTTATCTCCCTTTGCAATCTAACATACCTTGAACCTTGTACAAATTCCTTAACATCTTCCTACAACTGTGGCCAATAATAATTTAAACTAACCAGAGCAATGGTTTTATCTCGACCAAAATGTCCAGCCAATCCTCTACTATTATTTTCTTTGATTAGATTCTCCCTTTTGGAACTCCTTGGAATGCACAACTAACTACCTTTGAATAACATACCATCCTAGATTATGAAGTCCAACCATTTGGTTCTATCTAGAGTAACAATTTTTGTACAAGCTTTCCAAGCTTCACCAAAATTAGGATCCTCGGGGTACAAACTCTTGAGTTCCTTGAACCCAACAACTTCAATATGCATCTATGTCAATAATATTTGTCTCTTGCTAAGGGTATCTACAACTCTATTAAAATTCTCACTCCCGTGTTTCAAAAAAAAAGTGTAACTCTGCAAAAACTCAACCCATTTCAAATGCCTCTGATTTAACTTTCCTTGACTGATCAAATATTACAAAGCTTGATGATCAGTAAATAAAACAAACTCTTTTGGAAAAATATAATGTCTCCACTTCCTCAATGCCTAAACTATAGCATAGAACTCCTGATCATAAACATAATTTTTTTTCTTGGCAACATTCAACTTCTCACTGAAATAAGCAATGGGTTTACCTTCCTGACTCAAAACAACTCCAATAGCATTACCACTAGCATCATAGTCTACTTGAAATACCTTGTTAAAATTTGGAAGAACTAAAATAGGTTGTTTTATAACATTTCTTTTAACCAATTCAAAACTTTTGTTTCCTCTTGGTATCCACTTAAACTCTTTCCTATCCCCTCTCATTGTTTCATTCACGAGTCCATAGATACTACTGAAATTTTAAATAATTTTTTTGTAAAATCTAGTCAAACCATGAAAAGATTTTACCTCAGTAGCACTCCTTGGAGTAGGCCATTCGAGGATAGCCTTCACCTTCTCTGGGTCTATTTTTAGACCTTCTCCAGAAACTAAAAATCCTAGATACACTAACTCCTTTGACACAAAATTGTACTTCTTTAAAGTAATCAACAACTTCTCTTCCCTTAACAGGTTTCAAACAACCTACGAACATGCATTACATGTTCTTCCAATGTCCTACTGAAGATCAAAATATCATCCAAATAAACAATGACAAAGTTACTCAGAAGTTCTTTTAGTACTTTGTTCATGAGCCACATGAATGTGCTCAATTCATTGGTTATCCCAAAAGGTATGACTAACCACTCATACAAGCCCTCATTTGTCTTGAAAGTTGTCTTTCATTCATCTCCCTCTCTAATCTTGATTTGGTGATATCCACTCTTTAGGTCTATCTTTGTGAAATACATAGCTCTACTCAAACGATCCATAATATCATCCATCCTTGGCAAGGGAAATATGTACTTAATAGTGATCTTATTGATAGCTTGAGAATCCGTACACATCCTCCATTATTCATTTTTCTTTGGTGCTAATACTGCTGGTACAATGCATGGACTCAAACTCTCTCAAATCAATCCCTTCTGCAACAAATCCTTAACTTCTCTGTTCAATTCCTCACTCTCTGTCGGAGTCATCCTATGGGCTGCCTTATTTGGAAAATTGGCCCCTGGAATCAAGTCCATCTGATGACTACTCTTTCTCATTGGTGGCAATCCATCAGGTACATTATCATATAGAATATTTTGACACTCCTCCAACAAGTCTGCAACTTCTGCAGGTACATCTTCTACTTCCCCTTTACCAACTTTTGAAATTAAAGCAAAACACATATGCTCATGTCTCATACCTTCTAACAAATTCCTTCCATAAACTAAACATATTATGGAATTACTACATACCTTTTCCAATGTTTCTTTCAATGGCTTCAACTTGTGTCGAACTCCATCCTTTTTTAAAGAATAAGTATTAACATGACCATCATGTATAGCGTGCATGTCAAACTTCCAAGGCCTTCCTAACAACAAATGGCATGCATCCATGGGTATGATATTGCAGAGTACCTCATCTTAGTAACTTGCAATCTTGAACTTCAATAAGCACTACTCATTGACCAAGACCTTGTGGTCATCTTGCACCCAGACAATTTGGTATGGATGGGGGTGTTTTTCCCTTTTCAATTTTAACTTTGTGACCATTTCTTCTGACACTAGATTATCAATGCTTCCACCATCAATAATAACTTCATTACACTTATCCTCGCACTTGAACCTGGTGTGAAATAGGCTCTTCCCCTTATCTAATTCTTTCTCTTCATTTATCAGGTTCTTCCTAACAACTAGAGTTTCTCCTTTCTCAGGATCCTCTGAGTGTTTTTACTGAGCTTCTTCATTTGCATGCACAACTCGTGCATGACCTTCAGTCCTCTTGTTTGTCCTTCCTTGACACTAGGGACATTCATAGGCTTGGTGTCCTTCCCTGCAATGGAAACATGTCCCATGAAAACCTCCTCTTCCAGGCCCTTTCCCTCTTCCTCTTCCTCTCTAATTGATCAAGGGTGCTCCCCTTAATATCACAAACACATAACAGAAGTAGAGACACAACAACAATTTGCAAGAACATAAAATGGGCTTCTTATTATTTCCACAACTGTGGAATTACAATTTTTTTGAATTACAATATGCAAAGTCACATGGGCATTTCCTTACCATATTATGTAAGACAAATCCTTTGAATCACTACCCAGAACTACCCTAGAAAACACTACGGGCCTTCCTTATATAGGCAATTTTCCAAAAATTTATCCCTTAAGGCCGACTGCCCTTAGAATTTTTTTTTTCATTTTTTTTACATTAGGGTCAACTCAAAATAATTACAGATTTTATTTTTAGGTAGTCCAACTTCTGGATGCCATAACTTTTTAACCGTAGCTCCGTTTTGCTACTATAACCACTTTTCAAAAATGGCAGGACCTAATCTATAGTGCCTGACAATGCAAGCTCTAGTCAGCTGGGATTCGATCGTGATCTAGAGCCTCTAAGGCATTCAAAATTGAGCTCAAAGATTTTGTACCCAAAAATATCAATAACTTCACCAATACAGATGATATTGCAATGAAACTCAACAGACTAATATGACTAAGATGAACCTCCACCCGTGAAATCGGAACATTCTGAGCTCAAATGACCAACTTACTAAAAATAGTAAGTTTCCATAAATAGCATCTTTGCATAAGATAGCCCTTATTGAAAAGAAACCAAAAATATTTTTGGGTGATGCAAGATTTCCCTTACACCCAGGATGCTCATGCATCAGAAACCTGGAGTAATTTGAGAAGTGACCCTGTCACGTCTCAGGTGTGTAGAGGAAAACCAAGATGGTTAACCTCCTCCCTTGTTAGCCATGATGAATCTTCTATAGGTCATCCTTTCCATTTGACCAAATATTCTTCATATATCATGTTCCTTGTGCTTTTTCCAACATGACTATCTAGTATATCCTTAATCTCCCTGGTAGCTGAAGTAGTTGCCGGAATACTCCATTGTGCTTCTATGACCCCATCTTCAACACCCCCTTCATGATACTCTGTCAGATCTAAAATGTTAAATACTGGTGAAATATTCAGCTCAGTAAGCAACTCTACTTCATAGGCACTTCCTGAATCATGCTTCTTTAGTATCTTACATGGCCCAAACTTCTTTATTTTCAGCTTGTTATATGTACTTACTAGAAATCTCTCTTTCCGCAAATGAACCATGACTTCATCCCCAACTTGAAATTATTTATGCCTCCTTTTCTCATCTTTTTTAGCCTTATACTGTGCATTCATCTTGGTAATGTGTTTTCTCACCTCCTCATGGATGTTCTTCAAATGTTCTACAAAATCCTCAACTTCAGCACTACTTATCTCTCCTTTGTCTATCTTCCTCAACTCGAAAACATTTCTGGGACTACTTCCATATACAATCTAGAATGGTGATTTACCAGTGCTCCCGTTAACACAATTATTGTATGCAAATTATGCATGTGGTAAAATCAAATCCCATCCTGTTGGCTTATCTCCAACCAAACATCTCCTGTTGGCTTATCTTAGTAGTGCCAAAAATAATGAAAATTTCCTAAATCCTTTAGCTTCTTCTGTGCTTCTCAGATCCAAAACCGCAACTCTGAAACATGTTCCTACACACAAAAAATTAGGGAATAAGGTGTGGAAATGGGTTTGCCTTGGTTAAACCCCTATGTAGGAATCAACCTTAAAATTGAATTGAAATTGCATAAGTAAAAATGAAATGGAAGGAAGATCTGAAACATAAATCACCTTATATCTTGATGATGCAATGCCTCTTCAGATGTGGTCACAAGTGTTGATGCAATAGCTTGAACTCCACAAAAACCTAATAGGAAATCATGAAACCAAAGCCTTGAATGATGGATTTTGTAATTTTCCACAACACTTAATGAAGGAAGAAGAATGCCTTCAAGATATTGAGGATTTTCTTGATTTCTTATTGCTTGGTTGGATCCCTTCTCCTTCTTGTCTCTTATTCTTGTTATTGTTGTGAAAGAATGGAAAAGGCAGGCCTTTATATATAGATTTCAAAGTGAAACCACCTTTAGACCGACTTAGAAAAATGATAATGAGCCATAGATCTAGATTTGGGGAGTGTGAGACCATAAAATATTTCCCTTAAAATTTTAGGAAATAATGTAGGGCACATGCTGCAAAAACCAACATGTACCTGAAAAACCGTCATGTGCCCAAAAAATCATCATGTAGCTAGCAAAATTTAGTGAAATTTTACAAGGATAAAGTTGTCAGTATCTAGGCCCCAAAAGATAAATCATGCAAAGATATGAGATCAGTAGATGTGGAGTCATAATATTAATTTAAATATTCAATTTAAATTAATAAAGGTCTAATAAGCCTTAGAAGAACATGAAATCAATGTGGGAACCCATATACACTAAAATGGGGCTAAAAATGAGCACCTAATAAGGGTTCTATTTTTTAGGATGATACAATAGGTAGTACACAAAATATTTACAAAATAAAGTTTGAAGCCATATCTTTCAAAAGTTCAATAGCTGATAGAACTTTAAGCTTCAATCATCTAAAAGAAAAATTCAGTTTGTGTATTGTTAAAAAAATATAGAATTATTTCACAAAGAAATTCCTCAATTGTCCTTTCTTTTCAATTCACAGCCAATAACAATATCTAATTGATCACAATCACACCCTCATTCTCAGATTCGCCTTCTCCAACTTGTCATCAAAACACAATATCCTTCCCACCTCCTTCTCTTGCCAATATCCTTACTTTGTATTGCATGTATTTAGAGACCATGGGTTTCATAACCTTTGCATTGAAGATTCTTTTCATGTTAACCCTCATCTTATATTTGATTATCCCATGATCACTTTTTTATTATTTTTCCTTGAATCTCACTAATTTCATTTCTAAATATTGTGAGGTTATTTTCCAACTTCTTGAAGCTCTCCAATGTCTCTATATTCACTTTCTTAGGAGACAGTTCCCTCTCCATTATTGTCTTCAAACTATGGAAAACATCACTGCTCTTACATAGGCTAACACCATCTTCTTCAAATAACTTTACCTACAAAGTAGACAAGATATTCTTTCGATCTTGCTTGTATTTTTCCCTTTTTCTAAAGTTGTTGCTATCTCACTTTTGAGTAGCTTTGAAAGTTCTCATAAATCATGTAGAATCATCAAAAAATTATTTCTCCTTTTTTCACATTCTGAATATCGTCATTCCATATTATGTGTCTCTCTAAAATTAGATTGTATTCTCTTATAAAGTTATCAACGCACACCATTACATCAATTATAACATTACCAACCCAATTATCCACTACCAAAGGCACATATTGACACCTTTTCAATTATTTTAATTTATTGGGATCCAACCCCTCACTAGCGAGATCCATACTTTGCATGGAAGGCTCATCACACATGTCCAACATGGACTGAATAAACAAGTTGAAAGAGATTAACTATCTTCACAACACAATATTTTTCTCAGCCTCTAGTTTAAGCCTTTTTTATAACATACACACCAAATTTTGCATGATAGATATCTCCCTCAAGAGTGTGTAGACCCATGTCTACCTTGCTTAACCTAAAGTCAATATTTGTGATATCACTTGCATCCTTGTCTTTGACAAGATTGAGAATTTCCAATAATGCATGATCAGAGGTTGGGTTAGTAATCATTCTAGACATTATCCTATCCTTCTTTGGTTTAGGGGTATCCTGCAATAGCTTGGCCACTATGTCCTCATTTGTGTCTAGCATTAAAGTATATCCCTTTTTCTTCTCTACAACATTTTTTAGCCTTGGAAGGGAAGTCACAATGGATGAACTAGAAATGGTGGTTACTACATTGGTACATAGTGCAAGTGTGTAAGCAACAGGAATAGAATCATTGACCATGGATAAATCTGACCAATTGAAATAGTTGTTGGAAATATTATCTCCATTTCCAAGTGATAATTATAATTGTCTAACTATTTCTAACTTTTTCTTCTTACACGGTGATATTTACAAGTATGAAAGATAAGATGAGGATTCACAAGTACTTTCCTAGATTGGGAGTGAAAAATAGGCTCCTCTTTACTAGAGGGGTGAAATCAATATTCTTCATAGAAAATGGGAATTGGATTTCATACTTTCCACATACAGCATTCTTTGGATTTGTATCTCCAACAGGATTTTTACGCTTGCCATCCTTCTCCTATTTTGTACTTAATTATACTCTATATATTATAGAATTAGTCATCTCGACATGTGTACTTCAAATTTACATCCTTTTTAGGATGTTTCTCATACCTGCCCCTTAGTGTATTTCTTTAACCAGGGGTGACAAAAATAGTTACTAAACCAGACAAGTTTTATTGTACAAGGTCTGCTGGCAAGTTGGGTGTGTTTTCATTGATGTCAACATGTCTACTATGATGTTTTTGATTGCTAAAATTCTATTTGGATGTCTACTGTGAAGATCAAATGGTTTTGATATCTATTATGAAGGTTGGTTGATAAATATGTGTACACACAAAAGTAGTGCACTTCTATGAATCCTTACATTCAAGAACACTCAAGAATGAGGTCTCAAAAATTGATCCATAGCTCTCTATGTATGGAGTTGCAAGATTTAAAATTGCTCTCAGCTAGAGCTAATAAACTTAATGACCTTGCTAGTCAACCACACAATGAGAGATTCAAATGAAGACAAGGGCAAGAATGCAAATATCTCCAAGAATCAAATGAAATGCAATGCCAGTAAGCTAAGAATGAAGATGAAAATATGCAAGCTATGCTATGAAAATGAAAGTACAATCTAAACTATGAAATGGAAATAGCAAGTGTTACAATCCTTCCTATTAAACTAGATGAGTTATTCTAAAGAATGAAAGGAAATCTAAACTATGAAAGCATGAAATATGAAGCTACTATGCAAGAATGAAAACTAAACTATGAAGAAATGAAGAAAGCCAAGATGTGATGCAATAATGATCTCCAAAAAGCTTCAAAGTCTTCAAGAATTCCTGCAGCATAAAGTTAGCATAAAAAGTGAATGACCTAGAATGAGGAAGAGAGCTCTTCTTTTATAGGAAATGAGGAGAAATGGACCATGGAGATTAAGAGGCAAAAGTCTTAATCAAGGGTGGAGCTTGAAAGAGGATCAATCCATGTGCACAAGTATCCTCCAATAGGAAAATAAGAGTTGACTTTTGTGTCCATATGAGACAAAAAGTATTTTTTCTTTTTTTATAAAATAGAAATAATGCTTTATTTGTGCAATTTAGGATAAGAGGAAAAGTGGGGGCTTTTTATTTAATAAAAGAGGAGGAAATATTCTTTTTAATTAAATAAAGATTTAGGATAAAATGGTTAGCCCAAGGCAAATAATCAAAAATGATGAAATAGGATTTGATCAAAGAAATTGATATAATTGATAAAATGCTGATTTTCTAAAAATATTGATTCAGGGATTTGATAAATTGCTGAATGGGGGCCCAAAGTCTAGGCAACCATTTTAGGGTGCATACATTTTCCCCTCTTTGACTAATGTGTGATCATTTTGGGAACACATGCATTCAAAGAAGAATTGAAATGTGAGTTCATTTTGGGATCACAAAACAACTTAGACGTGTGTTCATTTTGGGAACACGCCTGGACAAAAATAAACAAAAGATTTTGGACATGAGTTCATTTTGGGATCACATCCAAAATAAGAGATAAAAATCTCAAGCTGAGCGAAAGCTCATAAAAAGATAGCTGAATCAAGAAAATCAAGGATTAAATCCAATAGGTACTGCCCCCTCAGAATCAAAATTGAAATCAGGCAGAGGAGAACATCAGATTGATAAAAGATGATCAAATCATAATGAAATCATAATCAAAGATAAAGGATAATAGGATAACCATTAGGCAGTGAAAACATGCCCCAATGATGAATGAGAAGAAAAGAAATGGGGTGAATGGAATACTAGAAAGACATGAAAAGGAAGAAATTTCATCAAAGATCGAAGAATTATGCCTCAAAAGGTTAGTCAACTACACAGAACAGAGATAAATTTTTGAAACATGATTTTGACTATCAAGATTAACTTGAATTTTGATTTTGAGTCCAAAAATGGATCCAGGATGTCAAAATTAGCTAAGGGTGCAATTTTTGGCAATTTCAAGGTGTTTTGAAAATTAGGTCAAAAAGTCAAAATGCTATATTAGGTCAAGGATGTGATATGAAAGACAAGGAGCAAAAAACTTGATCAAGAAGAAGTGAAAGGCGATCGCAATTGACCGACAAGTCCACAAAAGATGAAAGGAGAGCTCTCTCCATATGCAAGATGCAAAGCTAATCTAATCATGAACCTAAAAATGCAAGCTACTATGAAAAGTGGTTGACTTGCAAGGTCACAATGCTTATAGACATCTAATAATCATCATCAAGCTTTATCGGTAGCGTCGTAAGATCATACAATACATACTAGTATGACTATGGGTATATGAATATGATCTATATCAGATAAAAATGTGGGAATCCCACCTAGGCATCCAAAGACATGTAGGTCAAGATGACTAGTGTAGTGAGATTGCCTAAGTTTAATATGGCAAGATTATACTCGCATCGAGACACAAGGAAAGTCAAGATGACTAGAAGTATGCACTTGAACAAACAATCAAGGATAATACCTTGTAGATCCTATTGTCAAGTGGATCAAGCATAAATGCTAATGACAATTAGGACCAACAAAATATACCCACAAGAAGAAAAAGCAATAAAACATGTCCTCATGCCCTTAGTCTTCTAGCTATGCATCATCGAAAACTTCTTAGGGAGACATCACTCATCAAAGAAATCCTCATAGACAGCACACAAAGAAAAATAAAGTCAAGCAAGTCTTAGCGAATCAAGTGTTTAAGTGCATGTGTGTAGGTCATAGAATCAATCTTTGAGTATCACATCTGCTAGTGGAAATATCATATCATGCTAAACTGTAGGGTAGGATATCTGATAAGTGTTGAGAAACACTTGACGCTAGGGTAGTGTTGAAAAATATTGTTTGGGGTGGTGTTGAAAAACACCATTTGCAAGATGTCCTAAAGACCAACACATCCTAAAAGACCAAAGCTAACACAGTGATGCCCCCTAGACAAAGACAAAGACCAATTCCAAACCAAGGCAACAAGGTCAAGGCATGATGGAGAAAGGCTAAGTGTCGAGAGCGCATGCTAAAAAATAAGGGTGCAAAAGGCCTCAAGTAGTGTCTGTTTCCAGGTTTTCACCATTTGGAGATTTTTTCAAGACTTTTTTCAATTTTTTTGTATTTTTGCTACCAAGGCACCTGTTTCCAGGTTTTCACCAAGGCACTTTTTCTATTTTTTTAGAATTTTTAAAATTTTTTAATTTTTTAATATTTTTTCAGCATCATATATATATATATATAAAAAAAATTTTAAATCAATAAATATATACAAAGGATGCCCCTAGATAGAATGGGCATCAAACTCCCAAGCAAGATCACATCATGTAGTCATAATGTCTAGTGAGGTGGGGAACAAGAGGGAGTAGCAAGCTGGTGGAAGAGATGGAAAATGAGAGAATGAAGGAGAATGAAGGGAAGAAATCCTCAAAGAAAAACTCCTCAAGAGTACCCAAGCTAGGGAAAAATTATCATGCAAAGCACATTTGGACAAGCAATGAAAGGCCAACATATGATAAGTCAGAAAAGTACAAAAGAAGGAAAGGATGTAGTCCAAAGGAGTAGACATGTCAAGAGACTTCAGAGAATCATGTTTTACTCTTTTTTATTAGATCAAGACCAAAGGGGAAAGGGATTGTGAAATGCTAGAATGAATGGAGGAAAAAAAATATGAAGGCTAAACATGAATGGAATGAAAGCAAGATCATCGTAAGATAGCTCACAAGATAGCTAAATGTTCGTGTATAGGTCAACATTGTCAAGATCAAGATGGAATGGATGAAATATGTAGAAGAACTACGCATGATGCCTAATTGCCAGGTTTTCATCATAGTACTTATCCAAGGTGCCACAAGGAAGTGATTTTCACCATAGGATGAATTTATTTATCTTTACTTTTTCTACGAAGGCACCTATTTTTAGGTTTCCACTAAGGCACATTTTCAATTTTTTCATTTTTTCTATTTTATTTTTTAAAAAAATTTTAAATTTTTTTATTTTTATTTTTATTTTTTGGAAGAAGGCAAGCTTTTTAGATAATGCTCCTTGAAAGGATAAACCATGATATGCCAAGGATTCAAAATGATATGCTCAAAGATGCTAATAGGGAAAGGAAGATGGAAGAGAAAAATGGAGGATAAGGTTTTATGTAAAGCGAGTGAGGTTAGAAGATAAGAGGAATAGGCAAATGAGAAAAAAGGATAGAAGGTAGAAGGATAATGAATGGAAAGATTGTGAAATGGTAGATGGAAAGTAAGGCAAGATCAACATCAAAACACACACCTTGAAGGGTGGCGAGACGATGGAGGAAACATGAATGAAGGAATACTTGAAGGAATATAGTGAATGTTTAGTAGAGGTTGCGGTACATGGAATGGAAGAATGTTTTTGGAAGAAGATGAGGTAGAAGCTTTTGGAAGCTTGAATGTCAACTTCACTTTTTGTTCAATATTAGACTCTTTCAAGAGAGACTTTGGAATCCAAATAGCCATAGGCTTTTCATTTCTTTTTGATGATCTAGAGAGGATATCTTCAATGATAGATTTTGGAACCCATACTTGTCTTGTAGTTTTCTTCTTAGATATCTCTTTTGGCTTTATGCCCCCATGTCGATTAGAGGAGACATGGTGATCTTCTTTTTTTGACGGATTCTTGTATTGCTTCTTTTTCTTATATTGAACATTCAAGCTACTTCCAAAAGACTTGGGACTTGTGGAAGAAGAAGGAGGATATGATTGGTTTAGATGGGTGGGTGGATGAAAAGGATTCAAGGGTATGCATCTATGTTGATCTTGACCAAAGATGGAATATGGAGGGATGTAAGGACCCAAGGTGGATGATGAATTAGGAGAGTTAGGAGGGGAAAGTGAAGGGACATAAGGGCCCAAGATGGAAGGAAGACATGAAGCCCTTGGTATTGGTGGAGGAAGTCCAAGGATGGAAGTCGAAGATGCAAAATGATAATCAATAAGTTCATCAACATCTATATAACAGCCAAGGATATCAACATCTTTAGAGAGGATATCAACATTTTTAGAAATGTACACACAAAATAGTGCACTTCTATGGATCATTACAATCAAGAACACTCAAGAATGAGGTCTCAAAAATTGATCCATATCTCTCTATGTATGGAGTTGCAAGATTGTAAATTGCTCCCAGCTAGAGCTAATAAACTTAATGACCTTGCTAGTCAACCACACAATGAGAGATTCAAGTGAAGACAAGGGCAAGAATGCCAATATCCCCAAGAATCAAATGAAATGCAATGCAAGTAAGCTAAGAATGAGGATGCAAATATGCAAGCTATGATATGAAAATGAAAGTACAATCTAAACTATGAAATGGAAATAGCAAGTGTTACAATCTTTCCTATTAAACTAGATGAGTTATTCTAAAGCATGAAAGGAAATCTAAACTATGAAAGCATGAAATATGAAGCTACTATGAAAGAATGAAAAATAAACTATGAAGCAATGAAGAAAGCCAAGATGTGATGCAACAATGATCTCCAAAAAGCTTCAAAGTCTTCAAGAATTTCCGCAGCATAAAGTTAGCATAAAAAGTGAATGACCTAGAATGAGGAAGAGAGCTCTTCTTTTATAGGAAATGAGGAGAAATGGACCATGGAGATTAAGAGGAAAAAGTCTTAATCAAGGGTGGAGCTTGAAAGAGGAGCAATCCATGTGCACAAGTATCCTCCAATAGGAAAATAAGAGTTGACTTTTGTGTCCATATGAGACAAAAAGTGCTTTTCTCTTTTTATAAAATAGGAATAATGCTTTATTTGTGCAACTTAGGATAAGAGGAAAAGTGGGGGCTTTTTATTTAATAAAAGGGGAGGAAATATTCCTTTTAATTAAATAAAGATTTAGGATAAAATGGTTAGCCCAAGGTAAATAATCAAAAATGATGAAATAGGATTTGATCAAAGAAATTGATATAATTGATAAAATGTTAATTTTCTGAAAATATTGATTCAGGGATTTGATAAATTGCTGAATGGGGACCCAAAGTCTAGGCGACCATTTTAGGGTGCATACATTTTCCCCTCTTTGACTAATGTGTGATCATTTTAGGAACACATGCAGTCAAAGAAGAATTGAAATGTGAGTTCATTTTGGGATCAAAAAACAACTCAGATGTGTGTTCATTTTGGGAACACGCTCGGACAAAAATAAACAAAAGATTCTAGACATGAGATCATTTTGGGATCACATCCAAAATAAGAGATAAAAATCTCAAGCTAAGAGAAAGCTCATAAAAAGATAGCTGAATCAAGAAAATCAAGGATTAAATCCAATAGGTACTGCCCCCTCGGAATCGAAATCAAAATCAGGCAGAGGAGAACATGTTAGGAATAAGGTGTCTCAACCTGGGATAATTCCTATTCTTATTATTTGTTTGTAAATGTATTTTTTGTAAATAATGAAATTAAGTGTGAGTGTACATGTCTAGTTGGCATGTTGATGTGTCACTCCACTTGATGTGTCGGCATCTTGTGCATAAGGAGATCATGACTGAAACGGTCATGACGGATTCCTATGATGCGTAAGAACTATTTAATGAATGTGCTATGATAGGTGTAAGAGCATCTTATGACTTGGGCCTATTTGGGCACCCAAGAAGAATTGGTTGGTGTGTGTAAGAGAATATGCCAAAAATAGGTTGGTATGACATATTCTCTTACACTTCTCTTGTGACCGTTATTTTTGGTAGATTCTATGACAAGTTGTCATGTCTATTCTAGGGATGGATGCCTATTCTTGGGATTGCATGTAATAGCTATGTACATGTGGCTTTATGCATGGGTCTTGGTGGTTGGATGCCAAACTCCTTTTTTGGGTATTTGTTGGGTCCTGAGGAGTCTATATATATGATGTTGCTTCTATGGGAGAGCAATAAGTTTTTCTAGTCTCTCATCTCTTGAAAGAACTTGCATTGCAAGTGTGTTGTAGTCTTTATGTTGAAGATAATACATTGTGCAGGTTTTGGAGGGGTGGGGTTGTTTTACCGAAAGGTTTTTCCCCATCGGCATATCTTTGTGTTTATGTGTTTCAACCTTCTCTATCTATTTTCTGTATGCATGGTATATGGCTACAATATCTTTGTTAAAGTAGTTAATGAATTTGAAATTGTAAGGATTTAAAAAAAATTTACACAATACTTTCCTTTAGAGATTAGTGTAGGAAGTTGTTTCCGCACCTGAGTTTCCTTACAAGTGGTATCAGAGCCTGATCAACTTTTGATCCTAGTTGTTGGGTAGGGTTTTTTGAGCTAATCTCAAGTTGAGTGGGAGTTTTGTGCAGAACATTCTGAATCTTATTTGCAAATTGAGATGGCAAGTTCCTCATACAGTAGTATGGAGGTGGAGAAATTTAATGGCACTAGTTTTGAATTGTGGAAACTTAAGATGGAAGACATGCTTGAATACCGTGATCTATGGGAGGCTACTTCACTTGATGTGAAACCTGCAATGATATCTCAAGTGGATTGGGAGATCAAGGATTGGAAGGCTAAGGGTCTCATCAGACTCTGTCTAGCAGATGTCATTCTTCTGAATGTTCTTGATGAGACTACTGCAAATTCTTTGTGGCAACGACTTGGGTCTATGTATCAGGCCAAATCTCTGGTGAATAAGTTGTTCCTAAGAAAGAAGTTGTATTCTTTAAGAATGGAGGAAGGTGGATCCATAACTGATCAGCTCAATGCATTCAATTTATTGATTGCATAGTTGGCATCATCTGGTGCCAAGATCGAGGAGGAGGATCATTGTATGACCCTACTTTGTTCCTTATCGAATTCATGGGACCATTTTGTGATGGCTCTCAGAAGTACTATAGTCACATTCCGTATGGATGATGTGGTGTCTTTACTGCTATCTAAGGAGATGTGAAGAAAGACTTCAGATTCATCTAAGGAAGCCCTTACTGTTCATGGGAGATCCAACAACAGAGGAAAGCAGAATGACAACAAGTCAAAGAAGGGTAGATCCAAATCTCATGGTAGTTCTAAGACTCCTAGAAAGTCCAAGGTGAAATGTTGGAACTGTGATAAAACTGGGCACTTTCAGAGGGATTGCAAAGAACCAAAGAAGAAGAAGAAAGGCTCAGATTCAGCTTCTGAAAAATCTCAAGAAGATGGAGATACTTTTATTGTAGCTTTGGCAGCCCATGCATCTAATGATGTTTGGTTGGTAGACTCAAGTGCTTCTTTTCACATGACCTCTCATCGAAACTGGTTCTCAAAATATGAAGAGTTCGATGGTGGAAAGGTGTACTTGGGTGATGATTCTCACCTAAAGATAATGGGATGCGGAAGGGTCACTATCAAATTTCCTGATGGATGAGTAAAGGGAATCAATAGAGTTATGCACATTCTAGATTTGGCATGAAACTTATTATTTATAAGTATGCTAAATGATGTAGGTGTGCAAGTTGTTTTTTTGAAAGATGGATGCAAGATGATGAGAGGTTCTATAGTGCTCGCTAGAGGTACTAGGAGAGATACTTTGTTTCAGCTTGAAGCATGCATTACTCAGTGCAATAATTATTTTGTTTCAAAGAAGAGAGCAACTATCACTTCATCCCCACCATCTGAACAAGCAGTAAAGAAGATTGTGGCAATGGGTTCCAATGGCAATGCAGTAAGTGTACCTAAGGGTGCAAACACTTTACAAGGCAAGCTTCCTGCAGAAAAGATGATGTTGTGGCATATGAGATTTGGCCACATTGGTGAGAAGGGTCTTAGGACCCTAAAGAATAAAAACCTCATTGAGGGGTTAAATGATTGCAATCTCAAGTTTGACTTCTGCGAACATTGTGTCTATGGTAAACAAAATCGTGTTCAGTTTTACTCTAGTTCTCAAAAATCTTCTGATGTTTTGGATCTTATTCATTCTAATGTATTTGGTCTTGTAAAAGTTCCTTCAATCTCCAAGTCTGTATTTTTTATATCTTTCATAGATGATTATAGTAGAAGGACTTGGATTTATTTCCTTAAAATTAAGACACAAGTCTTTAGTCAGCTCAAGGAATTTAAAGCCCTTGTAGAGAATCAGACTAGTAAGAAGATTAAGTGTGTGAGAACTGATAATGGTGGTGATTTTTTCTTAGCAGAGTTTGAATAGTTCTATAAAGAATGAGGTATCGAGAGGCATAAGACAACTCCTTATACCCCATAGCAAAATGGAGTTGCAGAGAGAATGAACAGGACACTGATGGAGAAGGCTAGGAGTATGCTTAGTGGAGCTGGTTTAGAACAAAGGTTTTGGGCCGAAGCTGTGGCCACTACTTGCTATCTGGTTAATAGATCTCCTACATCAGCTCTTGTTGGTAAGACACCCATGGAGGTGTGGTTTGGTAAGAAGCCTTCAATTAGACATCTTCATGTTTTTGGTTGTGAAGCTTATGCACATGTTCCAAAGGAGAAAAGATCTAAGTTAGAAAACAAAGTTATCAAATATATTTTCATCGGATACAGTGTTGGTGTGAAAGGATACAAGCTTTGGGAACCTGTGACTAGTAAGGTGTTGTATAGTAGAAATGTTATTTTCAGAGAGCTAACATCTTCTCCTATTGTGCTACAACTAGATGAAAAAGAAAAGGAAAAAGATGTTGTTTAGTTGCCTCCTACCCTTGAGAAGACTGAACAGAGGGACCATGTTGGGTCTAATGATGAGGAGAGCTCTAGCAGCTTTGATAGTTTGGAAGAAGAGGAAGAACAACCTCAACCTCAGCCCTTGAGGAGATCCACGAGAGAAAGAAAGCAACCAGAAAGGTTTGGTTATTCTATGTTAGATTCCAGTTGTGCTTTTGCTTTGATTACTAACACTAATGAGCCTAGATCTGTGAAAGAGGCTTTGGGCATGGAAGATGCAGGTTCCTGGATTGAGGCTATGGATAATGAGATGGCTTCATTGGAGAAAAACAAAACTTGGGACCTTGTACCTTTGTCTAAAGGGAGAAAATCTATTGGCTGTAAATGGGTGTTCAAGAAGAAATTTTGTGTAGATGGCAGTGTTGAAAGGTACAAAGCTAGATTGGTTGCAAAGGGGTATTCATAGGTAGAGGGAATAGATTATGGTGAAATATTCTCTCCTATTGCAAAGTTAACATCCATTAGATTTATGTTATCTCTTGCTACATCATATGATTTAGAGATAGAATAGATGGATGTGAAGATAGCTTTTCTTCATAGTGATTTGGAGGAAGAGATTTATATGTCACAGCCTGAGCACTAAATTGTTAAAGGTAAAGAATCCTTAGTTTGCAGATTAAAAAAATCTCTATATGGTTTGAAGCAATCTCCTAGGATGTGGTACCTTAAGTTTGATGCCTTTGTGTTGTCAATTAGATTTGTAAGATCGAAATTAGATCATTGTGTTTATTTTAGAGTTGAAAATGATCGCCTTCTTATTGTTGCATTATATGTTGATGATATGTTGTTGTTTGGGAAGGGTAAGGGTATGATTTCTGATTTTAAATCTCAGTTGTCAGCACAGTTTGAGATGAAAGATCTTGGGGCAGCTAGGTACATCTTGGGTATGGAAATCAGTAGAGACAGGTCTAACAGAAAACTTTGGTTGAGTCAAAGTAAGTATGTTAAGTCTGTGTTGGACAGGTTCAACATGGTAGATTGTAGACCACTTTGTGTTCCTGTTTCTGTGGGAACAAACTTATCTCTAGATGATTGTCCAAAATCTCCTAGTGAGGTGGAGGACATGAGTAGAGTACCTTATGCTAGTGTAGTTGGTAGTCTTATGTATGCTATGGTTTGTACTAGACCAAACATTGCCCAAGCAGTGGGAGTCCCGAGTCAGTTTATGGCTAACCCTGGATAGGTACATTGGGATGTAGTTAAGTAAGTATTTAGATATTTGAGGGGTACATTAGATTACTCCATATGTTATAATGGTAACTCTTCTGGATCTCCACATTCAGTTTGTATTTGTGGGTTTGTGGATTCAAATTGGGCAGGTGATATTGATAGTAGGAGATCCACCAGTGCTTATGTGTTCACTATGTTTGGTGGTGCCATTAGTTGGATGAGTAAGAGACAACTTGTGGTTGCTTTGTCCACTACAGAACTTGAGTACATGGCTGCTACTCATGCTTGTAAGGAAGCCATTTGGCTTAGGAGATTGTGTTCTGATGTTGGTGTTGATGCAGAACATATTACTATTTGGTGTGACAGTCAGAGCGCTATTTGCCTTGCAAAAAATCCAACTTTCCATGCCAGAACGAAGCACATTGATGTACGGTTTCACTTTGTGAGAGATATGGTGGAAGATGGAAAGCTAAATTTGGAGAAGGTAGATACTGTGAAGAATGTTGCAGATGCATTAACGAAACCAGTGGGCACTGAGAAGTTCAGATGGTGTATAGATTTTATGGGCCTTTTGGCCTATAGCGGTTAAGTTCTTATTATGTTCCTGTTGCTCTTACAAGGTGTTCAACAATTGGGAGAATGTTAGGAATAAGGTGTCTCAACCTTAGATAATTCCCATTCTTGTTATTTGTTTTATAAATGTATTTTTTGCAAATAATGAAATTAAGTGTGAGTGTACATGTCTATTTGGCATGTTGATGTGTCACTCCACTTGATGTGTCGGCATCTTGTGCATAAGGAGATCATGACTAAAATAGTCATGATAGATTCCTATGATGCGTAAGAACTATTTAAGGATTTTTCTATGACAGGTGTAAGAGCATCTTATTACTTGGGCCTATTTTGGTGCCTAAGAAGAAGTGGTTGGTGTGTGTAAGAGAATATGCCAAAAATAGGTTGGTGTGACAGATTCTCTTACACTTCTCTTGTGACCGATATTTTTGCTGGATTCTATGACAAGCTATCATAGTCTATTCTACGGATGGATGCCTATTCTTGGGATTGCATGTAATAGTTTTGTACATGTGGCTTTGTGCATGGGTCTTGGTGGTTGGACGCCAAACTCCTTTTTTGGGTGTTTGTTGGGTCCTGGGGAGTCTATATATATGATGTTGCTTCTATGGGAGAGAAATAAGTTTTTCTAGTCTCTCATCTCCTAAAAGAAATTGCATTGCAAGTGTGTTGTATTCTTTGTGTTGAAGATAATACATTGTGCAAGTTTTGGAGGGGTGGGGTTGTTTTACCGAAAGGTTTTTCCCCACCAGCATATCTTTGTGTTTATGTGTTTCAATCTTCTCTATCTATTTTCTATATGCATGGTATATGGCTGCAATATCTTTGTTAAAGTAGTTAACAAATCTAAAATTGTAAGCATTTAAAAAGAATTTGCACAATACTTTCCTTTAGAGATTAGTGTAGGAAGTTGTTTCCACACCTGAGTTTCCTTACAGAATAGCAGATTGATAAAAGATAATCAAATCATAATGAAATCATAATCAAAGATAAAGGATAATAGGATAACCATTAGGCAGTGAAAACATGCCCCAGTGATGAATGAGAAGAAAAGAAATGGGGTGAATGGAAGACTAGAAGTGTGAAAGACATGAAAAGGAAGAAATTCCATCAAAGATCAAAGAATTATGCCTCAAAAGGTTAGTCAACTGCATAGAACAGAGAGAAATTTTTGAAACATGATTTTGACTATCAAGATTAACTCAAATTTTGATTTCAAGTCCGAAAATGGATCCAGGACGTCGAAATTAGCTAGGGGTGCAATTTTTGCGCAGTTCTGAGGTGTTTTGAAAATTAGGTCAAAAAGTCAAAATACTATATTAGGTCAAGGATGTGATATGAAATACAAGGAGCAAAAAGACATGATTGAGAAGAAGCGAAAGGTGATCATAGTTGACTGACAAGTCCACAAAAGATGAAAGGAGAGCTCTCTCCATATGCAAGATGCAAAGCTAATCTAACCATGAACCTAAAAATGCAAGCTACTATGAAAAGTGGTTGACTTGCAAGGTCACAATGCTTATAGACATCTAATAATCATCATCAAACTTCATTGGTAGCATCGTAAGATCATACAATACACACTATTATGACTATGGGTATATGAATATGATCTTTATCAAATAAAAATGTGGGAATCCCACCTAGGCATCCAAAGACATGTAGGTCAAGATGACTAGTGCAGTGAGATTACCTAAGTTTGTTATGGCGAGATTATGCTTGTATCAAGACACATGAAAGTCAGAGTAGCTATAAGCATGCACTCACAAAATAGTCAAGGATAATACCTTGTCAATCCCTAGTGTCAAGTGGAACAAGCATAAATGCTCATGACATGGAGGATCAACAAGATATACCCACAAGTAGAAAAAGAAATAAAACATGTCCTCATGCCCCAGTCTTCTAGCTCAACATCATTGAAAACTATTTAGGGATAGAACACTCATCAAAGAAATCATCATAGACAGCACACAAAGAAATAAAGTCAAGCAAATCTCAGCAAGTCAAGTGTGTAAGTGCGTGTGTGTAGGTCATTGAGTCAAACTTTGAGTATCACATCTGCCAGTGGGAAATATTGCATCATCTAGATTGTGGGTAGGATATCTGATAAGTGTTAACAAATACTTGACGCTAGGGTAGTGTTGAAAAACACAATTGGGGTGGGTGTGACTATTTTTTGAGATTTTGAATTTTTTTATTTTTTTTGGTATTTTTGAAATATATAATTTTTTTGGAGATACATCAAAGTGCCTTTTGCTAGGTTTTCACTAAGATGATCATTTTTCAAGACATTCTGATTTTTAGAATTTTTTAACAATATATCATTTTTTAAAAATTTTTCAGGATCAATAAGCATGTACAAAGGATGCCCCCAGACAGAATAGGCATCAGACTCCCAAGCAAGATCACATCATGTAGTCCCAATGTCTAGCAAGGTGGGGAATATGAGGGATTGGCAAGTTGGTGGAAGAGATGGAAAATGAGAGAATGAAAGAGAATGAAGGGAAGAAATCCTCAAAGGAAAACTCCTCAAGAGTACCCAAGCTAGGGAAAAATTGTCATGCAATGAAAGTCCAGCATAGGATAAGTCAGAAAAGTGCAAAAGAAGGAAAGGATGCAGTCCAAAGGAGTAGACATGTCAAGAGAATTCAGAGCATTGTGTTTTACTCTTTTTTATTAGATTAAGACCAAAGGGGAAAGGGATTGTGAAATGCTACAAAGAATGGAGGAAAAAAAATATGAAAGTTAAACATGAATGGAATGAAAGCAAGATCATCGTAAGATAGCTCACAAGATAGCTAAATGTTCATGTATAGGTCAACATTGTCAAGATCAAGATAGAATGGATGAAATATGTAGAAGAACTATGCATGATGCTTGATTGTCAGGTTTTCATCATGGTACTTATCCAAAGTGCCACAAGGGAGTGATTTTCACCATAGGATGAATTTATTTATCTTTACTTTTTCTACCAAGGCACCTGTTTCCAGGTTTTCACCAAGGCACATTTTCAATTTTTTCATTTTTTTCTTTCTTTTTTTTTTGACTTTTGCCTTTTTTAGAAGAAGGCAAGCTTTTTAGATAATGCTCCTTGAAAGGATAAACCATAATATGCCAAAGATTCAAAATGATATGGTCAAAGATGCTAATAAGGAAAGGAAGATGGAAAGGAATATAAGATTAACATCGACACACACCTTGAAGGGTGGCAAGAGGATGGAGGAAACGTGAATGAAGGAATATGTGAAGGAATATGGTGAATGGATAGCAGAGGTTGCGGTTTAGGTGCATGGAATGGAAGAATATTTTTGGAAGAAGATGAAGTGGAAGCTTTTGGAAGTTTGAATGTCAACTTCACTTTTTGTTCAATATTAGACTCTTTCAAGAGAGACTTTGGAAGCCATATAGCCATAGGCTTTTTATTTCTTTTTGATAATTTAGAGAGAATATCTTCAATGATGGATTTTGGAACCCATACTTGTCTTGTAGTTTTCTTCTTAGATATCTTTTTTGACTTTATGCCTCCATGTCGATTAGAGGAGACATGGTGATCTTCTTTTTTTTATGGATTCTTGTATTGCTTCTTTTTCTTGTATTGAGCATTCAAGTTACTTCCAAAAGACTTGGGACTTGTGGAAGGAAAAGGAGGATATGATTGGTTTAGATGGGTGAGTGGATGAAAAGGATTCAAAGGTATGCATCTATGTTGATCTTGAGGAAAGATAGGAGATGGAGGGACGTAAGGACCCAAGATGGATGAAGAATTAGGAGAGTTAGGAGGGGAAAGTGAAGGGACATAAGGGCCCAAGATGGAAGGAAGACATGAAGCCTTTGGTATTGGTGGAGGAAGTCCAAGGATGGATGTGGAAGATGCAAAAAAATAATCAACCAATTCATTAGCATTTATATGATAGCCAAGGACATTAGCATCTTTAGAGTGAGCATTAAGATTTTCAATAGGATCGTGAACATCTTGAATAGGAGAAACTTCTTCGATAGGAATTTTCAAAGCTTGCAAAGACTTAGGAAGAGTAGAAAGCAGAAATGAACATGGAATGGTAGAACAAGAAGATGGAATGCTTTGATCTTGACAAGTTGCTTTGGATAGCACAAGTGCATCATTTTTTTCTTGATTTTCAATAGGCTTAACATTAGAAGTAACAACACCATTTTTAATAACTTTAATGGAAGTATCATCTTTGGAAAGCATAAGTGTAGTAAAGTTATTTTGATTGTCAATAAGCTCAATGGTGTAAGTAGTAGCTTGACCTTGCTTAGGAAAAGACTTGGGACATGGTGGAATGAAGGCAAAAGGGCACAGAGGATCAAAAGAACTATGAGACAGAGGAGAGACATCATGAAAAGAATTGGATGACATGGAGGGTTCTTGATCTTGATCTTTCTTTATGTTCTTTTCTTTATCATTTTTAAAGTCCTCTTGACATGAAGCCACTTCTAAGGACAAGGAAGCATGTTGGAATTGCATGGAAGATTTTGGGATACATGGTGAAGGACTAGCTAAAGTAGGCATTGTAATACCCCAAAAATGGGCTATAAGTTCATTAATCTCCTACATCTTCAATTCGAACGAAATCGACATCAAAGTCCTAATCTAAGGCACATCTAAACATCATCAAATCCTAATTGATTATCTTAAATTTTGCATCGGGGAATATTCTTAGTAATATTCCTAATCATCATAATTATCTTTAATTTTATAATTATTTGGCAATAAATCACATTTATCCTAAAGTTTGATTAATTGAATATTTTCATATTTAATTAATTAGATTTAATATTTGCCACTTAATTGTGTAATTAAATTTAATTCTATCTATTATTAATTGTATTATTTAATTTTGACAATAAATATAATATCATATGAATAATTGATTAAATTCTTATTTAATTAATTAAAGCAAGTTGTCATTATTTAATAATATAGTTTTTAATAAAAGTTTGATTAAATAATTGATTAACCCATAAATTAATTGTTTTATTTTTAAAAGCAATTAAGTTGGAAATAAATCACTTTATTATTAAATTAATTTATAAATAAAACATGCACAATCATAAAAGCAAACAACTATCAATTATCAATTAAAGCTAAACTCTATTTTAAGTTAAAGCTTAGCTTTTGCATGTTTTTGTGAGTTAATTATCCTTTATTTAAAAATAACTCAAAAATCAACCTGAGTTATTTGAGTGATTTATGGCTTTTTTTCCCATGCACCTCCAAAGCCCTGGATTTCTATAAAAATAAGGCTCAGCTCTTCATAATTCATCTCTCAATCATCTCTCAAATCATCTCATAATTTTGCAAGCTTACTTTGCCAAAGTCATCTACGAATTGCACAACTATTTTGAAGAATTGAAATTGAAGAATCAAAGCTCTTGCGAATCGACATCTTTGTGAGATCAATCTTATTTTTGCATTCATATTGAATATCATTGTTAGATTAGCATTGCATATCAATTTTCAATAGCATTCATAGCATATCAATTTCATATTAGCATAGATTCATATCAATTTTTATCATTCTTATTGCATAGAAAATATCAAAAATATAGATTAATTGCATTCAATTTCATATCCATCTTTTGCATTCAAATCCTTCATTTAGGTGTCATCTAGGTCACTGATCTCGATTACAATCTGAGAACATCAATCTCGCACTTATTAGAAGGCAGTAAATCACTTGGTTAGATAACTTTCAATTTTGCATGATTTTTATTATCACTAACCTCTAATATTTTACTGTGTTGTGTCTACAGATCAGGTACAATTTTCACACACATAGGCATTATAGCGCATAAAGGCTTAGGCTCGCTAGGTGTAGCATTATTGGAAGTATTTGCAGCCAAGTGAAGGTTAGCTTGAGTTTCTTTAAGAGGTAGCCCTTGAGGATAACTATAGGGAACCACATGAAAAGTATTAGGACTTTCATTGGATGAAGGATTTGTGAAAGATTTGGAAGACTCGGAAGCTTTAGGAAATGTATGGGTATTGGAGGAAGTAGGGGATGGAAGGGAACCATCACAAGATAAAGGTCCATCATCAACATGATCTTGTTTGAGAGTGTCATCTTTATTTTCAGCATGAGAGTTCTTAGAAGAAGGATTCTTATAATATTTACATTTCCAATCAGCATGGTACATTTTATAGTCCTCAATAGTAGTAGATGGATCATCATCGAGGTATTGTTCATAGAACTCATCAAAGTCTCTTTCAAAATCAGAATCATATAGATCACCATCACAATCTATCTAATAGGATGACCCTTTAGTAAGCATGAGCACACGACGAGGAGGACTCTTAGGAATAGAGGTTTCATAGGTATGACTATATGGTTCATCATCATAGCCATCATAATAGTCATCATAGTCATCAAAGTTGGGTGTGTCACTCTTCGTGGGAGAGGTATCACAAGGATTACTATATTGCTCATATTGAGGAGTAAGACTCTTGGGAGAAGTAGAAGATGAACAAGATCGTGAAGAAGAAGAAAGTGAAGACCTAGTGGAGGAAGAAGACTTGGATAATGAGGAATGCAAATAATAGCTAGAAGAGTCATGACGAGACTTGGGTGGTGAGGAATTCAAATAATGTCTAGAAGAGTCATGGCAAGACTTGGAAGATGAAGAATTTGAATGGTGTCTAGAAGAGTTATGATAAGACTTGGAAGGTGAGGAATTCGAATAAGAAGACTTAGATAATGAAGAATGTTTGGAAGAAGGAGATCATGATATGATCATGTGTATGATCCTAGCAAAGGCATCTGATTCAATCAATTTTTCTTTTATTTTTGCCATAAATTTATCACTCATGAGATAGCTAGAAGGACTATTGGAGGAATAAAATTCTTTGAATTGAGAAATGAGTTCAAGATCATCCATTCTCAAGATAGGTTCCATAACAAGATAATTGAATAAATGAATAGAAGAGATGAAATAGAAGAAGGTAGACTAGATAATAAGAGGAAAAGAATTAAGAAGACATGAAGAATTTAGGAAGAATCATGAAGAAAGAAGAGAAAGGATGAAAATGGAAGACTAGGAAGACATGGAAGAAGCAGAAGAAAGAAGACCAAGAGTCATTTTGTGCAATTTGATACCATTTGAGTTCATTTGGATGTTGAGAAACATGTCATGGCACCTAAGATCCAACCTGGACTAACCAAGGAAGACTGGGAATGGCAAGAATTAGCTTCAGATTGCAGACGACTGTGAGATAGCAAAATAAGTTTGTGCGATAGTTTCCAACCAAGCAGTGTGACTCTTGACTAGTGAACATGAAAAACTCAGTTTCAAAAGCAATTTGGTCAATGTTGTAAGTTTGCAAGTACAATTTCTTGGTTTCAAGCACAATAATATCAAGAAGTAGACAAGTTTGCAAATAGTAGGTGATCAAACATGTCATCAAACACTTGTGCAAGAGAAAAAGCAACCTTGCCAAGACAAACAATTGGGATATCAAAATAGAAAAACACCCTATGAATACTACTGATTGTTTGAATATTCAAGAACGTTAACACTGGTATTACACAATTGAAGACACTTCAAGCAATATCTATCCTAGAAATTCAAGGCTCATTACTTATCAACTTGGCCCACAACTGGATGTCCCCTCACCTCACACAAAGTGGTTACCCACAATAGATGTTGGCTTTGTCATGGAAGTGTCAATGACACAACCAAAGGAACACATATGGTGAGTATCTTGAGGTGATCTAGGTTATTCCACTTGGATCAATCCTTGCACTAAGAAGCTAAGCGGCAAAATAAGGTGGCCTCTATCTATGGTTCTTAGTAAGGGCTTCCATTCGTAGTACCCCTCTTGCTCCCCAAAGGGACTCCTTACCTTGCGGCAAGTAATGGACCTCACGGCCTCAAGAGTACCTTAAGCATTCTTGCTCAATATTTTTCTCATGGTCACAATCCCACAAGTACTCACATTAAGCAAAGACAAGCACTACGTCTACCAAGGTTTTGTGTCCTTGATAGCCTTGAGTTTATAGTGGGTCAGAATAGCTGGCAATAAGCTTGTCCCCACTTGGGTCAGAGAAGGCCCACTAAAAGATTCTAAAGATCTAACCAAAGAGTGGATCAACTTATGAGGTTCAAGTTTTTTGTTTCACCACAAAGGTGAAGAGCATACTCCCCTATCTCAAAGTTTTCTCCCAAACACACCAAGCAAATGTTCAATTACCCTCTTGCTTTCAAAATCCAAAGATGGGTCAAGATTTTCTAGTTCACCACAAGGGTGAAGAGCATACTTCTCCTACCACCCAAGAATTCCTACAACAAGATCTTAAGTGCCTATGAAATGAAACAACTAGTATATGTTGCACTTAAAAAGAAAGCAATTAAACAAGCACTTGATTTGGTTTTTATGCTTAGGGTAGCCCTGCAAAAACCATTAGTAGCCCTCTTTGACATGCGTTCTTTTGGCCAATTCCAAGCAATGAGAGCACCTACAAGCACAACTTATTAGCTCCACAATGGTTAGCACATAAAAAATTAGATAATCTGCAAGTAAAATAGCTAATCAAATGAAAAAATTTGAAAATGAACCCAACATGGTTAGATCAAGCTCGGAAAGAGTTTTCCAATGATATATCACACTTAAATTTTTGATACCATTTTCAAAAAATTTCAAAAAGATAGCAGAGAACCCAAAACTTGCAAGATAAAAAAAGAGCTAAAAAAAATAACTCATTGCCAGGAATAGGAAACAATACAGTCACTAGAAATGTCATGTGACACTTCACCATATACGGCTATGACACTTTATCTCTATGCGACAGTTCACTGACCTGTAGATGACAGAATTCAGAACACAGTGCGACACTTTCTGCCAAATAGTGTGACACTTTTAACTGGTAAAGTGTCATGCTGCTATACAAGAAACTATCGCACGACACTAGTGAAAACTATCACACGACACTAGTGAAAGATGTCGTACGACACTCTGAGACAGAAAACCAAAGGCCGAAAATAAGGCCAAAAATTGACAAAAAATTTAACAAAAAATGCAAAAAATAAAAGACAAAACGCTAATGTTCTACCCCACGGTGGGCGCCAAAAATGTACACACAAAATAGTGCACTTCTATGGATCATTAGAATCAAGAACACTCAAGAATGAGGTCTCAAAAATCAATCCATAGCTCTCTATGTATGGAGTTGCAAGATTGTAAAATTGCTCTCAGCTAGAGCTAATAAACTTAATGACCTTGCTAGTCAACCACACAATGAGAGATTCAAGTGAAGACAAGGGAAAGAATGCCAATATCCCCAAGAATCAAATGAAATGCAAATCAAATAAGCTAAGAATGAGGATGCAAATATGCAAGCTATGCTATGAAAATGAAAGTACAATCTAAACTATGAAATGGAAATAGCAAGTGTTACAATCCTTCCTATTAAAGTAGATGAGTTATTCTAAAGCATGAAAGGAAATCTAAACTATGAAAGCATGAAATATGAAGCTACTATGCAAGAATGAAAACTAAACTATGAAGCAATGAAGAAAGCCAAGATGTGATGCAACAATGATCTCCAAAAAGCTTCAAAGTCTTCAAGAATTCCCGCAGCATAAAGTTAGCATAAAAAGTGAATGACCTAGAATGAGGAAGAGAGCTCTTCTTTTATAGGAAATGAGGAGAAATGGACCATGGAGATTAAGAGGCAAAAGTCTTAATCAAGGGTGGAGCTTGAAAGAGGAGCAATCCATGTGCACAAGTATCCTCCAATAGGAAAATAAGAGTTGACTTTTGTGTCTATATGAGATAAAAAGTGCTTTTCCCTTTTTATAAAATAGGAATAATGCTTTATTTGTGCAACTTAGGATAAGAGGAAAAGTGGGGGCTTTTTATTTAATAAAAGGGGAGGAAATATTCTTTTTAATTAAATAAAGATTTAGGATAAAATGGTTAGCCCAAGGAAAATAATAAAAAATGATGAAATAAGATTTGATCAAGGAAATTGATATAATTGATAAAATGTTGATTTTCTGAAAATATTGATTCGGGGATTTGATAAATTGCTGAATGGGGGCCCAAAGTCTAGGCGACCATTTTAGGGTGCATACAATATGTAGTTTTCCTAGTAACATAGAATGTTTATATTAATGGAGGCAAAGGTTACTGAAGATGAGGATTTTTGTACCTAGTGGGATGATGTAGAGGTTTTCTACATGCTTCATGTCAAGTTTGAGTTGTTGATATGATGAATTGATCAAGTTATGGTGTCACGAATGAAGAGTGGTTATTTTGTTGATTGCCAGTGTTATAGAGTTGCAGAGATTTCTTTCACGCATGTGTTGTAGATGATAAATTTGGTTGCATAGTTGGGAATATGTTGAGGACATAGAAATGTGTCTACCATTCAAAGAGTTTGTGATTTTGAGGATCCACAAGGAAGTTACAAGAACTTTTAGTAGAGAATGATAGTGTTCTTGAAAGTTTATCATAAGATGTTGGTAGATCTGATGAATGAAATATATTTTTTTTTTTTTTTGAACTTAATGATTCCTTAGAATGATCTAGGATTATATGCTTGATGAGTTGGCAGTTAACATTGATCAAGGTGGCCAAGTTTAATGAATCTAAATTAAGTTTTTGTGATCTTAGTCGATATGTTAAGGAAAGATTATAAAATGGTTTATAAGAGATTGGTAAAATGTTTTAGGGTTATGATCATGATCTCAAGATGATATTGATGGAACAAAGGGATGTTTGGAAAGCGTGCAGAGATCCTAATAGTTGATTTTGGCATTGAGAGATGGATGATTAAGGATTAGGTTTTTGCTAACATAGTTCTTGATAAATATGGTGAATTAGGGTTTTATTGGTGTGTCATGTGTATGCGCTAGTATTTTTGTGATTATAGAAGAACGTGTAAGCTAGTGAAGCATTTTTATAGATCTATTTTGCTTCTTTGTGGTTTGGCAGAAAGAATTACAACAAGGGATCTGACTGTACTAAAAAGTAACTACCCAAGGCATAGTGAGATGCTACTATCTAGTTCATGAATTATTAGATTGGTGTTTGAAAAGTGTTTGTAAGTTAGTGAGACTTTTGAATTGCAATTGTAAGTTAGCATGACTGCCTTGGGATTGGAGGCCAAGGCAAGTTGAGTAGTGAACTCTAGGCAATGTGCCTGAATGAATTTGCATTCCTCATATTGTAATAAGCTATACTTATGAAATGGTATTAGTCTTATTGTGGGTATCATCCCCATCATGGTTTCTACCCTAGTTTGGATTTCCATGATAAAAATATTTGTGTTATGTGGTGTTGATAATTTATGATTTTTATTTACATTCTTTACATTTTACAAATCAGTAATAACAATTTATATGATTAAGGGTTTTATTCTTGAAGGAGTTAAGGACTTTTAAGTTTAATTATTTTGGTAGCAACTGGTTCACCCCCCCTGCATCCCCCTCTTAATTGCTTGTTGTTTATTTCCTTAAATTGGTATCAGAGCCTATTCCATAGAAGGAATCCTAATATCTTGAGGGAGATCTGAAGATGGCGGCATACAAG
Organism: Chamaecyparis obtusa; assembly: GCA_027943335.1. Taxonomy (NCBI): domain Eukaryota; kingdom Viridiplantae; phylum Streptophyta; class Pinopsida; order Cupressales; family Cupressaceae; genus Chamaecyparis; species Chamaecyparis obtusa. Next base: position 637,298 of record BSBK01003570.1, read on the forward strand.
GACAACCCTAGATTTGATGGAACCAACTATGCATTGTGGAAGAACTAAATGATTTTACATCTCAAATGTATTGATGAAGACTATTGTAAAATTACAAAGAATTCATACAACCCTCCCTAAAACCCTACAACTCAAGATTAGATCACTGATGCCAAGATGAACATTAGGGAAAAAGAAGCATTGCTAAGTGCACTAACTGATGTAGAGATCTAAGTAATGTCATTGAATTGGAGATAGTTAATCAGATATGGGAGAAGTTGGAGATTCTTTATGAAGGAGATACAACAGTGAAGATGGAACAATTGTAGAGCTTGAAAGGAAATTATGAGAATATGAAAATGAGTGATGATGAGAATATTTTCTCGTACATGTTGAAGATTAATGAGATGGTGTGTTCTATCAGATGTGTTGAAGGAATACTTGACGAGGATGAGATTGTTTCAAAATTTTTGAGATCCTTAACTCTTGCCTATGACAAAAAGCTTGCAGCTATTGAAGAAATAAGGACAGTGACTAATATGACAAGATAAAGCTAGTTGGGAAGCTTAAAACCTTTGATTTGAGTTCAATAAGTGGTGCACTACCCAAGAATGAGATAGATTTCAAAGCCACTATGACTGGAAGGAATATGCAAAGATCAGACTCAATCGAGAAACCTGCAAGGAAGGTGTCAAGATAGGAACAAGAGATAAAGGACATAGAAGAGGAAAATAGAGAGCTTGAAGAGTTGGAAGCTAAGTTTGAAAAAAGGATGTCTTACAAATAAAGAGCTCCTTTTGGAAATAAATAAAAATGAAATTTGTCCTTCAAATGTTTTTCATGTGGTAAGGTGGGACATTATACATCTAGGTGCCCTACTAGATTTCCTAAGTATAGGTATGACTCTAAACCTAGGAAAAGAAGATGTTATTATGCCCTAGATGATGAAGGATTACTATTGATGAAGATGATAAGGATGATGCTTAATTTAATTTCATTTGTGTTAAGGAAGAAGGTAATAAGTCTGACAATCTTAATCCTCCTAGTTCTCCCATTTCTATTAAAGAAGATGATACTAGATCTGAAGCTTTTGTGCCCTATATTGCTACTAATGATGTATTTGAAGAAAAATCTTTAGCCACTCAATTTTTCAAAGAAGATAAGTGGCTGATTGAAAGTAGATGTTGTCATCATATGACTGGAGACAAAAGAAAATTCATAAGCTAGGATAAGTATGATGGTGGAAAAGTAAAATGGGGTGACAACTCTAGTGGTAAGATCAAAGGTAGAGGTTCTATATTTACCTTGGATGGAAAAAACAATATTGATGATGTATTGTATGTAGAAGGTTTGAAACATAATATTATTAGTGTTGGTCAACTGATGGACAAAGGCTATGGTTTTCATTTCAATAATGACATGTGAAAGATCTTAAATAACTATGGAAGGGAGATTTATACTAGATCAAAGACAAGAGGTAACTGTTGGAAATATTCAGGAATTAACCGAGTTACTGAGAGGGGAGGGGTGAATCAGTAACTCCAAATTTTCTTTCAATTACAGATGTATTAACATGTGATTTACTTTAACCTTTGCATATAGAAAGCATGAAATTTAAAAGCATTCACAATAATGACACATAGATTTGGTTACCCAGAAACCTTCCAAAAAGAAAGTAAAACTGGGGTGGGGATGAAACCCACAAAGCTTTAATACTGCAGAATAAAGTTGGCCGGTTAAGGCTTACAATTTGATCACTTCTGATGATCTGCCCTATTAGGAGCAATAAGGATTGCTAAATCCACCCTGTTAAAGGATTTACAAACATACAATGAAGTATGCACTCGGTAAAGAGATTTTACAAAAGACTGTTAAGTCTACCCGGTTAAAGGATTTAGTACTGATTCACCTGTTAGGATGAAACAGTAGATCTCTTGCTTTGCAACTGGATTGCTGATTGAGATTCGCTGATGTACTGATCACCTTCTGTGATGAATTTGTCTTTGCTATTCCTTATACTGCTGAAGCCCTTTGTAATTCGCTTATCTCTACCTTTTCTTTTTATTCACATTCATACTCATATTATTCATCTTGACATCTTTACAACATTGTTTATATACAAGTCTAAACAATTAATTACAATTACAAAGTCGGCTTGACAAATAAACATAAGTGCTACTAAGTCAGCCCAAGTATGGTTACACGGTTCCTGCAAACTAACTCAGTGACTTTCTGATACTCGACATCCACTGCATTACTCAGCATCGTCATGCACTCAGTAGAAGTGAAGGCACGGTTCATACTGACCACTCGGTAGGTTTTGAACTTGGTAAATACTGGTGACTCGGTAGACATGATGTTACTCAGTTTACACTGTCCTGCTCGGTTTGCACTGTCTGCTCAGTTTGCACTGTCTGATCGGTTTGCACTGTCTGCTCGGTTTGCACTGTCTGCTCAGTTTGCACTGTCTGCTCGGTTTGCACCCAGAATGCAAATAAGTGTTGTCACTAGTGGCAATTCTGCTTAATGCCAACAATCTCCCCCTTTGACATTAGTGACAAAAACACTTATTGGCCAAAACTTATATACATGAATCATGCTGAGTTTTATTTTGATTTTTCAAAATTTTTCTTTGTTATAGGGCTTTATACATTGTCTCCCCCTTTCAATGTGCTAACTTTTTCTATACAAATCTTTTTCTATACATATATCTCCCTCTATACATATCTCCCCCTTTTTGACGATAATGCCAAAGGTGCATATACAAGTGATTTACAGAGAGAATCCAAAATTTGATAGAAAATTAGAATGTACCTTCATTATTAGTGCCAGGGTTCTGTCCCAACTTTCTTGCAGAATCTTGCATGTTTGGATTGCAATTTGGACTTCTGCAGAGAGTTCAATCATGTGATCTGCTATAGAGAACTGATTGTCATGAATCAATGTTTTGGAATGTTCAATGTGCTTATACATTGTATTCATGATGGGAAGGATCATGTGTTGGATGTCTAGCAGTGTGGACCGGATCCTTGTGTCTTCTTTCAGTAGATCAGACTGCATATTTGATAGGTGTGAGATTTTCATGTGATGAGCAGAGCTTGAACTTGGTTCAAGTTGCAGCTTCTGTATGCTACTCTTCATATCCTCATCCATTTTATTCATTTTATCCGTGACATCCTTTGTGAACTCAGCAATGTTGCACAATCTGGCCAAAAGAGAGGTAGCATTCGAATAGGTAGATTCAATGTTTGACAAAACTGAAGACAATTCTACTTGGTTAATAGCTATGTGCTGAGCAATGTGCTCAAGCACTTTATTGTTGAATCTCTTCTCGGCTCTTTCAACTAACTTTTCTGTCCCAGATGAATCCTCATTGTATTTATTAACTGCTTCTGCTAATTGTAGCAAAACATGTTGGGAGGAGTCTACTTTAATACCTAATGCATCAGACAAAATGTCCTTAGCATCCTTGATGATTTGATATTCCTTGTCTCTCTCCTCTTTAAGCTTCTTTTGTTTTGCTTTCCTTTGGAGGATCTCACCTATATTTTGCATTTGGTCCGCTGATAGATTTGCAAAATCTAATGTTGGAATCTCTATCTCTTCATCTAGGTCTATATCCTCTACTATATTCTTACCCAAAAATTTTATACTCGGTAGAGCCTTAGGCTTATCTGTACTTAATGCTTTAGTAGTAGTGACAGTAGATATAGTAGGGCTGGCTATAGAGACTGGTATACTTTCTACTGGAGAACTTAAAATATTTACACTTGAAGATTCAAAAACTGGAAAACTTACTGCTGGAAAACTTGATGATGTGGGAGACTACAACTCGGTAGAAGAAATGGTAGTTGCTTCTGTTGTTGTTATAGATGATTGGACAAATGTTGAAGTTGTCACAACCATGCTTGAAGGTGTCTCCAGGCGGGATGTAGAAACTTTTACTGGAGAGGTAGGAAGGGATGCAATGACTTCTGCTGCTATCCTCACAGTATCATCTACCTCAGTGGCTTCTTCTTGTTCATCACTGTCATCTTCAATATCTTTTATTATTACTGTTTTAATACTCGGTTAGTGAAGGTGGTATATGTTCTTCCATGTAGCATTTGCAGCCTTCACAACTGATTCAATATTGTTGATCAGAATCAAACAAGTATTGAACCTTAGTGTCATCTTATTTTCATTTTCTTTTAATGCCTTCTTTACTTCATCATTTTTCAAGCTCGGCATTAACTGTCTCAGGGTTTGATCAAATATGTCTATCACAGTTTGCTTTGCATTGCTCCATCTCATTTTTATTGGATTTAATAAGACAGCTGGAACCTGTGGGGCTATTTCATCAGGAGAGTATTTCCACTGTCCCATCTTTTCAATAACAGCATCTTCTATTTCCTTCTGTTCTATTTTCGATCTGGTTTCATATTTAAAAGATTTTATGTTACTTACCCCAGATCCTGATCCGTCTCTAAAAAGTTTGATCCTTTCTTGAAAGTTTAGAGGAGGTCTTTTGAATGCTATGTCTTTATCTGCCTTATCTGCCTTGTCTGCCTTGCCTCTTGCATTTCTCCTTGTAAATACAGTAGTGGGAGGCTTGGGTGCCTTAGTGATGAATACCTTTCCTTTCTTCTTTGCAGGTTCTGGTTGCTCTATTTTCTCATCTTTTTCCTCTTCTTCTTCATCTTTTTTTTTTCTTTGTCCTCGGTTATCATTTGCATTTTGGCTATCCTCTTCTTTCCTTTATTTACTGCCTGTGGAAGCTTTATGCTTAGTTCAATTCTCACCTTAGCTTCATCATATGTTCCAAAATATGGAGCTTTGGGATTGACAGGCTGATTAAGAAGAGCTTCAATAATATTCTTGGTTTCATCAATATTTACCTCATAAGGAAGAGGTTTTACATATACAGTCCTTGGTTTAGCTGCTTGAATATATACATTGTCACAATCCACCATAAAACAAATGTCATCCTTGTAATCTTCCACCAACTTCTGTGGAATCCGGAATCTTTCATTCATTTTCTCTTTGAAAGACTCAAAATAATTATCCATGATGCTTTCAAAATTTTCACCCATTTCTGAGATGTATTCATTTATTTCATAAAGGACTGGCACATCTTTTCTCCATACAACTTTTCCTTTAGAAGGGAAGAATTTCTGAGCATAGAAGAATAAACAGACCAATAAGGATCCAAACTTACATGGATTGTTTTTGGAAGTTTGAATGCTTTCCATGTTTTTGTTAAACTGCTTTAACAATAAGTCTGCTAGGTCAAATGTTAAGTTATTCTTGACCACTTTGTATGCTAGGTCGATAGCTTCATAGGAGACACTATTCTGTCGACTTGAACTATAAATCTTATGGGCAATAATGTGTGTGCCAAAATTCAGTTCAGCATCGGTAATGCTGCTAACTTTCATGCCTCTACCATCCCACTCGGCTAGGGTTTTCTTCTCTAGTTCCGTCCGACCTAGGGTTTTGGTAGTTTTTTCTTTGTTCAACATGGGAAGACTAGTGATTTGATGAATCATCTTCTTTGTGATCTCTATGGGTTGCTCAAGCCAAATCTTGCCATCATGTACATGGCTGAGAATGTATCTAACCCATTTATCTCAAAAGTTTCGAGGTAGATGTGCAATGTGAACTAAACCTTTATCTTCCAGATGTTTGTGCTCGGGTTTTAGAATACCATCCACACATAGTTCCTCACGCACAATATCTAGTTCTAGGTTCCCCATTTCATGAATTGAATAGTTGAAATGATTGTGGATATCGTTAATAAGTAGTACCTTAGGAGGAATCTGAGATTGAGTTCTATTCGGATCTAGGGCTGCTGCAATTGCGGGCACGATCTTGAAATCTGGTGCTTTCCATTCCCCTTGGACTAACATATCAGATCCTTTCTTCACTGAGGTGCTGGATGATGCCATGGTAGCTCACAGAAAATTCCTTTCACAAAGGTATTGAATCACTGGGTTGCTCTTGAAATTTTTTTCTCTCAAAGTGCTAAAGGTTCGCGGTGAAGAATGAGTTCGATTACTTGCTTTTTGTTTACAACTCTGTCATTAATGCTCAGTACAAATTAGGGTATGAATTCTGACAGACTGTCACCCACTAAGAATTAATTGCTTGGTAAAGACTTCGCAGCTCAGTGAACTTGAGAATTCATATTGCTCCGACCTCGCTCGGTAAAGACGGGTACCGACCTTGCTCGGTAAAGACTAATACCGACCTTCCTATGATCTTACTACATCTTGTATGCTGATTTAGATCTTTCTTTTAATTTGGTTTTGGAACTGCTTGAGATTGGTCTATGAGAATACAGTTCTAGTGCTTTCTTGGAAATTTAGTTTGAGTCGGTAGAGCCATCCATTCCATTACTTGGACTGGATTGCTCGGTAGATTTAGGAATCCATTTTTGTCTCACCTGTTTCCTGACCTTAGTTACTTCATTCTTCTTTCCATTTTCAACTTCACTAGCATTCATGCAGTTTCTGGCTATGTGACCGAGTTTAGTGCATTTGAAGCATCTTACGATAGTATCTCTTTTCCTTAGATGATGTTTTATGCAATTCATGCCAATGTGTCCATATTCTCCACAGTAATGACATCTACACCAGGTGTTGTAGTCCCATCCAAACATTGCTTTCATAATTTGTTCTGCTGGATTGAATATTTTGGATCTGCACTCGGATGCCTTGTGACCTTGTTTGTTGCACTTGTGACAATTACCTCTGAATCTTGGTTTTTCCCTGCATTCATTTGCTTTGTGACCAGGTTGATTGCAGTTGTAACATTTTCCATTGAATTCTACTTTTTCATTGTTCCAACATTTATTTGAAGTATGTCCTATTTTACCACAATGATTACAAGTAGGTTTTTGATTTCTTTGAGTACCTTGCTTAGAGGATTCACCTTCTCCTTTGTATCCAAGTCCTGCTTTTCCTTTTTGCCTATGAAGATTTCGCTCATACAGCTGATTCAAGTCTTCTTGGCTTTTCACCATTCCTTCATTGATTTGTTTTTCAGCGTTTAGGTCATCCACCAATCTTAGATTGATTTCCTTTTCAGATCTTAGTTCTTCTCTTGTGCTTTCTATCTCTGATCTTAGATTCAGAATTTCCTCATTTGTATGAGAGATCTAATCAATTAGGTTTTCTAGCTGAAGGGTTTTATTTTGGACTTCAATGTTCCATCCATCTAATTCATCTTTCAACTTGTTTCTTTGTTCCAAGATCTCACAAAATCTTGTAGAGTGTAGCTCTTGTTCTCTTTTTAATTTTCTCACTTCTTCCTGCAGAGACCCATTCTTTTCTAGGAGTTCTTTGACAGCATTGTTTGCTTCATCTGAGCTATTTGAGGGAAAAAGATCTTCAATCTTTTCTTCAATGTAATTCTGATCATTCATCTGATTTGCAAGTTCCTTCCTTCTTCTTAGGGATTGGGAAAGATGTTCTTTTGCTTCTTTAAGTTTAGCTATGGCCATTTCCAGATCTAGCTTTTCATTTTCAATCACCTTGTTCAGTTTGAATACCTCCATTGTCCTGGATCTTTGCTCAAGCTAGTTAAGCTTTGTCTTGAGAACCAATGCAGCTTTGATACCAATTGTTGGAAATATTTAGGAATTAACCGAGTTATTGAGAGGGGAGGGGTGAATCAGTAACTCCAAATTTTCTTTCAATTACAGATGTATTAACATGTGATTTACTTTAACCTTTGCATATAGAAAGCATGAAACTTAAAAGCATTCACAATAATGACACATAGATTTGGTTACTCAGAAACCTTCCAAAAAGAAAGTAAAACTGGGGTGGTGATGAAACCCACAAAGCTTTAATACTGCAGAATAAAGTTGGCCGATTAAGGCTTACAATTTGATCACTTCTGATGATCTGCCCTGTTAGGAGCAATAAGGATTGCTAAATCCACCCTGTTAAAGGATTTACAAACATACAATGAAGTATGCACTCGGTAAAGAGATTTTACAAAAGACTGTTAAGTCTACCCGGTTAAAGGATTTAGTACTGATTCACCTGTTAGGATGAAACAGTAGATCTCTTGCTTTGCAACTGGATTGCTGATTGAGATTCGCTGATGTACTGATCACCTTCTGTGATGAATTTGTCTTTGTTGTTCCTTATACTGCTGAAGCCCTTTGTAATTCGCTTATCTCTGCCTTTTCTTTTTATTCACATTCATACTCATATTATTCATCTTGACATCTTTACAACATTGTTTATATACAAGTCTAAACAATTAATTACAATTACAAAGTCGGCTTGACAAATAAACATAAGTGCTACTAAGTCGGCCCAAGTATGGTTACACGGTTCCTGCAAACTAACTCGGTGACTTTCTGATACTCAGTGTCCACTGCATTACTCGGCATCGTCATGCACTCGGTAGAAGTGAAGGCACGGTTCATAGTGACCACTCGGTAGGTTTTGAACTCGGTAAATACTGGTGACTCGGTAGACATGATGTTACTCGGTTTACACTGTCCTGCTCGGTTTGCACTGTCTGCTCGGTTTTCATTGTCTGCTCGGTTTGCACTGTCTACTCGGTTTGCACCCAGAATGCAAATAAGTGTTGTCACTAGTGGCAATTCTGCTTAATGCCAACAGTAACATGTTTCTTTTGAATAGTGTCCAAAGGACTTGTTTGATTTCTCAAATAGATGAAATTGGTTGTGGCATAAAAGGTTGTGTAATGTGAACTTTAATAATATTGTTGGCATAAGTTCTACTTTTTTGCTAGAGATTTACCTAAGATGAAGAAGCTTACTAACAGTTTTTGCAAGGAATGCCAATTGTGTAAGAAAACAATAACTACTTTCCCCTCTAAGAAAGAAAATTCAAATGAATTTCTTGATCTTGTTCATATTGATTTGTGTGGCCCTACAAAAATTAGAAGCTTGCAAGGAGACACATATTTTATGCTATTGATTGATGATTATTCAAAGATGGTTTGGGTGACCTTCTTGAAGGAGAAGTTATAAGCTTTTGGTAAGTTTAAAGCCTTCAAGTCAATGGTAGAGAATGAGATTGGTCTAAAATTGAAGAAGTTGAGATCGGACAGAGGTGGAGAGTTTACATCAAATTCTTTCAATTCATTCTGTGAGCTGCATGGAATCAAGAGACATATGTCTCCTCCTAGAACTCCACAATAGAATGGTGTAGCAGAGTGGAAGATTAGATCAATTTTGGAGACTATTGGGACCATGATGTTGGAGAGGAGTGTTTCACATATGCCTTTGAGATAATTTGTGATTACTACAATATACACTCTTAACCAAGTGCATGTTAGAGATGAAACTAGTAAGACACCTTATGAAATTTGGTGCGGTCATGTGCCTACTATTAATTACTTCAAAAAATTTGGTAGTAAGTGTTACATAAAGAGAGAAGAAGACATAGGAAAGTTTGATGCAAGGAGTGATGAAAGTATATTCCTTGGAAACTCTACCAAAAGAAAGGCATATAAGTGTTATAACAAAAGGTTGAAGAAGTTAATAGAAAGCATAAATATTAAAGTGGATGGAAGTCTTGAAATTTTGACAACACCTAGTGAATATGAACATCAAAGAGATAGTGAAGATTAGACACAACATCAACAAGTGTAGAAATTAAATTCAAGTATCTCAACAAGTGAACAAGATGAAGCCTATACAAGTGGAAAAGAAGAAGAATTCTAAAAATTAGAAACAAGAAAGAAAATCCCAAGGTATGTAAGGTTGAATCACAATGAAGGATAGACCATTGGTGATAGGAACAAAGGGGTTTATATAAGAAGAGTTATGCAAGATTAGCTATGCTTGATGTCATACACTAAACCCAAGGAGGTAACAAAATCCTACAAAAATGATCATTGGGTTGAAGCAATATAGGAAGAGCTATCATAAATTGATAAAAATGACACACAGGTTCTTGTTCCAAGGCCTAAAGACAAGAATGTTATTGGTACTAAATGGGTATTCAAAAAAAATGCTAAATAAAGAAGGAGAATTTGTGAGGAATAAAGAAAGGTCAGTGTGCAAAGGTTACTCTCAAATGGAAGGGATTGATTATGAAGAAAAATTTGCACCAATAACAAGGTTGGAAGCAGTTAGACTATTTATAGTTTATGCAGCCCATAAGAACTTCATAGTGTATCAGATGGATGTCAATTCATCATTCTTAAATGGTAAGCTATAAGAATAGGTATGCATAGAACAACCTGATGGTTTTACTCTGAGAAAAGAACCTAATATGGTGTGTTTATTGAAGAAAGTGATATATGGGCTAAAGAAAGCCTCTAAAGCCTAGTATTATAGGTTGGAGAAGTAATTTCTCAAGCTCGGATTCAACAAAGGGTACTACAGATACTAATCTGTATTTGAAAATGTTAATGAGGAAGTTCTTATTATAGAAATCTTTGTTGATGACATTATATTTGGTGGAGATGATAAGTTGAGTAAAGAATTTACATTAGAAATGCAAAATGAGTTTGAAATATCTATGATAGGAGAAATGAAATTCTTTCTAGGCCTGCAAGTTATTCAACCTAAAAAAGGAATTTTCATGACTCAAGCTAAGTATGTGAGGGAATTGGTAAGGAAGTTTGAGTAGGATGACTCAAAACATCTGGGAACACTTATGGTGATAGGATGCAATATATCAAGAGATGATGAGTCCCCTAAGGTTAATCAGTCAAAGTATAGATCAATGGTTGGTTGACTGTTATATTTGACTCATACAAGACTTGACATCATGAACACAGTATGTCTTGTTTCAAGATTTCGATCTAATTCCAAACACAATCATGAAGTAGTAGTAAAAAGGATGTATATATATTTGAAAGGGACAATGAACTTTGGAATGTGGTATCCTAAGGATAGTGATTTTACCTTATGTGCATATACAGATGTTGACTGGGTAGGTAATGTTGATGAAAGGAAGAGAACAAGTGGTGGCACATTCTTTTTGGGTAGAAGATTGATCTCATGGATGAGTAAAAAGCATAACACAATTTCCTTATCTACTGCGAAGGCAAAATACATTGTTGTTGATGGTAATTATACTCAAATCATTTAGATGAGCCAGATGTTATCTGATATTGGCATTCTTTTTATGAACCTATTGTGATGTAATCTAATAATTCAAGTGCCATAAAAATGTATAAGAATCTAATACCGCATTCCAAGACAAAGCACATATAAATCAAGTATCATTTTCTAAGAGAGAGGGTGAATGAAAAGGAGGTGAGATTAGAGTATGTTCCTACAAAGGAACAAATAGAAGAAATATTTATAAAGACACTACCTAAGGATACATTTGTGTATCTCAAAGGCAAGCTAGGGGTCATTACCCCTCCTGATCAGAACTAAGATGCAGAGAATCACATCAATCTAGTATGCTTCAAAGAGACATCTTGCAACTGGATTGATGTATGGAGGCTGCTACTCAGGGGGAGTAGTAAGCATGTTAAGATATTTTGGTTGATTTAAAGTTGAGAATTTGAAAAGAGAACTTCAAGGAATTGCAAGAATTACTGAGCTACATTTTTTATGTTTGATTAGAAGTTGAATATGTTTAGTGGATTAGAGATGTGTAAAAAAAGAAAAGATGAGCTTGACAATGTAGTAGAAGAAGAGACAAAAGGAAGTAGACATTGATATGAAAAATCAAGTTGTATAAGAGTAGAGAATACACCTAATTTGTCATTGATGTCAAAGGGGGAGCAGTGATAGAGAAGAGGTGATGAAGTAAAGAATAGTTAGAGAGACTCTAAAAGATAATGATGTATTTAGGATACTGTTGGTTTATGATTGCATTACCATGTTTTATTATTTTTCCCATCACATGTTCCCATCAATTCCAAAGGGGGAGATTATTGGCAAGTTGGATGTGTTTTAATTGATGTCAACATGTCTACTGTGATTTTTGTGATGTTTAGGATGTTGTTTGGATGTCTAGTGTGAATATTAGATGGTTTTGATATCTTTTGTGAAGGTTGGTTGACAAATATGCAATTTTTCCAGTAACGCAAAATGTTCAGATGAATGGTGGTAGAAGGTTACTGAAGATGAGGATTCATGCACCTCATGGGATGATGTTGAGTCTTTCTACATGCGTCATGTCATGTTTGAGTTCCTAACATGATGATTTGATCAATTTATGCTGTCACAAATGAAGACTGGTTATTTTGTTGATTATCATTCTTACAAAGTTATAGAGTTGCAGAGATTACTTTCATGCATGTGTTATAGATGAGACCTTTGGTTGTGTAGTCAAGAATGTGTTAAGGACATAGTAATTTGTCTACTATTCAAAGGGTTTGTGATTCTAATGATTTTTAAGGAAGTTACAAAAAAATTTAGTAGAGGATGATAGTGTTCTTGAAATTTTATCATAATATGTTGGTAGATCTAATGAATGCAATGTATTTTTTTTGTTTTTAATCTTAAGCATTCCTTTAGATGATCTAGGATAATATGCCTAATGATTTGGCAGTTAACATTGATCAAGGTGGTCAAGTTCAATGAATCTAAGTTATTTTTTTGTGATCTTAGTCGATATGTTAAGGAAAAATTATAAAATAGTTTATAAGAGATCGATATAATGTTTTAGGGTTATGATCATGATCTCGAGATGATATTGATGGATCAAAGGGATGTTTGGAAAGCACACATAGATATTGATGGTTGATTTTGGTGTTGAGAGATGGATAAGTAAGGATTAGGTTTTTGTGGACATGGTTCTTGATAAATATGGTGAATTAGGGTTTGATTGGTGTGTCGTGTGTATGCACAAGTGTTTTTGTGATTTTAGAAGAAAGTGTAAGCTAGTGAATCATTTTTTACAAATCTACTTAAAGCTAAATTGTTGTCTATGGTGTGTCAGAAAGAATTACAGCAAGGGATCTTACTGTACTGAAAAGGAACTAATCAAGCCATAGTGAGATGTTACTATCCAGTTCATGAATTATCATATTGGTGTCTAAAAAGTATTTGTAATTTAGTGAGACTTATAAATTGTAATTGTAATTCATTGTAACTTCCTTAGGGTTGGATTCCAATGCAAATTGAGTGGTGAACTCTAGGAAGTTTACCTAAAGTGATTTGATTGGATTGGTGAGGCTACCTACAAAAGTGTTGAGGAATATTTGTACTTGATTTGTGTCAAGTTACAAAGGTTTTCATGATGATTTGAGATAGTTATGTGTGATTTATCATAGACTAGTATTTTGGTGTTCAGGAAGTGTTAAGGAAGAGATAGTATGACAATATTCAGATTGTTGTAGATCGGCGTGACAATATTTCTAGATGTGAATTCTATGGAATGTTTAGAACCATGATTTGTGTTCTTGACATGATTTTTTTGTTGATTTGAGGATCATGAGATATTCTCCTAGAGTGACAAAGTTTACTGATTATTGTTCCTTACACTCTTTGATGACATGGTTGGTGTAATGTATTGTGATGGATCATGGCATGATTTATGGAGTTGTTGCATATTCGAGGATGTTTTTTATGGATCATTACTATGTATTAGTCAATATTTAATGGATCGCATTGTATATTGAGTTATAATAAATTAATATTTTTTAATTAGGCCCCTAGCTGATCTTGTAGAGATAAGTTGATGTAATGTATAAAAGAATGTAATCATTTATAAGTGTGAAGTGTGAGATGTATTTGAGTATTGATGACCGTGTGAAGAGGTATGATTCGAATATGAAATTGAGGTGGAGATTTGTTATACTTCATCAGATTTGTATTGGCATATTGGAGATGTTATTAGTCAGTCCATAAATAGTAGATTTTTGTCCATATATTGGATTGTTGTCCAAGATGATCTATAATGCAGTGAGCCTTCCCTTGTTGTAATTGAGAAGTGAGCTCTAGGTAGTGTGTTTGAATGCATGTTCATTCCCTTTGTACCTTTAATAGGGTATTCTTCTTTTAACAGAGTACATCATCTTGTGGGTTTGATCCCCATCATATTTTTTCCCCTAACAAGGTTTACACATCAAAAATCTTGGTGTTATTGTGTTCATGTGCTATTGTGATTTTGTGCTTTCATGTTAATAATTTTGATCTATGGTTAATTGGTTTAAACCTACAAAGCTGTTAAAGTTAACATGGTTAGGACACAACTGATTCACACCCCCCCCCCCTCAGTTGTTTGGTGTTGTTATATTTCTATCAAAGCTAAGTATGAAACTAGGAAATCTTATTGAAACATGGAAACACTCTCAGATTGTGGGTTATCTATGATGAGAATGAATCTCTAGATCATAGGTTAGCTTTCTCTTTGTCATCGCCTAAAAATAACTTGATAGGAAAAGAGATAAGAAAGACACTTGAAAAAGTAAAATAAAACTTTAAAAGGTGATACGCCGAGATTTTATAATCCTTAGAAATTTGTGAGTAAAGAATAACCCTCACAACCCACATGCAAAATCATACCCTAAGAAGGTTTTAAAGTTCAATAATTATAAAAAGGTAAAGGAATTTCCATAATTGAAATTATTGCAAGCATACAAATACAATAATAAGTCTGATACACAAAATAGATAGGAAGGCTCTATATTTTTATTATGAATCCAAGGGACAATCCTAAAAATCACTGTGTGCTCAATACAATAATCCTTCAATTTTCAAAATGCAAAAAATAAGGAAGAAGCAATAACCCCCAATAATGAGTTCAAAAACCAAGATATAAACCAAGAGGCCTCTAAGGGTTGAGTTGATGAGAAAAACAAGTAGAAAAGGGGTAAAGCTGCTGGAAACATGCAATTAACCACCTAAAAACTCCCCTAAACTAATTATGTGTCAATATGGCTCTCCAAAATCATGCAAAACTAGTCACAATTGACTCATAAGTCTCCAAAAGCATGCAAAACTCCATATACATCGAATACAACTAAAACCCCTAAAAAGAAGGGGCCTAACTAATGGTAGCATGAAGAAAATTGCTCAAGAAGTGTCCCAAAGTCATGTATAACTAAAAAAAGCACTCTAGCTAATAACAAACTATCTCTAGACTGATCCAAAATCTCATCAACTACTATAGAAATATAAAATCCCCTCCTTCCATAAAAATCACATGCAGAAAAAATAAACAACTCCCCTTCATGTCTAAAATAAAACTCTAAAACTGCATTCATAACTCATGCAAACTTAAAATTCCCCTTGATGCCAATATGTCCAACACATACAAAATCCCTCCTCCCATGTGAAAACCCCAACTCCTCTCAAGCTCATGCATCTACATGTAATGTCCCCACCAGGGAACCCATAAGGAATCAGGTCTATGACCTAAAATTACAACTATATTTTTTTTACATTCTAACATACCATCATTACTATTCACAAGTACATTCCTTAAGGTTCCCTTAATGAATTCATTTACCATTATTAAGTATTTCATTTTATTACTTAATCTATCAAATTCTATTTCCATTACAACTTCAATTTACATTGATTCCATTTCACATCAAAACCAATTACATTAATTTTCCTTACTGACTAACACATAATTTACCTTTAGAATTGAAACAAGCACACATTACTTATCACATCTACTAAGCACATTTATTCTTTCATATTTATTTACTCCTTAATAGTATCTATGCTCAACTCAATTGCACCATCAAAACTCAATTAAACTTTTCCATTAAGAGTCCTTACTTTCTATTTTCAATATAATAATAGAAAGAGTGTAAAGTACTTAACCATATATTGATAACCAACATAAACCATTTAATGAATCATTTTTTCCATGAGTTTAACTTCCACAAATTATCAACTATAACCTTGTAAACATCTAGTAAAGGATTTATAATAAAACCTAGTTTGAATAACCCGACATCACTCACATTGAAATATACATTTAAGAAATCACATCTCATCACTATTTTAATAACATACATGTTTCTTACCCTTATTATTTCACCTAGAGATACCCTTGAACTCTTAGCATATCTTTTCACTATTCCACATATCAAAACGAGTATTCCTTAAGAAGTTTACAACTATAAGTGCTTTGCAAAAGTTTACATAGAATCATTACTTTCAATTTCATTTAAAATTCACAAGAGATATAAGGTAGGAATTTGTCATTGATTTAACCATATTCAATCCCCTTTTTAGATTCATAATTTTACCCTTCCCTTAAACATAACTTATTTCTTACAATTTCCTTTTACAAACATAATTACAATTACTACACATTTCTCAAAGGCATATAGAAAGATTATTACATCAAGTTTCCCAAGGCTCACCATACATCTTTACATCTCGATAACAAAAGATAGAGATACATGATACAAGAATAGAATCTTCACCACTGAACAACTCAGAATCCAAGCCACGACTCGAACCATGAACCATACCTCGAAAGAGATTTTTCACCCAACCATGTGAAACTGATAAAGTTCCACCCCCCATGCTAGGAGATAGAACCAAGGTACTCTCAAGACCTTAAGGCAATCTAAGTCTCAAATACCAATAAACCAAAGCTCAAAAGAACAAGAATAAAGCACATAAAATATCATCATACTATAACACCAAGGTTAAGGTTCTAGGAGACCACCTAAGTGAGTGTCATCACACAACCTATGTATTGGGATCCACCTTGGAAACCATGTAACCCCGGTCCCCCCTTTATGAATATGGATCCACCCTGGTAGTTATCCCTGGTCTTGGTACTCCAATCAGGTCTGTGTGGCCATTATTATGTTTTCTTTCATTATCTTTTGAATCCCCCCTTCCCAGGTTAATTTTTAAGGTTATCACTTTTTACAAACCCACCCATAGGATCATCTAGAAACCACTTTAGGGTTCCAACACCTATGGTGAGCCACTCACTTAAGGTTCCTATTCCCTTACCCCATCACAAGCCACAAATACAAGATAACACTTCCAAGTCCTAATTCATAGGTTTAGGAAACTCCCCTACACACTCAGGCCCTCAGAATGAGTCCTAACCTTACCCATATACATAATAGGAACTATTGGAAGAATGTCTATCACAAGACATCTCAAAGAAAAACATAAAAATTTTCACATGCACAAGTAAAACTTTTCCAAGGCTCATTTATAGGTCTAAGGAACCCTCTTGTGCACACAGGCCACAGAGACAAATTCTAGCCTCATAAACTAAACTCAAGTATATGACAAGTGCAAACACATCATAAGTAAACCATATAACCTCAACAAAATAAGTAATGAACATACATAGGTGATACAAATTTCCACATGCACAAAAAACAACATCCATCTATGGAAATCTCATGAGCCTAAAATTTGGCTAAGTTTGATTTAAATTGAAAATTCAAAATCTAGAAGTTGCATCTTAACTCCTATGGAGCTGAAACCTATCTCAATCATCCTGAAAGGTACCTAATTCCTTTATACAAGTATAACTTAAAGTATAAGAAATTAAAGTACAATGTTCTACTTGTATAAATCTTATTTTCCTTGGTTAACACTAATCTGCTCGGTTGATTTACAGTCTGGTCGGTTGATACAGACTGGTCGGTTGACACTGGTTTGATCGGTTGACACAGTTTTGGTCGGTTGACACTAACATGCTTGATTAACACTGGTTTGGTCAGTTGACACTAACATGTTCGATTAACACTGGTTTGGTCGGTTAACACTAGTTTGGTTGGTTGACACTAACATGCTCGGTTAACACTATATTGACCTTGCTCGATTGACACTAAACCGATTGCCAAAATATGACTGTCAACTCTGACTTGTGGGTAAAACTGAATGTTATGGGAACTATGGTTGCCTAATCTGGGCATGACCCATTTGAGATCTCCTAGTTTCCCTTTAGAAATGGCCCATCAATCCATCCTATCTATCTAACAAATTTGTTCTAGATCTGGACAAAGAAAGGTGGTGCAAAAATAGATATGAAACTGTAGGGTTGAAATAGAAGTTCTAAAGCCTCGAAGAACTCATGGAAATTCTAGATAAGAAAGGAGATGCAAGGAGAATGCTAAGGACCCTACAACCTCTTACAAATGTAGAAATATTCATATACATACAACATGGAAAAATATTTAAACATAATCCTAAACTCCAAATCACTAATACAGGCACAACATATAAATGTATAACATAATCATTCTAAAATTTACATAGACAATACAACACATAGAGAACACATTCATACACAAAGAGGAAGAATGGAGATTCTTCCCAGTTTAGACCCTACCTTGGGTCCTGTGGAGAATCCTCTTCCCTTGACTGGAGAATCTCTGTGAAACTTCAATCCTTGAGTAGATATCCTTCTGGAAATCTTCCTCTGGCAATCAATTCTAAGCAATCCTCACACAGATGACTTCACCAACCAGAGGCTCTCAAATTCACATAAAATTTCACCTAAAATTTCTGGAGAAATCAATTACAGACAACTCAAAAGAAAACAAATCTTCCCAAAATTATCCTCCCACTGCACACAAAATCTTCAATTATTTATCCTCCAACTATGTGGTTGGAGGATTTGCTTTACGAGAAGCAACTTCTCCAACTTCCATAGTTGGTCGAAGGGCCAACCAAATAATTTCCCGTAAAAGACTTAATCAAGGTTTTAATAAATTTAATCAAAATAGTCTCAAAAGAAAACCATAACAAGAACACTTCAACAAATAACTATCAAAGAAACACATAGCACACATGGAAACTAACTAGCCTAACTTCTAGGAGGTCTCAAGTTCAACTCCCTCCTAGATAGCTAGTTTTAATACAAATAACTTTTCTTTTATTATTATTATTAATATTATTTTAACTTTTATTTAATCCACTTCATTTAATTATTATAAATAGCATACCATTTAAACAATCATTAAAAAACATACAAATACTATTATTTATATAAGCACGGGTATATGTGTGTGCACCCACATATACACATACCTTTATAACATACAATCAATATACACTTATAATAAATAAATAAATATATATATATATATATATATATATATATAAGGATAAATCTAACTCACATCATAAATCACAAAATGACATCAAATCATAATTCACAAGACCACATCACATAGTGCATTCAAATCCCCCAACTAGGGTAATCTCCTAAGTAGAAATCTAAGTCCATGGTAACCTTGAGAGTAATCTTGGTAATACCTCCACACAACAATAGTTCGAGGATTTTGAAGGCATGCTCAAACCTATGTAGCCAGGTGGAGTCGATGCCTGGTACCTACATCCTACAACACCAACTGACATGCATACATACATATATAAACAAACAATGGAAAACAAGGAGGGAGAGTGTGACATCATGTGGACCTCCTGTAGGAGTAACTACGACTGCCTCCCCTCATCCTACACTCACATCAGACAGTGAAATCCATAAAGCATAATTGGATTAGTGTGGTTAGTACCAGAATAATCTCTTTTCCATATTTGTATAACAAATATAAACCATCTATTAACTTTCACAAACCCATTTAACCATCAGGCATGTACTCAAAATGTCCCTTTATCAAATCAAGATAAACAGACCATATAACCCTAAATGCATTAATCATATCTAATCCCAAGTAACGTTATTAGAGAAGGTAACCCATCTAACCCTTATGTGAGTATAATCAATTAACCTAAGGTACACATAAATAATAATAATGAACATTTCGCATAAAAGCATATACGTCTATTAGGTGATCCTTTTAGCATTAAGGTCCTAAACTATCATTGATGCACACAAAGATGTATAGTAACATACCTATGTAAATATTATTATTCCCACATTAAAATATGAATTTATGGTAAGTTGGAAGAGGTTCGGCTTAAGAAACCATCTCAAGAAGGATCATTCTCACATATAGTTCTTCCTAATTTCTAGTGAGCATAACCAAGACTTGATAGGGTTGGAGGGGCATTACATCTACCTTTTATTGCACTTGAAGATTTAATGTTTCGTAAAATAGTACACATTTCACTATTTTAATAAACACAAAAATTAAAGACAATGCAATATATATATATATAAATTTAATGAAATATTAGTTGAATTTTTATAACTAATATTTATTTAATTATAAAACTTATATTACTTTTAAAATATCAAAAATAATGTATGCCTAGTATTATAAGTTATAATTCAATAAATACTAATTATAAATATCATTAATTTAACTTAAGGTACATATTATGTTTGGACCATCTCTGGGGCATCCAAGTGAAAAACAATCCCTTAAAAATACCATGTCAAAAAACTTGACCATTTAAGGGTATCCAAACCCTAACTTTTCTATCATTTTGCACTTTCTCCGGCCTCTGGAAAGTTCTGGGAGTTGATGGAGGAAATAGGGTTTCTAGCTTAAACAAAAATATGGGGTCATTTCTTTTCACAGACCGAGGATTTCACGGGTATACAAGTGAGTAATCTACCATTTGAGCTTATAAGAACATAAGAAAAGAAAACCCTTTCTTTTATAACCCTCACATATTTGAAATTTGCCTGGTATTTGTAGAAAAATAACAAGGTCTCCTCTTTTCTTGTTTATGTATTTCCATTAGCTATTAACACTGGCCATGATTTTATTTTTATGCTATGTCGTTCTAGACATTTTTATGCTCAAAATTTAATATAGCTCCTTATAGTATTTTTCAACTTTGTGATTCCATGCCTTGAGCTAGGGGATTATGAGAATGATGGTTTTATACTTTTGGTGTACTTATTCAATGTCTTTGAAACCATGTATATTCAGCTATGGTCATGGGCTATAAGGTAAAACCCTTGTATTCTATGACAAAAACGTGATACCTCTGTAAATTTCAATGAGGGTTTGAGGAAAACCTTGGAATTTTTGGATGAGGGTTTCAATTTTCTTTGTAATCTTGTTGGTCGTGGCCATGGCTATTTTATTGTGTGTTTATGATATCATGTATTATTTAATGTAGATCTATGTTTATGGATACATTCTATATATTATCTTTTCATAAGAAAAATACTCTCCTTAAATTCTGAGGATCTTTGATTTGGAAGAAAACACAAAACTAAAGAATTTATTTCTCTAGACCATGACCTTTATAACTATATCTGGTAAATGATAAAACCACAAACCCTTCTATAAATATAATCTACCTCAAAATTTGTCAAGACATGAGGGATTCAACAATTTTAACCCAAACCTATCTCTAATATAAGTATAAGAAAATAAAAGAAAAGAACTTGTCTAGCATTCCTATGTGAATATCTTGTGTATAATGTGATTTATGAACTTTGAGATTTTTTTTTAAAACTTCATTCAAGTCCATGGTTTTCATGGCTATATATTCATTGTGCATTTCAATCCTTTGACCTTTCTACTCATGCCAACAACAAAATGAGGTTTTCATTCATGTTGATATGTTATTATTCTTGTTCCTTCCTTGAAATCTTGACTGCTATAGCATATAATGGGAAACTTGGACAACCATTTTATGGATTTGACTTCATAAGGTTGTATTTTGATATCCTTATTTTTCTCCAATGTTTCCATGTAATGAATATGTTAATGAATGCCAATGACATAGGAATTTCCCTTCTCCCAACTTCTATTAAATTTAGACAAAAAATTTGAGAAAAAACCTATGTAATCTTTGTGTAGGGTTTCTTGTATCTTTGACTCTGATTTTGACATTCTAGCACTGTCTTTTGGATATAATGGCATGATTTTTCATTGAGTTTCTACATTCTCTTTATGTTGGAAATAATAGATGAATCCTACATTAAAACCCCTACCATAGATCTGTACACTCATATAATATTCCACATGCAACCTCTACTCCACTATTTCTTTAGCATGACATTGTTTGTTTTCTTGATCCAAATATTTGTTTGTAAATAAGAACATCACTAGTTCATGCATTTGTTGTCCTTCAAGGGATTCGTTCAATTTTGACTTTGAGTGTAAATGTAATTTGATACATCTACTCCTTTCCTTTATGATTATGGCTATGTTGAGATGTGATTCCTTTTCATGGTAGTAATACCCTAATTATATTTTCTTCTTTACATTTTGTTCATCTTTTACAACATAATGATTCTCATAGCTACTCCATTAATTGCACACACTAATTGTAATCTAATTATTCCTTTTGTAGCAGCTATGTATTTGATCCTTGTATCATATCTGGCAATGTAATGACATACTGCTACTGATTTTTCTTTTTTCTCTCTTCCCTGTATGAAATATTTTGTTTCAAAGATTAGTGCTTCTGATTTAACCATGCATTGTGATCATTTGATAAATGTAAGTATACCTAGCATCTATTTCTCTATTTTTTGATGTCATGATGATCTGATTGTTAACTTATTAAAAATCTGGCCCCATGCTCTGTTAAATTAATGACTATTAGGTCTGTAACATAGATTTTGATCCTTATCGTGAACACTTATCTCCAATAGATAACTACCTTCTTTAGCTGATCTGATTCACATGCAACCATTACCTATAAATGATTTTTTCCTTCTGACTGGGATATCCTTTGTCATGGTCATTATTTCTCATTGTCCTTATTTCATGCATGTTAGTTCCTTTCTGCAAATATGTATGAATGTCATATACCTATGTGCTTTTGATGTATATGTTATTACCTGAACTCTTATTTGGCACCTGTAGCATTGTTTGAGATCCATTGTTCCTAATGCATTTGCATCGTTACCTTATTGGATCCTACAAAAAATGATTTTCAAGATACTCATCAATGCTCCATTCAAGCATTTATTTATTGCTTTCTTTATGTCTTTTACCATTGCATGTGGTCTTGAAACCATTGATTCTTGGATTCTCATTAAGTAATAGTGACTATTTGTCATGAACATAAATGATCTTTTATACAACTATATTAATTTTTATAGTTGTAGCTCCATTTTTAATGCTTTGTCACGATATGATCCTTTAATTGCATTGCTGCTCCATTCCATATGACTTGTTGATGTGGCTAAAGATGGTTCTTTTATAGTAAATGTTAATTATTAGGTTTGTAGAAATGAACTAAAAGGTTCACTCCATGATAGAATGTCCCTTTAATGGCTCATATCATTTAATATTGATATGCTTTATTGTGAAAATATATAAGAATATATTTCAATTGTATTTTTATTATCTATTGGAATGCTAGGATCAACCCTTGTGGGAGCCCACTTGATCCCACCTACTAATAGATAATAAAATATTACAATGGTGAGAAAGACTAATTGTGTCATTGGTCACCTTGGTGTTTCCAGTACAGTGGTGGTTTGTGACATGGCTTAACTGTCTATTGTATCTTCTATATGTCTAGTGGTTGTATCAAGCATTAACAAGTCGATATTTTGGTGCAACAACAACTGGTAGTCATTACAAGTGGTATCAAAACCTGGTCCTTTTGAATAATCTTGGTTTCTTAAAGGAGATCTGTCATGGAAAGTATGAGAAAAGAGAGTCCAATATTTGATGGAAACAACTACCTGATTTGGAAGGATTGGATGACTACCTACCTAATACATGGGGATAGAAGATGAGTACTGGTAGATCATTGAGAAGCTATATGCAATTCTAAATGACCTAAACAATGCTACTATAGATGAAAAGAAGAAATTCAAGGAGAATATGTTGGCCAGTGAATCCTTGATCAGTGTCTTATAAGATTCAAAATATTCACACATATATGGATTAAGGACTGCACATGAGGAATGGACAAAATTAGAAACTATTTATGAAGGTGATACATATGTTTAAAAAGCTAAGTTGTAGGGATTAAAAGAAAAATATGAAGATATGAAGATAAGTGAAGGTGAAACTACCTCAATCTATTTGTAGATAATAAATGATATGGTTTGTGAAATCAGATGTGTTGGTGGTACCTTGATAGACAATGAAGTTGTAGACAAGATTATGAGATCTTTGCCCACATGTTACAGTGAGAAAGTTGTTTCTATTTAGTAATTGAGAACTATAAGACCTATTTCAAGAGAAGCTTTAGTAGGAAGACTTTGTTCCTATGAGATGACTACACTTAGTAAGGAACTTCCAAAGGTTGAGACTACATTCAAATCCAGTGTGACTAAGTATGACCAGGGAGAAATCTCTATAAAGATGAAATTCAAATACTATGCTAAGGATTGGGAATATATCATGGAAGAAGAAAGGAAGATTGATGAACTTGAAGCCTTGATTACAAGAATACTACCTAAGGGCTTGTTAGATAACTGAGAGGGGGGTGAATCAGTTAATTTCAGTTATTCTATAGTCCCAATTCTCCTAGATGTATATATATTAAAAAATTTAATCAAATAATCAACTTAGTAAGATATCAACTGTGTCTTTCTCTTCATCTACCAATTACCAGTAAATTAAATGTTGTGTCCACTGATCTATCCAGTTATGAAATGTGTAAAGAAAAATAACAATTCAACACATCATACACACATAGATTTTTAACGTGGAAACCATGTTAGGGGAAAAACCACCTGGGACCGATAACCTAAAATAATCCACTCTTCTGAAGTGAGCTCGGTTAGGAGCTAACCCTATTAAAGGTTACAAAACACACTATGAGGTGTGACCTAGTTAGAGGATTTATCACTAACATTTCTCCTTTGACCATGCATTCACTAAGGGGTCAACAAGAAAACAATCAATATTCATTGAACGTCATATTGAAATACAAAAGACTGTTAAGTCTCACTCGGTTAGGAGATTTATCTATAGTAATGGTTAAACTGATACAGTATTGATCTGATTCAAATACAACTTTAATTTTCAGATATTCAAATCTATGCTAAGCTCAAAATACCTCTGATCAATAATCAATTCAATCCTTCATTTCCTCCAACTTTGTTTCACTCGGTATATGCTTCTCTGACGCTCAGTGTTGTTTGCAGTTATGCTTGGTTCCATCTTCAACTAGTTTGATCATTGGTGCATGAAAATAATCCTTTTCACATGAATTCTCCTACAACATCAAAAATCCCAGACTCAATAATGAATCTCATGTCTCCTTATATAGACATCATAAATAGTTTTCTTTTCATCCATAGATTTGCCTCTTAATCTTCATTGTTCATTTTGTCAATTTAACCTTCATCGGCAGTTGTGTTATTAACATGTTTCATTCTCCTTCATTCGATCAATCTTGAATTTTTTCAGTCATTAAATCATCATAAAAAACATTATCTTCTACCTCAAAATCATAAGCAACTATTCAACTCATCATTTTCAGTCGGTTGTTATAAACTCCATTTATTTCTTTTACTTGGTCAATACTAGAATGTGTTGATGATTACTATCTCAGTTAATAGTATACTCGGTGTACACTACACTTTATCGGTGTATACAAAAATCTTCATTTGCTGACCACACAAACTTGTTCAATCTCGATCTTCAATACATAATAGAATTGTGTAATACAATCAAGTCATCAACACGATGCCATAGACTCATCAATAACTTACCCAATGTATACCATAGCCATATCTTTCATATCCATCTCATCTTTACCATTTTCCTTCTTTATATGTTTGTAACCATCATGTCAAGTATAGTCAAAACTAGTTGACATCAATGACAATACATTGACTGATTTAATTGTCTTACATATACTTTAGTAGCTCGGTGATTATCAATCATTGTCTTTCAATTATCCATTCTTTCCTTCAAGATATTCAATTAGTTATAGGTTATCAATCTCTTTCTTTGGCATTGATGGCAACACAATATGAAATATGCCATAGAATACCAAACATTTTTTCTACAACTCTATAAGAAAATGTTATAACTCAGTAAGCTCTCCCTAGCTTGGTCATTTTATATGTTTAATCACTACACAACATTAATATTCCATGCAGATTCTCCCTATGGAGTTGATTTCTTCTCTCCCTTATAATATTTCATCGATTCTTCTCTCCCTTTGACATCAATGCCAAAAAGAACAAACATCTCTTGAGTAGCCAAAATATTATCTCTGGTGTTTGGTTCAGATCAAGTACCTTTCATGGACCGATATGCAATTTTAGTTTGTTCTCCATCTTATAGCTTTCACAACCTTAGCAAACCAAAAGTGTGAATAATATACATCAATATCATTTGATATTCTAATAAAGTATAGGTTGATGCAATCTCCTAATCACCTTAGTGACCGACAGATAGGGGATGGACCCCTAGTCTAGTCCTCAAGTACTCAAATGTATCCTTAGGTAAGGGTTTAGTAAATATAACTGCAAGTTATTCTTTTGATTTCACAAACTCCAATTTCACTTGTTTTTCTTGTACTTGTTCCCTCAAGTAGTGATACTTTATAGATATATGTTTTTTCTTTTCATGCATCATAGGATTCTTAGAAATGTTTATAGCACTTGTGTTATCACAATATATTATCACTGGGTTAGTGATCTCTTCATTCATAACTTTCAAAAGTTGTTTTATCCATGCAATGTTTGAACAATTAGCAGAAGCAACAACATTTTCTATTTTGGCAGTGGACTGAGAAATGCATCCTTGTTTCTTGCTTATCCAAGTAACTAATCTTTCTCACAAAGATAATGCTCCACCAGTAGTGCTCTTTTGTTTGTCAATGTTTCCAGCCCAATCTGCATCTGTGTAAATGTTTAGTTTAAAATTGACCTCTTTCTTGTACCATAAACCATAGTTTTATGTTTTTTTCAAGTATCTCAAAATTCTTTTAACAACAGTCATATGTGATTCTTTAGGATTAGCAAAAAATCTTACTACAATTTCAACTACATATGCAATATTTGGTCTATTATGCACAACATACATTAATTTACCAATCATTGATCTGTATAATGTTTGATTTACCTCAGTTGACTAATCATCCTTTGTTAATTTGCATCCTCTGATCATAGGTGTACTGACCATTTTTTAATCTTCCATACCAAAGGTCTTTAACATTTCTTTTATGTACTTTGATTGAGTGATGTATATACCTTTACTTTGTTGTAAAATTTGCAAACCAAGAAAAAAATTAATCTCTCCAAACATTGACATTTCAAATTATTTTCTCATTTCATTGGAAAATGATTTGCATAGATTAACATGTCCTCCAAATATGATATCATCAACAAAAATTTTAGCAATAAGAATCTTATCATTAGTTTCACCTTTCAAGTATAAATTATTGTTGTCACTTGTTCTATCAAATCCAATACTGATAAGATAGGAATGCAGTCTTTCATACCATGCTCTCAGTGCTTGTTTCAATCCATATAGTGCTTTGTGCAACTTAAATACCATTTTTTTCTGATTTGGATCAACAAAACCTTTAGGTTGTTCAATGTATACCTCTTCCTCAAGTATTCCATTCATAAATGCAAATTTGACATCTATCTGATATACTTTAAATCCTTTGTAGGAAACATATGCAAGCAATATTCTAACTCCTTCAAGTCTAGCAACTGGTGCAAAAGTCTCACCATAATCAATACTTCTTCTTGTGCATATCATTTGCATACAAGTCTTGCCTTATTCCTAGTGACTTCACCATTTTCATTCAATTTGTTTCTAAACATCCATTTGGTTCCAATTATATTCTTATCATTCGGTCTCGGTACCAATGTCCATGTTTTTTTTTCAGTATCTTCTCTATTTATTCATTCATGGCTTTAATCCATTCATCATTTTCAAGTGCATCTCTAACATTTTTAGGTTCAAATTCACAAACTAAGCATGTGTTGTTTCTCAACTTACTTTGTGTCATCATGCCAGCTTTCTTGTCTCTAATAATTTGATTTTGTGGATGGTGTCTCCTCACAAATTTTGCAAGTACATGCTATGTTCTTTGTTCTTCATTTGGTGTAGGATCATGATCTTCCTCGATAACTATTTCCTGATTCTCGATCTATATAGGTTGATGCTCGGTAACATTATCATGTTTCTCAGTAATCCTAGGTTGTTGCTCGGGTAGAGTCTCAGGTTGCTCAATGTATGTAGATCTACCATAATCTTTTGGTTCCTTTTTTCTTTCTTCATCATTTTTCTCAGCAAACTCATCAACCCTCACATTTTCACTTTCAATCATTTTGTTAGTAGCCTTATTCAAATATTTGTAATTTTTTCTTTTAGTAGAATATCCTAAGAATATTCCTTCATCACCTTTTGAATCAAATTTTCCATTTCTATCATCTTTCAGAATGTAACATCTACTTCCAAATGTTCTCAAATAAGTTACATTTGGTGTGTAACCATACCATAACTCACAGGGTGTTTTGTTTGAATCTTTCTTTAGTTGTACTCGGTTCAAAGTGTATAAATCAATACTAATAGCTTCTCTCCAGTATATTGGTGAACATCCTTTTCAATCATTAGTGTTCTAGCACAATAAACAATAGATCTATTCCTCCTTTCAACAATCTCATTTTTTTGTGGTGTCCTCGGTGCAGAAACCTATCTTTTAATTCCATGCTCATTGAAAAAGTTAGTGAACTCATCAAAAATAAACTCACCACCTCTATCTGATCTCAAGCATTTTAAATCTTTTCCACTTTCTTTTTCCACTTTAGCTTTAAACCATTTAAATATTGTAAAAGATTCAATTTTTTCTTTCAAAAACATGATAGTCATCATCTTAGAGTAGTCATCAACAAACAAGATAAAGTATATATCTCCATAATAACTCTGAGTTCTCATAGGACCACACAAGTCAGTATGAACCAACTCTAAAATAGCATTCGATGAATAGTTTTTTCTCATAAAACTAGATTTTGACATTTTTCCCATTTGAAATTGTTTACACATGACATGGTCAGGTTTAGATAAGCTCGGTAAACCTCTAACTCTCCTTTTCTTACTGATTTTAACCATGTTGTCAAAATTCACATGACATAACCTTTTGTGCCATAACCACACATCTTCATTTCTAGCCAATAAACAATATGTTTCAGAATTATCAAGATAAAATAGATTACATTTAGATTTTTCACCAGTACCGACCAAGTTTCCAGTCTCATCATAGATTTTCACCTTTCTATTTTCAAATGCAACTCGATAACCTATGTTATTCAACTATCCTACACTCAACAAATTATAATTAAGTCCCTTCACCCAATATGCATTCTCACATCTGATCTTATTTTTCAACAAGATAGATCATTTTCCTTTTACTAGATAAGGTGTATCATTTCCTATTTTAACAGATCCACCATTATAATGTTCAAGGTATTCAAATTTGTTTTCATCACCAGTCATATGATGTGTATAGCCACTATCAATAATCCAAGTATCATTCTTTCTCACTTTAGAAATAAGTGATGTTTCAACATACCTTTCTTCTTCTTCTGAATCTTCTTTCAAAGCTACAAATACCACATCAATGTCTTCATCAGTGTCAGTGTCGGTGTCATCATCATCTTCAACAAGGTAATATGTCTTCTTGCCTTTGTCTTTGTAATCTCAATTACTTCTTTTTTCATACTGTTGATTGCATGTGTTCTCGGTTATCTCTCCTGTCAAATTTTCTTTCACCAGATCTTTCATTGTCTTTGTCATCTTCTTTCCTGTTAGGACATCTAGCTGCAATGTGGCCAATTTCTTTACAATTAAAATATACCAAAGGTAATTTTCCTTTATATCTTCCTTTATCTTTTGACAATCTTCTAGCCATTAATTCTTCAAGCTCATCAAGTTCATCCTCATCATTGTCACTATCACTCTCATTTCTTATCATGTGTTTACTGCTTGATTTACCAATTTTCAAGGATGACATAAATGTAGACTCAACATTAGGGACAATGTTATTATCAAAGTTACTCAACTCAAAAGCAGTTAGTCTACCGATTAAACTATCAAGTGTAAGATGATTACCTAGAGCTGATCTCATTTTATGAATTGCAGATACTCTAATAGCATAAGTAGGCAGCAAGGTTCTAAGAATTTTACTTACAATAGTGTCTTCTTCAATAATACCTCTTGCTCCTCGGATAGCATTGACAATCTCCTTAATTCAGTTGTTGTATTGTGAAATGTTTTTTCCTTCTTTCATTTTCATGTCATCAAACTTTCCTGTAAGACTCTCACCTTTTTCCCTTAGCACATTTTTGTCTCCTTCGTGAACTAGTGCAAGTTTGTCCCACATTTGTTTAGTAGAAGTGCATGTCTTGACATCTTCAAATTTAGCATCTGATAAGGAAGCCACAATCTCTATCATTGAAACATTGTGTTCATGTCTATCTCTCATCTGATCAATAGTCAAAGGTCCATTATGCTAGATGAATTCATTATCTAAGTGGTATATAGAAGATTCTCCAATTCCAAATAGATGCAATCTCATTCTGCTTTGTCATGTCGAGAAGTTATACTTTGTTCAGCTTTGGCACCTCTCTCTTATACATCTTGTGATCTTTAGCTTAAGTCCTTCAAAATTTTATTTCCAAGCACTTTATGTGCTCTGATACCAATTGTTAGATAACTAAGAGGTGGGGTGAATCAGTTAAGTTCAGTTAGCCTACAGTCCCAATT
Source organism: Chamaecyparis obtusa (assembly GCA_027943335.1). Lineage (NCBI taxonomy): Eukaryota > Viridiplantae > Streptophyta > Pinopsida > Cupressales > Cupressaceae > Chamaecyparis > Chamaecyparis obtusa. The sequence goes on from BSBK01003570.1 coordinate 667,733, forward strand.
CTCCCAGATGTATATATATTAAAAAATTTAATCAAATAATCAACTCAATAAGATATCAACTATGCCTTTCTCTTCATCTATCGATTAGCAGTAAATTAAATAATGTGTTCATCGATCTATCCAATTATGAAATGTGTAAATAAGAATAACAATTCAACACATCATACACACAAACAACATAAATTTTTAATGTGGAAACCCTATTAGGGGAAAAACCACCTGGGACCGGTAATCCAAAATAATTCACTCTTCTAAAGTGAGCTCGGTTAGGAGCCAACCCTGTTAAAGGTTACAAAACATACTGTAATGTGTGACTAGGTTAGAGGATTTATCACTAACAATTCTCCTTTGACCATGCATTCACTATGGGGTCAACAAGAAAAAAATTAACATTCATTGAATATCATATTGAAATAGAAAAGACTGTTAAGTCTCACTTGATTAAGAGATTTATCTATAGCAATGGTTAAACTGATACAATATTGATCTGATTCAAATACAACTTTAATTTTCAGATATGCAAATCTATGCTAAGCTCAAAATAAGTTTGATAAATAATCAGTTCAGTCCTTCATTTCCTCCAAGTTTTTTTCACTCAGTATATGCTTCTCTAATGCTCGGTGTTGTCTATAGTTCTGCTCAGTTCTATCTTCAACCAGTTTGATCAGTGGTGCATGAAAACAATCCTTTTCACATAAATTATCCTGCAGCATCAAAAATCTCAGACTCAATAATGAATCTCATGTCTCCTTATATAGACATCATAAACCATTTTCTTTTCATCCATAGATTTTTCCTCTTAATCTTCACCATTCATTTTTCCACTTTAACCTTCTTCGGTAGTTGTGTTATTAACATGTTTCATTCTCCTTCATTCAATCAATCTTGAATTTTTTCATCTGTTAGATCATCATCAAAAATATTATCTTCTACCTTGGAATCATAAGCAATTGTCCAACTCATCATTTTCAGTCAGTTGTTATAAACTCCATTTATTTCTTTCACTTGGTCAATACCAGAATGCATTGGTGATTACTAGCTCGGTTAATACTATACTCGGTATACACTACACTTGGTTAGTGTATACAGAAATCTTTATTTACCGACCACACAAACTTGTTCAATCTTGATCTTCAATACATAATAGAATCATGTAATACAATCAAGTCATCAACATGATTCCATAGACTCATCAATAAGTTACCCAATGTATACCATAGCCATATCTTTCATATATATCTCATCTTTACCAATTTTTCTTCTTTAGATGTTTGTAACCATCATGTCAAGTATAGTCAAAACTAGTTGACATCAATGACAAGACATGTTGGCAAGTTGGCTATATTGGTGTATATGACTTAGTATAGTGTTGGCATTATGGCAACAAAGTCATATAGTTGTTGCACTTGATGAGAAGATCATAAATTGGCTAAGTGTTGAAGACTGGACAGTATATAGAGTACTTGAAGCTCAGAGCATCAGTGCACATGCGTATGACCAAGTTATGGTATGCGCCCTAGAAAATAAGTTGGTTAGACTATATTCATGCTTAGTCTATGAGTGCATGATTAGATATGCAAGCATGCCAAAGTTATAGACAATTGAAGTTACACAGACAGTATGTGCCAAAGAAGAACAGAGTAAGCAGCCGACTGTTAGCATTTTGATTTGCAATTATATTCTAATATTGTAAAGGTTATGCACCTATTGTAATTAGGTTGCTGACATATAATTTTTTTTTTTCATAAACATGCTTGAGCCAATTCAATTGGAAGCGTTGTATGTAATCGGTTAAAAGTCCGACCTAGTTATTTGTTTTGTATGCGCATATAAATAAGAGATGCACCCATTGTAATTAGTATGGAAGTTGATATAGAGTTGTGATAAGTAGAGAAGAAGTATGTGAAGAGTCTATAAGATGTATTAGAGCTTTGCAAGAGGTCAAGCATCAGTGCATCAAAGGAATTGATCAGACAAGCAGTGTCACAGTGACAGTTCATCCAGCAAATATAGTGTGTATCTGAGATTAGAAGGTTGTAGCCTTCACCACTTGAGTAGTGAGCTCTAGGATAGTGCATCCACTCCCCTAATAGGGACTATTGTAAAAGACTCCTAGCAGGGTCCGACCCTTGACAAGGTCTACTGTACTTAATACATTGTAAAGCAACTCCTAACAGGGTTAAGGATCTTCTAACAAGGATCATAAAACACTAGTACAGAATATTAGTGGGTGTCAATTCTCATCGGGGTTTTTACCTATTTGGATTTCCCCATAACCATATTGGTCTTATGTGTTGATTTCATGTTTCATGTTTATGTGGATGTTTATTTCAGTACTTAAGCATTTAAGTTTAGTTTAAAGATTAAGTGAAAAGATAAAATACAGTGAACACTGATTCACCCCCCCCCCCCCCCTCTTAGTGTTCCCATTCCTAACAATTGGTATCAGAGCTTTGGTCCTTAGCAAAGCAATTTAACCACTTGAGGAGATCATGGACAAAGCAAAAATGAAACATCTGAAAAGAAATCTTGAAGCTTCTCTTGAAGACCTAGACAAATCTGAAAGAGAAATTGAAGAACTAAAGGAAAAACTCAGTGATGCTCAATTAGTCATCAAAAGGATAAGAAAGGATTTGAAAGAATTCTCTACCAGTGATCTAGGGATAATGGTCAAGAAGCTAAATGAATAAAATACATCCTTGAAAGAAAAAATTGAAGAATTTGATGATAAGATGACAAGCAATCAAGAATTCTATGATGAACAGATCAAAGAGAACCTTCAATTAAATGAAGAATTAAGGCAAGAAAACATGGAAATCTTGGAGCTAAGGAACAACAAAGAAAGCTTGGAATCTAAATTGAAAGATGCTAAGAATCACATTGATAAATTGCACACCAGTTCTGATTTAATAGAATCTCGATTGTATGCAAGAAGAGCTAAAGGAGATACTAGTTGCATTGGATACAATGAAGCACAAAATCATATTGACAACATGCGAGAAAGAATGAAAGCACCAGAAGGCACCTCAGATGCTAAGGATATTGGAAGTTAGACTAAGGATCATATTGAACCACCTAAGAATGAGCACAAACCAGTAGACTGCACTTTTTATGCATGTAACAAGCATGGACACATAGCAAGGAACTGTATAGAGTTAAGACCTTTCAACGGTTAATGTTATTCATGTAATAAATTTGGTCATAGAGCTATGAATTGCAAGACAAGGCAAAAGAATAGGACTTAGTATAATCAAAGAAATTAGAATCAGTCAAATGTAAGAAGTTCTTAGAATGTTACATGTCAGATATGTAACTATAATGGTCAATCAGCTAGACAATGTAAAATGGTGACTCATGTCAATGCGCTGAGGAATACAAGGCCTCCTATCATTTGTCACTCTTGTAACAAGGCTAGACACATCTCAAAGTTTTGCAGATCAAGGATGCAAGGTTAGGAAAGCCCTAAAAAGCCTGAAGAACTAGTATTGGATCCTGAAGGAGAAGTTAATTTTGTGAAAGCTTCACTGGATGCGAGCTTGATTTGGTCAGAAGCAAAGAAGGACAAGGTTGATGAGTATGTATTGGATGCATCCACAGTGGACACACCCTCTACATCTGGATGAATGGCCCTCAGGGTCATAGGGGGAGCTAATTTATCTCTAGCCCCCTGCGCGGATGGTATACTCACTCTTTGCATATGCGCCTTTGGACTTAAGCTTTTGGAGACCAACAGAACCTATGTGCAAAAGTGCATCAGTTGATTGTTTTTAGAATGGAAGATAGAAAATTTCAAGTGACAGCCTAGTTTATGTGGCAAGCATTAATGGTATATTTTCCACTTTAAAGTACAAAAAAGTTTGAAGATCTCTCATTGCATTCAAATTGAGAGCGATTGGAGAGCATAAGAGCCCTAGCATTTGATTAAGAAGGATTTCAGTTTGATTCATCAAGTGATTTTCTGTGCATTTGATCGGTTACGGAAACCCTAGTTCATCGCGTCGATTCAAGAAGTCTTCAAGATCATTTGGAAAGTGATATCCAAGTAAGTGATGGCTACTCCTATAGTATTTGATGTTGCGAAGAAGAAAAGATACATGTTTAAGAGGCATCTATTTAAATCAACACTTGATGACCTAGATAGGGCATTCTCCCACATGCCTATGGGTGTTATGCATGTCAAGGACATTAGGGCATACATTCACTATAAGAAAGAACCAGTAGGATTGGATAGATTGAGAGTGCACATGGAAACAATGATGAAACCAGACAAAACCTTCATGGATGAATATGCGCAGTAGAACAATCACCCTATAGTGGAGTATGCTATGGCATATGAGTTCTATGAATCAGAATGGATCAAGATTCTACTAAGAAAGATTCATGATGACCTATTTTGGATAGGTGAAGTGCCGGTTAGAATTACTGATGACCTAATTCATGAGATGACAAGCCTCTCAAGGATAGACATTGTCCTTCTAATGGGAAAAGATGTGAGGAAGATTGTTGAACAAACTTGCAAATCAAGAAGTGATAGGCATGGTATGACTATCGAGCCTATTGAGAAAGATGACATCAAATTGATGTCCATGATACTAGGATATAGGTTCCAACACACCAGTAGGGTAAATAGTGTAATTGGTTAAAGGGCCGACCTAGTTATTTATTTTGTATGCGCATATAAATAAGAGATGTGCCCATTGTAATTAGTATGGAAGTTGATATAGAGTTGTGATAAGTAGAGAAGAAGTATGCGAAGAGTCTATAAGATGTATTATAGATTTGCAAGAGGTCAAGCATCAACGCATCAAAGGAACTAATCAGACAAGCAGTGTCACAGTGATAGTTCATCTAGCAAATATAGTGTGTATCTAAGATCAGAAGGTTGTAGCCTTCACCACTTGAGTAGTGAGCTCTAGGATAGTGCGTCCACTCCCCTAACAAGGACTATTATAAAAGACTCATAACAGGGTCTGACCCTTGACAAGGTCTACTGTACTTAATACATTGTAAAGCAACTCCTAACAGGGTTAAGGATCTTCTAACAAGGATCATAAAACACTAGTACAGAATATTAGTGGGTGTCAATTCCCACCGGGGTTTTTACCTATTTGGGTTTCCCCGTAACCATATTAGTGTTATGTGTTGATTTCATGTTTCATGTTTATGTGAATGTTCATTTCAGTACTTAAGCATTTAAGTTTAGTTTAAAGATTAAATGAAAAGATAAAATATAGTGAACATTGATTCACCCCCTCCCTCTTAGTGTTCCCATTCCCAACAATGCATTGATTGATTTAATTGTCTTACATATATTTTAGTAGCTCAGTGATCATCATTCACTATCTTTCAATTATCCATTCTTTCCTTCAAGATATTCAATCAGTTGTAGGTTATCAGGGCTTTGGTAAGTATGAAGGAAGGTTACCTTTGAAATGCATCTAGGTGTCCAAACAAAAGCTACAAGGATAGTAGAGAGGAATCTAAGAAATGTCATTATAAGGGCCATAAAAAGAATTATGTTGCTGAGGAAGGTGTGACTGATGATGATTTTTTTACTAGTGAGGATGAAATTGTATTTATTGTTATTAAAGAAAATAATCCTAATGAAGAGAACGCATTGGTTTCACGAGTTGTTTAAAGATATGAATGGGTCGTTGATAGTGGATGTTCACATCATTATATGATTGGTGATGAGGATAATTTTTTGAATCTTGAGGACTATGATGGTGGTGTTATTAGATTCGGTAACAATGTTCCTTGTTTGATTAAAGGTAAAGGATATATTACTCTTGAAGGAAAAAATAGTACTAATGATGTTTTGTATGTTGAAGTTTTAAATTATAACTTGTTGAGTATTGGACAACTATTGGATAAAGGTTACAAATTGGGATTCATGAATGGAATTGACAAGATCATTGGAAGTATAGGAAAGCTTATTGCATTAGGTACATAAGCTATTCGTTATCTATTTCATTTGAAAACTATTGTGAAAAAATGTTTGATTGCTAGGATTGATGATAGTTGGTTATGACATAGAAAATTTCATCATGTAAATTTTGATAACATGGTGAATATTATCACTACTCAAGTTGTAAGAGATTTTCCTAAATTGATGAAGCCTAACAACATGTGCAAATAATATCAATATGGCAAGCTGACTAGATCTACTTTGAAGATTAAGACATACACTTTGAATGGATTGTTAGATTTGGTACTTACAGATCTATGTGGTCCTACTAAGAATATAAGCTATTATGGTGATAAACATTTTATGCTATTCATTGATGACTCTTCAAGGATGATGTGGATTACATTTTTGAAAGAGAAATAAAAAAATGTAGATATTTAGGATAATGGTGGAAATAGAATTCAGAAGAAAATTGAAGTTCCTAAGATTGGACAGAGTTGGAGAATTTACATCTGATAATTTTTATGCATTTTTTTAAGAACATGGGATAAAGAGATAGACTTCTACTCTGTGAACCCCATAGTAAAATGGTGTTGTTGAGTGAAGGAATAAGACTATCCTAGACACAGCTAGGACTATGATGATTGAAGGAAAAATTTTGTAGATATAATGGAGAGAAGTAGTGTGCACCGCAATATATACTTTCAACCAAGTTCAGATCAAGAAAGGAACTAGTAAGACTCCTTATGAACTATAGTATGGTCATATTCCTACAATAAAATATTTTAGAATTTTTGGAAGTAAATGCTACATTAAGAAAGATGAGGATACTGGAAAGTTTGATCCTAGGAGTGATGAAGGAATATTTATTGGGTATTCTACAAAGAGAAAAGCATATAAATGTTACAACTATAGACTAAGGAATATTTTTTCAAGTGCAAATGTCAGATTTGGTGAGAATATGGAAAGATTAGAAAGAACTTGTAGGTATGACATGAATGAAGAAGACAATCATATTATCAAAGTGCAAAATTAGAATCACGATGGACCGGAAGAGTAGGAAGAACCTAAGAAAATGAAGTGGGTATTAACACCAAAGGGTATGCTACACATCATACACCTAAAACTCCATGTTATATGAGGATTAATTATTCTAAAGATGTCATTATTGGTGATAAGAATAAATGTCTTTAGACTAGAGGTAGAATTGTTAGAAATGAAACATGTCTACTATTTGAATTTGAGTCTAAAGATGTTAAAGAAGCATGTAATGATGAGATTTGGATGAAAGTGATGAGAGGGGAACTTGACAAAATTGAGAAGAAAAATACTTGGATTCTTGTTCCCAGACCTATTGATAAAAATGTGATCGGCACTAAATGGGTATTCAAAAATAAGTTGAATGAAGATGGCAAAGTGGTTCGAAATAAAGCAAGATAGGTATACAAAGGATATTCACAAATGGAAGGTATTGAGTTTATAGAGACCTCTGCCCCTATATCTATACTTGAAGGTATTGGATTAATTCTTGCATATGTAGCTTATAGAAAATGTAAAGTCTCTCAGTTGGATGTTAAATATGCATTTCTAAATGGTGAGCTAGAGGAAGATGTTTATATTGAGCAGCCTGATGGATTTACTCTAACTAAGGAAGGAGATATGGTTTGTAAATTCTAGAAATCTCTATATGAATTAAAGCAAGCTCCTAGATCCTGGTATGATAGATTGGGTAGGTATTTAACAAAGATTGGTTTCAGCAAGGGTACTGTAGATAGTAACTTATATTTCATAATAATTGATGCTAATGTCTGAATTGTTGAAGTGTTTGTTGATGATATCACTTTTGGTGGTAATGATGAGTTGAGTAGAGGTTTTTCTAATGAAATGCAAAAAGAATTTGAGATGTCTATGATATGTTAAATCAAATTCTTTCTTGGATTGCAAGTTACACAACTGGAAAAAGGAATCTTTATTTTACAGTCCAAGTATGTTAGAGAATTGTTGAAGAAATTTGGTATGGAAGATTCAAAACTAGTAGGAACTCCTATGGTTATTGGTTTCAAATTAACTAAGGATGATGATTTCCCTTGTGCTAATCAAACATTATATAGATCAATGATTGGTGCATTGCAATATCTAATTCATTCTAGATCAAACATATCAAATGTTGTTGGAATTACTACAAGATTTCAAGCTAAACCAAAGTAATCTCATATGATTGTTGTAAAGAGAATTTTCAAATACTTTAAGGGTAAGTTGACTATGGATTATGGTATGGTAAAGATGATGATTTCACTCTATGTGCTTACATTGATCCTGATTGGGAAGGTAATCTAGATGATATAAAAATTACTAGTGGTGGTGCATTCTTTTTGGGTAAGAGACTAGTTTCTTAGATAAGTAAGAAGTAGGATTATATTTCTCAATCTACTGTTGAGGCTGAGTATGTTGTTGTTGCAATAAATTGTAATCAATTTGTTTGGATGAAGCAAATGTTGAAGGATATAGTGATAAACATTGATGAGCCTATTGATTCACTATGATAACTCTAGTGCTATAAATATCTCAAAGAATCTAGTATTACATTCAAAGACAAAGCATATTTCTATTAAGTATCATGTTGTGAGGGATAAAGTCAATGAAAAGGAAGTGAAGCTGGAATTTGTACCTACTAAAGAATAGATTGTTGATATCTTTACTAAGCCTTTGTCGAAGGATACATTTTAATATCTCAGGGAGAAGCTTGGGTTGATATCCCCTCCTTATTAGAACTAAAGATGTTGTTGATGGAATCAATCCAGAGAATCTATCAGAATATCATTTGCTGCATTGATGAGTTTGGGGAGTATTCCTTAGGGGGAGTAGTCTTATGGCTATTTCTAGGTTTGGTTTAATATCTTTGGTCCTTTGACATTGATGTCAAAGGGGGAGAGATTGTGTGAAAAAATAGAGCTAATTATATTTGTGAGAGATTGTGTTGAATTTGTATATTCAGAGTAATCAGGTGGATATGTTGCAACTATACTTTCAAAGTGATCAGGTGGATATAGTTATGTCTTTGTGCATTGATCAGTTTTTCACTACACATGTTGCCATCAATTCCAAAGGAGGAGATTGTTGGAAGATTATTGAGCATGTCAGAGTTTGGTATTTGGGTGTGTTGATATTAATATTTTGTCATTGATGCCGACATATTGATTATTGGTTTAGACAGTGTGTTTAGGATGTTCGGTGGAGAGGATTTAAATTGATCAGATGAAATGATTGAAATCTTAAGTTGTGATTATAAGATATTGTTCATAGGTGTTTTTAGACCATCTATAGAGGTTCGTAGAAGTTGGTATGACAATTTGAATGAGGAATGATCGAGTTGCTAGTTTTTGGTGTCATAGTGTTCCTGTGAATAATGGATGAGTATTTGGTTCGGTATGACTTGGATTTGATGTTTCATAGGTTACAAAGCTATTGGTTACATGTTTCCCTATCATTGTGTTCACTACTAGTGTTGTTCATGATGATTCAAGTACAACAAGCTATCTTTTGTTATGACTAAGTTTGTTATTTTAGTGTTCCTATTGATTAGAGATAAAGATGAGTTTGGATTTTGTATTGGAGATGATGCAAAGGTTCTGGATGGTACTCATGTTTCTTGTTGGTGTTCTTGGATTATGTGATGATCATTTTTCTGGTCCGCATTGGTTGAGGTGATCAATTTTGTTATTTTGGTAGCATTTTGGCATTTCTTCATTTAGGTCCTAGCTGACTTGATGGAGTAATGTGTTGTGATTCTTAATGTTGTCTTGATGACACATATGTGTGTTCATGGATGAAGATTTGGGTCCTATCTAAGTCTTGGTGACTTGATTTGGATCGCATTGGGGATTGAGCATAATGTTTATATCTTTTATTGTATTAGGTCTTACCTGACCTAGTAGTTGATTATATTCTTTGTAATTGGTATAAATGAGAGATTATTTTCTAATTATGTAAGGGGTGAGAGTATAAGAGAGATGTTGGTGTTTGTATTCTACGTTTGAGGCAAATTTTGTACTTCATTGGAACTATTTTTGCATTGGAGATGCTATTTTTCAATTTGGTTGTAAAGGACTATATGTCTACCCTATTGTAATTGTAGATAGATCGATGAACTTGACTAAGGGCCAGATCTAAGATTGTATTATGAACAATGCGCTATGGGAAGTGTGCATGTTGATTCAGTTGTAAGCCTTTGGTTGTAAGTGCATCCTTTTTTCTCCATTTTCTCTTAATTGGGCAGTACTACTAACAAAGTACATTCATTTTGTGGGTTTTACTCCCATCGGGGTTTTCCCTAAATTAGGTTTCATTGAGAAAAAATCTTGGTGTTCTATGTTATGTGTTTTGGATCTTCCATTACTGTTTATCTTTCACATCTAAGTGATTAAAGTGGAAATAAAAGTAATAGGTACACACAACTGATTCACCCCCCCACCCTCTCAATTGTGATTGCCTTCTTTTGGCCCTAACAAGTGGTATCAGAGCTTGGTCACATGTTCAAACCCTATGCTTGCGCTCAAGGGGGATTGTTACAATGGTGAGAAAGAATGATTACACCCTTGGTCTCCTTGGCATTATCAGTGCAATGGTGGTTTGTGACACGGCTTAACCACCTCTTATATCTTCTATATGTCTATTGGTTGCATCAGGCATTAACAGGTCAATCTTTTGGTGCAATGATAATAGCTAGTTGTAACATAAATGTGTACCTGTTCCTCTAAAATGAAACAAACCTACTAAATAAAACATGAAATTCAATTTTGTTTCTTCACTTTCCTTTCTAAGAATTTTTATAGGTACATTATGAAAAAATATATGAGCTCGTTCAATGCATTGTGAAGAATACATCATATCCTTTTATAGATGAGTATGTGATCATATTCAGATCCGAAGCTCTAACCAACTTTTTTCAATCATCATTGCAGGTCATTCAGACAATAAGAATGGGACAAGAAGAACGGTATGAAGATATCTAAGTGATGTATATGCCTCTCTTCCCATGCTCTTTTACTTTCTTTTAGTAAATACATGATGTATTTTCTATAGTGCATAGGATTAGCTATCCCCCACGGCTTGTGTGGGTCCTTATTTTCCTCTTTCTATTTAAATGAGCAGTACTTGCAAATTTTTTTTACAATTTGTATATCTCGGTTGTATATCTATTTTACAACCAAATTTGAATATTTGTAAAGTATTTCTATAAATAAAATGAGAATTCCCTTTCATTTGTATATCTATTTTTGTTTTGATGCACGTTAATGACAAGTGATTGTCCTTCATAAAACTACACATTGCATAATAAAATGAAAATTTTCTTTGTAACTCAAATGAATGCAGTGACTTAGGAAAAATAGAATAAAATGAGCCTTTCACTTAAAAATGAACAAAACTGAATCAAATTTTCCAATTTGACTTGTGAGTGAAGATTGGTAATAGGTGCTTAGTTGTGAGGGTCAGTGCCTATAATATGTTGATACCTACAAATTAAGGGGATAGGTGTCTCTTGTAATTTTTTACCTAAAAATTTAGTAGGAAAAGTTAATATAAGCAGTATTTGGTTGTGGTTTTCTCTTGTAAGGGTTTCCATGTACATTGTATATTCTACTTATGTTGCATACTTGTTGCATCTTATGTGAATGATATTGAGAAAATAATAACTTTTTTATTGTTAAGTTGAAAAAGTTAAATATTATATTATATTGATCCCCCCAAAATAATGTGCTTTTTGATACTCATTGACTATTTTGCATAAACAAGATTAGGCAATATGTTGAACAAGTCAAGTGATATTATTTGGAGCAACTTCGTACAAATTTCTTCAAAGTTCTAAATTGATGCAATGGAACCCATTGCTTATTTATAAAGGGTTAATGATTTGAGTGCGTCCACATCCACAAACTTAGTATCATATACTTATATAGCCTATACACTCATCTGCACTTATGTGCATCATATAGGACTAGTGCAACTCTCCATGCTACTAATAAGTGCACAATTCTTATGTAAAATTACTTGCTTGCACAATGCAACCCTTCTCATTCTTTCACTTAAATTTTGTCCAATTCATCACCATGAGCTTCCAACATGTGGGGACCTATATGCCAAATATTTTTGTTTTCCAATCAACAATATGTGCTACAAGTGACACCATATAGGTTCAACATGTATCATGTTGTCCACATAATAAAGCACATCACACATGCATGACACCTATTGGAATGAGTGTTGAAGTTTGATGACAACACAATATAAATATTGCATTGTAAAGGCATAGGAAAAGAAGAAACAACCATTTTTGCTAAGTACATAACATTTAAATAATCTCTTATTAACATATTTTTACATTGCAAAATCTATGTGCAATTAAATTCTATTATAAATTTGTATTTACATGTGCTATAAATCTTGTAAATTACAAAATAATTTATAGATTTCTTTATAATCCACTTAAAACTAATAGCATTAAATTTTTTAATTATAGTAAAATATTATTACTACAACCATGTCTACACTTTTGAATGTTTTTTTTTAAAAAAAATTGATATATTCTACTTATGTTTTCTCTAGATCATTAATGTAATTATTGAGCTAAGATCAACTTGGTAACTTTAAAATTTTACAAATCAATAAAACTTGACATTTATAAAAATCTCATTTAAATTATAAAAATATATAAGTTTAGAATAAGATAAAATAATCAAAATATTTTCCACAAACAAATAATTTAAATATCAACACAATTTTAGTTCAAGTCCACAACAAGAGGTGTTGCTCAATTTTCATTCTGATTTACTCAAATTTTATAATTTCTAGACATAAGAATATTCTACAATAGCAATAGAGAGGTTGAAAGATTGTGTACATAAAACAAAAGATTATTCTTTATATAAGATATATTCTTATATGTAAGAATATTCTACAATAGCAATAGAGAGGTTGAAAGATTGTGTACATAAAACAAAAGATTATTCTTTATATAAGATAAAATATAAATTAATATAATATATGTATATGATGAAAATCAACCTATTAAGAACAAGTTCAAACATGCAAACATTAATGATAAAGAGCATATTCAAATCTATTTTAACATGTTCATAAACTTATGAAAAACACTAATTTTCACCACAACCTCCAATGAGCAATAAGCAAGTGCACCCAAGACTTGCTTGATTTCAGCTTTTAAAAATATTTGTGGGTGTGCCCTCCCAACACAAGTATAGATCTCACTACAAATGCAAGATAAAATGAAGATTTGAGATGCTCAAGAAGAAGCTATAGAAGCAACTCTCAAACACTCAAATGCAAGAGGCCAAATAAGCTCAAGGAGGAGCTATGAAAGCAATCCTCAAGCTCTATGGCATGCAAGTGATAAAAATGAATGAAGCTAAAAGCATGGAATGAAACTAAGTCTATAATGAGAATTTAGCAACTACCAAATGGTTAGTAAAACTCTATGAAAACAATTCTAAGTCTAAAATAGCATGATAATTCTAATGCAACAATGAATGAATTTTGCTTGAGACAAGGGTCCTATTTATAGGATTTTGGAGGGTTGGGGTGAGGTGGCATCTATGTGGAATCTACATAGGTGCCACCAAGGAGACACATAAGTCATGCAAAGCCCAAGACTTGCTCACACATGTGTGAACAACTTGAGATGTGAGAGGTCAATGTGTACTTCAAGTACATGTGTTAGTGTGTGCAAGAGATGTGTAAGTGAAAAAGTCCATTTTCACAATTTTGGAAGGTGTAAGAAGTGTCATAAAAAATGTAAGAGGCCTTGTTTATGCAAGTTTTAGTAATTTTAGAAAAGACATTTTTGAAAATTTGCTCACTCGTGTGAGAAAATAATTAAGATTAATGGATGTGGGAATTCAAAAATTAGCCCAATTAGCCTTAGTTAATTAGTGAGTAAGCTTATTAAATAGAAAGTGATATGTGTAGGATAGCATCTAGGTTGGATTTAGGATTAAATAAAATAAAATTTAATTTAATCATGGTTTAGTAAAAATAAAGAATGTGAGGGAATTAAATAAATTAAAAATTTATTTAAAAGGGGACTATGGAGGAACATGTATTAAATTAAATTTAATACATTACGAAAGGTAGTATTTAAATTTAATTTAAATAATATTATTAATAAATTTATTTAATTAAATAAATAGATGAATTTAACAAATATAATTAATTAAAAAATTAACTATAATGTTATTTGGGGTCATTAATTAAATTAAATTTAATTAATGTTAAAAGGACCAAATTAGGTGTCTACATTTTGCCCCTCTTTGATGCGGTGTCAAAAATGGCATTGCATCAAAGAAAAAAAAATATAGATGCCCCAGAAGAAAAGTCAGTAGGAGGATGTGCCCCCTTGGAAAAATAGGGCAAAAAATAAAAATATTTGATCAATTTTTGCGAAAGAAGGAAAAAAAGACTTCGCGTGACTTTAAAAAGGAGGGAAAAATGAAAAAAAAGAAAGGGCCAAAAAGACCCTCTCCCTTTTTTGAAAAAGGGGACCCCTTATAAAAGGGGGAAAAGGGGGAAAAGTATTCATTGTTACCCCTAAGGAGAAGGAAAAAGAGGAGAGGAGAAGGGAGAATGGCAGGACGACGGGACATGATGCAGCTGGGTGAGCGGGTGTGGGTCTATCAGTGAGCAACAGACAGGGGTGAGTCAGTGAGTGCCCAAACCCTTCTTGGTCAATTTCAGTATGTTGGTATTTATGGTCATTTTATAGATTTTTTAACTTATTTTTTATTTTTAAGAAGAAAAAAAATGGGGTTATATGGACAGTTATGCTTGCCTGGGACAAGCGGGGTGGAGCCGACGTGCAACTCCGCCCCTGACCTGGTGGCATGGCATCGCCTATTGGTAGCATCACCCGCCTTGGGGCCAAGCAGCTCAGCCTATCATTGGCGGGCATAGCCGCCCGTCAGGGGATGGGCGGCTCCGCCCGGCCAAGGCTAAGCGTAGCCGCCTGTCAGGAGATGGGCGGCTCCACCTAGCCAACGCGAGGTGTAGCCATCCTTCTACGAATGAGTAGCTCTATCCGCCCAAGGTGGGGCGTAGCCGCCCGTTTGCGGATAGGTAGCTCAGCTAGCCTAAGGCTTGGCGGTGTCACCTGTCTACTGACAGGGGGCTCCACCCGTCCTTGGGCAGGCGGTGTCACCCACCTGCAGACGGGCGGTTCTGCCTGTCCAAGGGCTGGCGGTGCTACCCATGGGCTGACGAGCGACTCTACCCGCCCAAGGGCTGGCGGTGTTTCCTATCAGGAAACGGGCAACTTTTCTCATCAAGGGGTTGGCACCTGCTAAAGGGCGGGCTGATAGGGGGAGGAGGCGAGCCTAGTGCCATGTGACAAAAGGTGGGGGTATGGAAGAGGGGGAATTGCTCAGTTTAAGATGAGAAACTCCATTTTCAAAGGGGGGGGCAGAGCAGGGGAAAAGAAGACATGGGGACGGGATAAGGGAAATTGAGGGATGATTGAGACTGATGAATGTGTGTTGGGTAAAGTTGATGTAGGAGCCAAATTATTGGATTCACTCAAAAGAGCAATGGCCAGACACGATGACGCTACAAGAGGAGCTAACAGAGGTGGAGTGGGGATAAGTGACTTTATGTGGCCTGTAGCATGTGCATGAGTGGCCACGCCTAAGAGTGCATAATGCGTTGATGACAGCATTGATTGAGAGATGGCACTTAGACACGTCGAGTTTCCATTTGCCAACAAGGGAGGCAATAGTGACATTATTAGACGTATGGCGGATATTGCGGATACCAATTTGGGGGGAGATGGCCAAGTATCAGTTGGAGAGGGTAGAGTAATTCATGGAGGAGATTTTTAGATGATGAGAAGACCAGTTACCGATTGACTGGCAGTGGATGTCATGGCAAGGGGGATGGAGGCAGGATTTTCCCAACTAGCATTGTACGTAGTCAAATTGGTAAGAGGAAGGCTGATGTCGGACCACTCAGGGCATGGATTTTTGATTGGATGGGCGAGAGTAGTGAGCCAGATTCTGGAGGAAAATGGTACAAAATTTTTCTGGGGATATATGATTTTAGCATAGGTGTATTATGACCTTCATATGTGCGCATACCGTACTTAGCGGATGATAGGACCTAGAGTTACGCTGCTTCTAGTCAAGGCATGGGAGCATATTGCAGTGGTATGACCACTATAAGGGGAGGGCCAACAATAGCGCTATGAGACATTTATGTGTCGGTACCGATCTCCCTTGTCATATGGGGATGTGAGATTAGTGGAGACCTAGCGGAGGATACTAGACGAGCTGATATGCTTTGAGTGGATACCATATAGAGGGTGTGAGGCATGGGGTTATTGGGATGAGCATGTAGGGAGAGAGGATGGTGCTCTAGATGTAGAGTACTTGGGATACATACAGATAGAGAATTGGTTGATTGAGAGGATGATATTTTAGATAGTCAGATACATGCCATCTTGAGTATGCAAATAGTTTGGCATGAGGCGGGGTATAGTTCCAGATAGTTATCCACATCCGATCATCTTGAGGGAGATTGGGTTAGAATGGGGCATCGGAGTAGATATCTAGAATGCTAGGATTAGCTGGAGAGGGATGCAGCCAGTACCATGGATAGCAGCCCAAGGATAGGTGGTAGATGCAGGGGTGACAGCTGAGTATGCAGCTTGGTGGGAGAGGCAGAGGCCAGTGAGGCTGATACAGACAGGAGCAAGAGAGGCTATAGAGTAGACAGAGTCTAAGATAGAGTCAGAGGAGGTTGATGAGGAGGATGATGAGGAGAGACCATCAGTAGTGTTGGGAGTCAGGTGTGGGGTAAAGAGGAGGCAACAGAGCATTGGAGAGGGATAGTGCAGAGTCTAGTTATAGGTGGCCCTACACAGGCGATGCAGAGGGAGCGAGGGGAGGTGGCCCAAGAGCCATTGCCAGAGGATGAGGTGATGGGGCTAGGAGGATCAGGAGGAGATGAGAGGTAGGGCGATCATGAGTAGGGAGACATTTTTTAGGTAGAGGTGACATGATTAGAGGCTTTAGTGGCAGTGGAGAGGGATAGAGTAGCCAGGGTAGAGGCTCAGATGGAGACTATGCGATGGGAGTTGGGCATACTACAGGGTCGAGTGGATACATGATAACTTACCAAGACAAGAGCTGACATAGCTATGGAGGGGATGGCAAGGGAGGTAGCCTGATTGTTGGGCCAAATGGAGGAGATTTAGAGATAGACAGACATTTGTATCCAGCGACTGACAAAGGAAAGAGACATGTGGCAGAGATGGGAAGAGATATATCAAGGGGAGCGGGAGTTAGCGAGACAAGGAGTGATGATGGTGGGCATAGGGAAGTTAGTGACAGGCATGATGGATGCACATCTATAGGCATCGAGGATGGGGAGAGAGGCAGCCTATTATATGGCCCTCTATCATCAGGCAATACCTGTAGAGTAGAGATAGACCCCTTACTCAGAGCGAGGGATATTAGACAGGACTTGAGGGGTGTCATCAGGATCAATAGCCAGGCCACTGAGGGAGAGGACGACAGGTGGTGATAGTGGGAGATGAGCAGATAGATCTACTCCATGAGGTGGATAGGGGGGATTTAGGATGACAGGGACATTTTCCAATGGTTAGGATCTCCAGTTGATTATATAGGAAATATTTTTTTGTGGATTTTTAGATGAGATGCATATGCATAGCAACACTGAGGTGCCTAATGTATCATTTTCATGTACCATGTTGTTATATATACAAATCTTTTTATGGTGCTATTTCATGAGTTTATTTGATGGATTATGAGATTATGCATAGTACCATATTATGATACTGATGTGTGTGATGATGTGAAATGTGCACTATATGATGTGCAAAGCTTATGAAATGAATTGATGTTTTATTATGCATATGTGATGCTTATGAATGTACAATGCATAGGTTATGATTAATGGTTAAATAGATATATTTGACATGCAATGTGTATTTAATTATTAATGATTAATAAGATATATATGCAATGTGTATTTAATGATTAATGAATAATGAGATATATTTGACATGAAATGGTAGCTAAATAAACTCGAATATATTAGGTAGAATGCAATGGAATGAGCTAGTGTCACTTTATTATTATGATATTTTTGTTTGTGTATCTGATATAACCAATAGGATCAACTAAACCACTAAAGAAGAGGGAAGGGATGATGAATAAATAAGACCCTTGTCTCAAACAAAAATGCAGAAAAGAAACAAACTGAAATGCAACTTGACTACATGATTTAGTGGGATCACTTGTGTTCATGTTGGAGAGCACACCCTAGTTTGATATTGCAATAGGAGGTATGCATCATGTGTTATAAAATTACAGATGACATTGTTCCATTGCATGGACTAGACTCTCATATAGTTGTAGAAACAGAGATGTAGATTTCCAAACTATGATAGAACCTATGACATATACTTATTGGAGAGGTCTACGCACACTTAGGTCTTTTAAGGGACATAAGTATGCTAACCCATTTCCCCCATTAAGATACACATAATCATAACTGGAAAACCAAAAAAACATTCCTAAAGTATCCACAAATAGATCATACCACAATCGACACTTGCATCAGATTTTACCAGTCACAATATACCAAGATGTGGAAGATCAAGGTAATCATGAGAAGGATCCACTGATACAAAAAGATAAAATCAACAAAGAAGGCCTCCTGACCAAGTGGTCATTCAGTCCATAGTTCTTTCCATCAACGGGATAGGATTGATGAGATTGATTTGAGCCGACTAAGGAAGGACGCATCCTGCAGAGCAAAGATTGATTGTTTGAAATGGATATTCGCTGGCAATAGATGTGAAAAGAATAATAACTCAGAGATTTGATTTTGATGTTGATTTTGATAAGCCCTTTTGTGATCAATGTGTCTGGGAAAATATCAATGTGATGGGGTTAAGCTCAGCTTGTTGGGAATTGCGGATGGATCTTTATGGCTATGCAGGAAGTGATGACTGAAAACTAGGACTAGGATGAGGATGGATATGTATAGTGGATGGGGAGACAATGGATCCAAATCTTCTATCATGGTGCCTGAGACAAGTTTTCACCATAATACTTGCCCAGAGTGCTTGTTTTCCAAGTTTTCACTATTGGATAAATACTTTTTTTTTGTAAGGTGCCTGTTTACCAGGTGTTTACCCAACAATGATTTTTTCAGGAACATTATCTTCTTTTTAGGATTTTTTGCTTTTCTAATGTTTAGGATTTCTTCAAGATCTCTTTCTAATTTTTAGGAATTTTTTAAGATCTCTTTCTGATTTTTAAGATTTTTTAGGATCTTTTCTGATTTTTAGGATTTTTTTAGGATCCTTTCTGATTTTTAGGATTTTTTGCTAAATAACACTATACAGGAACTAAATTATGAGCTACGCATAAAAGCACTTCAAATGTAGGATATTTATAGGATCAGGGAGTGGATCTCCCTCAAGTGTTGCAATCTAATATGCCCCAGAACCAAATTTAGCAGTAATAACAAATGGGCCCAACCAATTGGGTTCAAACTTCCCTTTCTTTTCTCAGTTCTGGAGATTCTTCATGTTATGCTGCAGGACCAAATCACCTACATCAAACTCATGGGGTTTGATCTTCTTGTTAAAATGTAAGCATAGATAATTTTGATACACAGAGGTGGTTAAGGGCATTGAGACGTCTCTCATCGAGGAGTTGTATCTCTTGCAAGCGAGCAACCCTATATTCTTCTTTGAACATCAGGTTTTTGAGAGAAATCCTAAGGGAAGGGAGCTCAATTTCAATGGGTAAGACAGCCTCAAAACCATAGACAAGGGCAAATGGAGTGGCACTAGTAGGAGTATGGTGTTAGCTTGTGGTGACTAATCAGGAAAGTACAATCTAGGAAAGTACTGTACACTTTTCCTCCTGACCTTGCTGGGGTTCGGGGCTGGGCCGAGCCCCAAGCGAGGGTTTGGGGGCGGTAGCCCCCAAGAGCAGGGGTTTAGGGGCGCAGTGAGTTGGATTTCTCGACTACAAAAGGTGGTTGCTTTATCCACTACAGAGGCAGAGTATGTTGCTGCTACAGAGGCAGCCAAGGAGATGATATGGCTTCAATTCTTCATGGAAGAATTGGGACATCCACAAAAGGATAATTTTCTACATACAGATAGCCAAAGTGCCATTCATCTTGTAAAGAATTCTACTTTGCACTCAAAGATAAAACACATACAGTTGCGGTACCATTTCATTCGATCAGTTTTGGATGATGGACAGTTAAGGCTGGAAAAGATTCATACTGATGATAATCCAGTAGATATGTTTACAAAGGTAGTAACAAGGGAGAATTTGAACTCATGTTCAGCTTCAGTTGGTCTTCTAGACTGAACAAAATAAAGGAACAGTTGAGTCCAAGGTGGTTCAATCCAGTGGGAGCCTCATGTGGGTAGCAGTATTGCTACAGGATCAGTCTCCAAGTGGGAGGTTTTTTAGTATAGTGTGGATACTGATCAGTCACCAAGTGGGAGATTGTTAGCTTGTGGTGACTAATCAGGAAAGTACTATCTAGGAAAGTATTGTACACTTTTCCTCCCGACCTCACCAAGGTTTGGGGCCGGACCGGGCCCTGAGCGGGGGTTTGGGGGCAGCAGCCCCCAAGAGCAGGGGTTCGGAGGCGCAGCCCCCGAGGAAATTTTTTTTGAGGCCGACTACTTTTTGGTTATTTGGGCCGACTACTTATAACTCATTCTAACCCTAAAGCGGGAAAATATTGTATAATATGGCTTAGGGTTAGGGATTTTTCATGATGTATGATTTTAGTACTTGCGGTAGAATTGGGCTGTAAGGGATTACGGATTGTAATCAAGTTGTAATCATTGGATAATAATAATATTGGACTCACTGTTGGTGGACGTAGCCCAGGGATTGGGTGAACCACATTAAATCTATGTGTCTTGTGTTCTATTCTGTGTGGTTTATTATTTTCTGATATTAGTTATATTTGCACATAATTGTTATTTCTACCTTGTTAATCCTAACATATGGATGGAGGTTTTGTAGGCCCAGAGGGTAGGATTGAGTTGCAGGTGCCAATCACGGCCAACATCATCGATGGTATTTTTGAGGATTTTTAATATGGTTTTATTTGTAGCCTCAGCTTGACCATTTCCCTATGAGAAGTACGTGGAGGAATAATGCTGGGTAGTGCCAAATTTCTTGCAAAGGTCAAAGACATCCTAATTCTTGAAGGGTGTTCCATTATTAGTATGGAGATCTTTGGGGATGCCATAGCGACAAATGATATAATTCAGGATAAACTTGGAAATTTTCTTGCCAGTTGTATAGGTGAGGGGGATTGCTTCGACCCACTTGGTAAAGTATTCGGTGGCGGCTAGGATATACTTGTGACCACCAACAGAGTTTGGAAATATCTAGTCCACAAGGTCAAAACCCCAGTGGGAGAAAGGCCAAGGTGTGATGGTGGGTTGGAGGGATTGAGTGGGAGCATGTATCAAATTGCCATGCTGCTGACAAGGAACACATTTTTTCACATAATGATAGGCATCCTGCTCCATTGTTAGCCAATAGTATCCAGTGTGGAGAAACTTCTTTGCTAAAGTGAGACCACTAGAATGGGCTCCACAGATTCCTTGATGCACCTCTTCCAAGGTTGTGTGTGCTTCCTCCAAATTCATACATCGAAGAAGAGTTCCATCAAATTGTTTACGAAAAAGAGTGTCTCCAAGGATTGTGTAACGAGAAGTGTGGCAAATGAAAGTTTTTTGTTGGCTAGACGTAAGAGTGAAGGGAATGGTTTTATCATGAAGATAGGAAAGGATTTCCTGATACCAAGGTAATTTGGGACCAACAATTTCACACACCATCTCAGAATCTAGCTGGTCATAGTCAGGGACCATAAGATTCTTGACAAGAAATTCACATTGTGTGCTTGTTTTTAGCATAGATATTAGTAAAGCAATGGTATCCATGGCATCTACTACTTTATTGTTTGCTCTTGGGATTTGCTAGAAAATGATGCTTGCAAAATGTTGTTTGAGATCTTTTACCATGCATCAGTAAGGAAGCAACTTATCATCCTTTGTCTAAAATTCATCATTGACTTGTTTGATAACTAATTGGGAGTCACCAAAAACAAGCAAACTTTTGATCTTCCATCTGACAGCTTGGTGAAGCCATGTGACCAAGGCCTCGTATTCTTCTATGTTGTTTGTGCAAGAAAATGTAAGTTTATAGGATTTAGGGATAAGATCCCCTTGAGGTGTCACAAATAGAATTCTTGCCCCCGATCCTTTCTAGGTAAAAGATCCATCAAAATAAAGCTTCCATTGAATGTTGGGAGTGACAGTCATGATAGTTTCATCAGGAAAGTCTATGACAATAGGATGATCTCCAGGAATGGGAGCTTCTGCAAGTTGATCTACTATTGCTTGTCCTTTAATGGCTTTGTGTTCTGTGTACACAATGTCAACTTCACTAAGGATCATTACCCATTTTGTCATGCAACCTGTCAAGGCGGCTTTAGATAACAAGTACTTAAGTGGGTCAATCTTTGCTATCAACTGTACTTTGTGATTAAGCATATAATGGCGTAGCTTCTGCATACAAAAGACTACAGCCAAACAAGCTCTCTCAATACATGTATAGTTGAGCTCATAACCCACTAAAGTCCTGCTAACATAATATATGGCACATTCTTTTCCATTGTCATCTAACTGTGCTAGGAGAGCTCCTAGTGCTACTGTAGTTGCGGAGATGTATTTAATCAAAGGTCTTCCTAGAATAGGTGGTACCAACACTGGTGGATTATCTAGATATACCTTGAGCTATTCAAAATCTTTTTGACACAAGCAGTCCCAAATGAATTTAATATCCTTTCTTAGCAGGTGAGAGAAAGGATGCACCTTGTTTGCTAGTTGTGACACAAATGTCTGGATGGATTAAGTCTTCCTTGCAAGCTCCTTAATTATTTCAAAGTTTTAGGAGGTGGCATCTCCAAAATGGCTTTCACCTTCTTAGGATCCACTTCTATTCCTCTGTGAGACACAATGTAGCCTAAGAGCTTACCTGATTGCACACCAAAGACACATTTCTTGGGATTCAATCGAACCTTATACTTTTCCAATATGTCAAAGATTTTATTGAGAATATCAATGTGTGATTCTCGTGTCTTGGATTTTCCTAAGATATCATCCACATAATCTTCCATGATCACATGAAGAAGGTCATGAAATATGGTCATCATGGCTCTCTGGTATGTGGCGCCTGCATTCTTGAGACCAAAGGGCATGACCTAATAACAAAATGTACCCCACAGGGTAGTGAATGCATTTTTATGTTGGTCTTCCACTGCTATGCAAATCGAATTATATCCAAAAAAATCATCCATGAGGGACAACATCTCGTGCCCAGTAGTCAAATCCACTATGATGTCAATGTTTGGAAGTGGAAAATCATCCTTAAGGTAGGCGAGATTAAGATCTCTGAAATCAGTACAAATCTGGATGCCCCCAAGAGGGTTTACCTAGTACAATGTTTGAGACCCATTCAGGATAGTCTATTGGTCTGATGAATTCTACATCTAGCATTTTTTGCAATTTAGCTTTAACCAGGAGTGCTACTTGTGGATGCATCTTGCATAATTTTTGCTTGACGGGTTTGATTTTAGGATCCACAGCAAGATGATGCACAACCAAGTCAATATCAAGTCCATGCATATCCTTATATGTCCATGCAAAATTAATGTAGGATTTCTTAAGGAATGTAGTCATGGAATCTTGTTCTGTCTCATCTAGAGAGGCTGCAATGTAGGTGATCTTAGGATCTGCTTCTGTGCCCAGATTAACTGCAATTATTTCTTCTATGAGGATAGAAGATTTCTCTGATGGTAATGACATGAAGGGAAATTCAACTTCCCCCTCCTCTAGCACCTCGGAGAGGTTTTTAGTAGAGGATGTGTCCTTTACTTCATCTTTTTCTCCATCCAAAGGTGCCTCAAAAAGGTTTTCACCCAAGGATGTTTTATCATTTTTTTTAATTTTCTTTTTCTTCATTTTTGCGACTAAGGGAGTTGACTTGGCTACCAAAGTAGGCTTGCTCACTCTAGTGAATCTGATGTTCATTGTCTTGGAGATTTCTTAGTCTGAAAAGTGTTAAAACTGCCTCATCTGAATCACATGTGTCTAAGGTAGGTGGTGAATCACGTTGGTCCCAATCAATCAGTTCAAGATTGATAAGGGGAAGTTCAAGTGAGGAAAGGTCAGATTGGCCTATATGGAGGACACAGGTATCAAGGTCATTTTCAATATATTGGAAAGGGACTTCAAAGAACTCTTCCTCGGTGTCTGAATCAAATTCAATCAAATAATAGTCGTTGGCAAAGGTTTTCTTAGTTTCTATGGAACCCAATCCTCGGGGGTATCTAGTTGCTTTTATGAGAGTTTTTCTTCCTATTTCATTTGCTCCAAGGCCATTGTCATGATATCCCATACTTTCAAAAATGGGTGTGGCCTTTATATACTTCCCTTTAGGAATGTCTACAGGTTTGTCTTCTTCTTCATCAAAAAGCCAGGAAAGAACATTATGCTCCATATATTCTTCTAAGAGAGATCCCCAATGTTCAAATGTAGTCTTTTTACACTTCATAGTTTCTTTATTTTCCTTAGGAAAAAGTTGTGAAGGTTTTCCATAAGACTTGGGAGAGAGAGGGAGCTGACCAATGCATAGGGCATTTTCAAACTTGTATTCCCCCGGGCCTTGATCGGTGAACCTAACTCTCTTTTCGGACTCAATATTCTTTTCTTGGGTAACCTTTTCTTTTCCCTTGGCTTTCTTAGACAATTGTTCTTCAGAAGAAGTGTGCTGGATAGGAGTCTCTTGTGAAAGTGGACGAACACATTCATTCAATGGGCAGTAGTTTGATTTTTTTCCTTCCAACCTTTTGCAATATTGAAAGGGTTGATGATCGCCAAGAATGGTTATTTCAGCTTCATGATGTGGGAGTTTCAAACATTGGTTAAATGTGGATGGGACACATGAGATAGCATGTATCCATGGCCTACCCAAAAGGATATTGTAGGGTAGATCCAAATCAAGCAGTTGACAAGTAGTTTCAATAAGGGTTGGGCCCACTTGTAAGGGGAGTGCAATGAGACCTTTAATCACCCCTTCCATCATATGCTTTTATTGTTATTCTTTTATTTACATCAATGAGATCCTCAGAAAGATCGATATTGTGGATCATGCTTAAAGTACATAGATTCAGACCGGATCCATTGTCTATAAGGACTCCTTTAATTCGGGTATTATGGATGGTGACTTGGATATGTAGGGGTTTATTATGATGGGGGTCAAGACCTCAAAAATATTTATCAGTAAAAACTAGGTGTTGTTGGGCAGCCAAATTTCCAATCATTTCTTAGAATTCAGAGGCATTGATATTTTCTGGGATGCGAGACTCAGTTAGGGAATTCTCAAGAACCTCTTTCTGAATGGGGGATGTATGTAAAAACTCTAGTATGGATATCTGTGTAGGCATCTTTTTTAGTTGGGAAAGAAAGTCATAACATGATGCAGGTTGTGTCGAGGTAGATGGTGCAGCAGGTGGATCCACAACAGGTGGATTAACAGCAGCTTGTACAGTTACGCGAGGGCGATGAGTAGTAACATTGCAATCTACACTCTTTAAAGTCAATGTGTTTACATGAGTGTCAGATTGTTCAATATGGCCACACAGTGATTCAAATCCACAAACATCATTTTTAGCTAATTTTCCACAAGTGCATTCATCCCCTAAGATTTTGTTCCTAGAATAATCATAAGCCCTTGGATGTGGATGCATTGTTTTGATTATGTTCTGGAAAAGGTTTAGAATATATTTTTGGCTAGGCATTAGAAGTAGAGGCATTTTGTCCTTCTACTTCAATTTTACCATCATCGATCAAATCTTTCACAAAATGATGAAACTTCATGCATTTTTTAATCTCTTGCCCTTTTATGCAATGATAATCACAATATTCATTATCCTTATACCAGTTGGGTTTGGATTGATTTTTGTCAAAAGGCCTGGTGTTATGATAAACCATCATCCCTTGGTTGACTAAATGTTAGAAGATCACATCAAGGGAATGTGCCAGCTGTGTAAATTATCATTTTTTTTGTGGTCGATTGTTGTTGTTGCCATTATATCATGAGAATAGAGAGCCATGATAACCAGATCCTTGATTTTGACTATGGTTATTCGAATTGTTCTGATTGTTTTGGTTATTTGAATTGGTTTGATTATTGTTTTAATTGTTTTGATCATTGTTGTTGTGATTTCCTTGGTTACTATTGTTGGATGCTTGAACATTTTGGACGTGTTTAGCATCTGTCACTCCATCATTAACAACACCTTTGTTCTTAGACCAAAACTTGGTTTTATCATTAGTATTGTTAGATGAACTAGGAGTATAGTGTTTAATTTATCCTTTCATCAAAATTCCATCTTCAATAGACTTCCCCTTTTTAATGAGTGCCTTGAAGAAATCTTGGGCAGTCATCTTCATCTAAAATGACATTTCTATAACCAGATTCTTAGTAAAGATATCAACTAGATGTAAATCTGGGATTTTCCAAGGCATGCGATTGGCAAGATGTTGCCACCTTTAGAGAAAATGGCAAAGGTTTCTCCATTTCTTTGTTTCATGTTACACAAATCACTAACGGATGCTTGATATTCCATGTTATAAGAATATTGTGTAACAAATTTTTCAGCAAGATCATGGAAAGTGGAGATGGAACCCGAAGGAAGGTTCAATAGCCACTCTAAGGATGGTCCTCCAAGACTCCTAGTGAAAAGTCTTAGGGGAAGATGATCATTGTGGGAAACTTCTTGTGCTGCTACATAAAATTCCTTGATATGTTGTGTAGGGCATGAGTCTCCCTTGTATTTATCAAACTTTGGCATTTCAAAATTGGCGGGGAATGGTTAGAGAGTGATTTATTTGTCAAAAGGATAAGGACATATTTCTGCAAAATAAAATTCCTTCTTCCCGCCTTTCTGCATATCCATCATCATGCCTTTGAGCTCATCAATATATTGGACTAATTCTGGAGGATTAGTGGTGATTGTATGGGCTTGATGTGTTCCTCCTCTTGATGATGCATTATGTCCTCCTGGAGGGGGAAGATTGGTGTTATGTCTTTGATTGGTGTTGTTTGTTTGTGTAGAACTTTGATTTTTTAGGACTTCACTAGGCTTCAAGAAAATAGAAGCAGAGCGTCATCCTGAGGACCCTGATTGTCGTTCAAGAACACATCCTACATTTAAACCATTGTTACTCACCACATTGTTTGAGCTAGGCTTGTTTAGAAGTTGTCAGATTAATTCAAGTGTATCAGGGGGAGGTTGAGTTGTGTTATCAGATGTTGATAGCATTATGGACGCTACTTTGCTTTTTTTGGTTTGAATTAAATTGTTCTCAAGCAAAGTTTCATCAAAATTATTAGGGAGGGTAACGCCCCTTTGGATAAGATTCATGAAGATGTTGGAACTGTTGGCTTGGGTTAGGTCTTCCACTAGGCTTAAGTTGTTAGGATCCTTAAATAATTCTTTATCTTGTGGATTGGCATTGACACTTTTAGGTATTACTGTGTCAGATTCTATGTGAGGTTCTTCTTCATCATTAAAGTCTTCTTGATAGACAGTTTCTTGATCGTTATCCATGATGAGAGATTCTTGTCTTAGCTTTGCTTGTGATCGGGTAAGTACCATGCATGAGTGACCTTCGAATGGTTGAATCGAAGAAGGGTGAATAGTTGATGAGGTATGGAAAGAAAAGGATTTGGTGAACTAGGAGCAACTTGGACTAATGATTAAGTCTTGATGATTGATTGGATTGATTGAATTGGATTGATTAATTATATTTGATTGAAGATTAGATTGATTGATGAGATTGGATTAAAGAGGAACTAAGCCTCAAGGATTGATTAGATTTAAAGTTTTGGAAAAAACCTAGGTTAAATAAGGCCTTGTGATTATGCAAACATAAGATTGGTTTTGATTTAAAGTCTTATTTTGTTTGGGTGATAGACTGATGATCCCCAAACAAGATAGGACTAGATTAAGACTACTAGAGAAAGACTCAATTCTCAAAGTAGTAAGGGATTAATGTTTTCTTTGGACTTAAGGTCTATGATACACTATTGGAATGATTCTTTCACCTTATGGCTTGATGAAGGTGTGAAAGATGGATTGATCTTATTCTGATTTAAAGTCCAAGATTCTGATTAATGCTCCTAATGTTTTGGAATGTGGATGAAGAAAGGGGTGTTTAAAAGATGAGAAAGGGATGAATGACTTGAAGAGGATGAAGAAAAGAAGGTCACAGGTACTTAGTCATAGTATTCCCAAGTGACAAAGGCCATGTTCACTTTGATCTTGTCAACAAAATTAGAAACCCAATTGCTGTAAATGATTTTATCTGATTTCTCAATGGCCTCTAGAAACTTTTGAATGGATTGCAAATCAAATTGGTTGGCTTTAATCTTTTGATCGGTGATTTTCTTCTCTCTATGGACTCGTGCAACTGGGAGTTTTTCTTTCTTGTGTTTAACACTATTTGTCATGACTTGAGGATAATATCTTGATAGATCAAATGATGTTCTTGGCAAGAACTTATTTCATACATACATCAAACGTTTGGGTTACAAGCACATTTGTCGAAAATAGTCCTGCAAGGGACAAAGCAACCTTGCAGGATTCAAGTGTACAGATTTGTTTTTGCAATGAAAGTAACAAGAACACTCTTTATCTCTAGAAGGAAGTTGGCTAAGATTGAAAACCTTTTCTCACTGACTTAGGAACACACCCAACAACTCCTTAGAATATGGTCATCACCAAGCATGCAATGGTTCCATGATGTTGTATTATCAGAGTGTTAACATTGAAGGGGGATCGATATGGTGAGTGTCTGGGGGAGATTACTATTCTCCTCACACGTAGATTATCAACCTTTTGGAGGTGAACTAGGTGGCTTCTAACTAATGGCTTTTAGTGAGGGTCTTCATTTGAACACACTCTTTGTGTCCGCGCAAGTGCGACTAGGACATATAGCCCCACAAAGAACCTTAACACAAGTAGTCACGTAAACGTGATTGAGACCATGATGCCCTACTAAATGTTAGGTGAGAGCCATGTATAAGCTCAAATGTCATATGGCTTCCAAGGCTTTAACCCCAAAAATAAAATTTCATTAATGTGAGTTGGAGTGGTGGGCTTACACCTTGTTCTCACGTGGGTCATTCCTAGGAGCTTTTTACCTTACCGGTAGGTCCATCTAAAGGATTGAAAATAAATGCATGGATTGGCCCCAAGAAGGAGTCTGTATTTCTAATTTTCCCTCAAGGGGAAAAGAGCATAATCTCCTATCCAACGAGGTTTTCTCCCAAACACACCAAACAAATGATTAATTCCAAGTCTTTTCTTTAAGACAAAAATTCAAAAGGTTCTAGGTTTCTGATTTTCTCACTTGGAGAAAAGAGCATAATCCCCTAGCTAATGAATCATTATCAAAAGAATAAACTTCCTATTTAATGCTACATGCCTAAGAAATCATTAAGAAAACACAATGTTTGATTGAATCTCCCTGGCAACCTACAAAACAACCTTAGTGAGTAGTTTAATGTGTTTGGTCTTCTAACAACGTCCTGCAAAACAAACAAATTAGTAGTCTTAGAATGTTCAAATCTTGGTCAACACTATGCAAAATCACTGTTAGAAGTCACAAAATGTCAGTATCTTCCAAAAAACTCAGATCAGAAAACTTAAAGTGCAAGATACTATGGAAACATGCAAAAATCATATAGAGACGCATGTTTACAGGCAGAGACGCATGTTTATAGGTAGAGATGCATGTCTATCAGAGATGCATGTTTCTAAGCAGAGACACCTGTGTACAGGTAAAGACACATGTCTATCAAAGACACCTGTTTACAGGCAGAGACACATGTGTGTATGCAGAGACACCTATCTGCACAAAAACAAATATTTCATTAGCTTCATCTATTTTTCTTCATTTGTAGATACAGTTAGGTGTTTTACTACTAATCGTTAGCCTTAATGTGATTACCAAATACAAGTTTTGCTGATTAAAACAAACTAAAATGAGAGAAAAACTCTTTCTGGTGGAGACACCTGTCTGTAGGCGGAGATGCCTATTTACAGGCAGAGACGCCTATGTGCAGAGATGCATGTTTAATCTAGGTGGAGATGCCTCTGGTCGGGTGGAGACACCTATCTGGAAAATTCATAGGAAACCTTCACAAAATCAAGAGAAATAGTTAGTAAATGGGATTGTGGGTCCCACCGAGCATGCCAAAATGTATATGATGAAATCCACCTGTTAAGAACAAGTTCAAATATGAAAACGTTAATGATAAAGAGCATATTCAAATCTATTTTAACATGTTCATAAACTTATAAAAAATACTAATTTTCACCACAACCTTTGATGAGCAATAAGCAACTGCACCCAAGACTTGCTTGATTTCAGCTCTTAGAGATATTTGTGGGTGTTCTCTCCCAACACAAGTATAGATCCCACTACAAATGCAAGATAAAATGAAGATTTGAGATGCTCAAGAAGAAGCTATAGAAGCAACTCTCAAGTACTCAAATGCAAGAGGTCAAAGAAGCCTAAGGAGGAGCTATGAAAGAAATCCTCAAGCTCTATGGCATGCAAGTGATAAAAATGAATGAAGCTAAAAGCATGGAATGAAACTAAGTCTATAATGAGAATTTAGCAACTACCAAATGGTTAGTAAAAATCTATGAAAACAATTCTAAGTCTAAACTAGCATGATAATTCTAATGCAACAATGAGGCCCTGTTTGGTTAGTGGAATTGGGGTGGAATTGGTGGCGGGACTTCTGCTTTTTTAGCAAATTTGCCATTTGGAATACATATTTGCAATTTGGGTTTCCTCACTCAAAATATGGTTTAGGCCCTAAAATGGGTGGCACCATCTTCCCACCCAAGAGGTGGAATTCAAAATCAAATGCAGGTTTTCAATTTTTATAAGGCAAAATATAATTTACCGTCGGGTTCGTGATCTTCTTGCATTCATTTTGAGGTTTCATTTTCGCGTCTACGCCTCATTTTTGCAATTTCATTTTCATGTTCACGCCTCATTTTCGCTGCAAATAGAGAAGGGTTTCCTGCAAACGCCTCACTATTTCATTTTCGTGGATTCATTTTCACTGTAAATAGAGAAGGGTTTCCTGCAAATACAAGGGTTTGTTCTTTAATACAAAGGGTTTCGGGTTTCCTCACCATTCTCTCACTCACATTCTCTACAGAGTCAGGTATGTAACCGTTCTCGCGCTTGCGTTCTCTGCTCATGAAAGTATGTACTTGTGAGGCATTATGTCAAGTAGCAAGTATCTTGTGTAGCCAGCAAAGTGATTGCAATTACATTCTATGAAAAAATACTTCTATCCTTTTGAGGGTTTCGAGGCTGCCCATGCACTGTTTTAAATCTTTTTTTTTGGCTCAGGTTGGGAGGACATTTTCTTGACATTTGACATTTTGTTTTTAATTCTTCCATGGACTGTGTGAGATGGAAGTTAGCCAAGTGCATTTGCTTGAAATTTTTTGAAGTCTTTTCAACAAATCCATTTCAACCATTCCCTACAGTCATTACACTCTGTGCAACAATGACATTTCTTTGGCATTTTGACAAATAGTTAGTGTGTATGGTCTGAGGCCACACATTTTGAGTTGTTTCTATTTTTATATTAGCTCAAAAGTGTTACACATAATCAGTGTTAAAAAGTACTAGTGTTAACACATGTACAGTCATTACACTTTGTGTAGTGATGACATTTCTTTGGCAGTTTGACAAATAGTTAGTGTGTATGGTCAGAGGCCATACATTTTGAGTTGTTTCTATTTTTATATTAGCTCAAAAGTGTTACACATAATCAATGTTAAACATGTGTTAACACTAGTACTATTTAACACTGATTATGTGTAACACTATGTTAATAAGGAAAACAACAGTGATTATGTGTAACACTTTTTAGATTATGTGTAACATCATTGTTACACATAATCTAAAAAGTGTTACACATAATGAGGCGTGGATGCGAAAATGAAACCCCAAAATGAATGCAAGAAGATCACGGACCTGACTTCATCACCTCTCTAGTGCCAATTTCCCCTTCCACGTAATCTAAAAAGTGTTACACATAATTAGTGTTAAACATGTGTTAACACTAGTACTGTTTAACACTGATTATGTGTAACACTGATTATGTCTAACACTGATTATGTCTAACACTGATTATGTCTAACACTAATTATGTCTAACACTGATTATGTGTAACACTTTTTAGATTACGTGGAAGGGGAACCTCTTTGTAACCTTCAATTATTCTAATGTCAAGTGGATCACATCATAACATCCACCCATGTTTAATAGAATCACATCACAAGATGAAAAATAGGAGTTGAATCCATAATCTCAACTAGCTAAATCGACAGTTATATTATTGTGAAATCAGTATAGGCTATTTGACCCGGGTAAGTTAAAATTCTGATTGTTCAGTGCTCTACATTGTATATAAGCACCAGTACATGATTTCCTGACTTCATCACCTCTCTAGTGCCAATTTCCCCTTCCACGTAATCTAAAAAGTGATACACATAATCAGTGTTGAACATGTGTTAACACTAGTATTGTTTAACACTAATTATGTATAACACTATGTTAATAAGGAAAACAACACTAATTAAATGTGTAACACTGATTATGTGTAACACTTTTTAGATTATGTGAAACACTAATTATGTGTAACACTTTTTAGATTACATAATCTAAAAAGTGTTACACATAATCAGTGTTAAACATGTATTAACACTAGTATTGTTTAACACTGATTATGTGTAACACTATGTTAATAAGGAAACCTGATTATGTGTAACACTTTTTAGATTACAATAATGTGTAACGCTAGTATTTTTTAACACTAATTATATGTAACACTATGTTAATAAGGAAACTTGATTATGTGTAACACATTTCTTTGGCATTTTGACAAACAGTTAGTGTGTATGGTATGAGGCCACACATTTTGAGTTGTTTCTTTTTTATATTAGCTCAAAAGTGTTACACATAATCACTGTTGTTTTCCTTATTAACATAGTGTTACACATAATCAATTTTAAATAGTACTAGTGTTAACACATGTACAGTTATTACACTTTGTGTAGCGATGACATTTCTTTGGCATTTTGACAAATAGTTAGTGTGTATGGTTTGAGGCCACACATTTTGAGTTGTTTCTATTTTTAAATTAGCTCAAAAGTGTTACACATAATCACTGTTGTTTTCCTTATTAACATAGTGTTACACATAATCAGTGTTGTTTTCCTTATTAACATAGTGTTACACATAATCAGTGTTAAACAGTACTAGTGTTACCTAGACAGGATATTTTAATACAAATCGAACATATCATCTAATGTATCTTTCAATTTGCATTACGTTCGGAAGTTTGTAGTGGATGACAGTGGAATAGAAATTGGTGGCTCCAAGAGCTCAATACTATTTAGACAAGATATTTTAATAGTGTTACCCACCATAGTACTCATCCTGATGCATTACAAAGAAGCCTCACAAGCCCAATTATACTTCCCCTAATAAGGACAGTTTGATGCCTAATAAGCTCCCTGTTACTCCTTTGAGGAACAGATAATCTTGCAGGTTTTGCTAAATGAGTACATGACTTCTTATTATGTCTTAGGCTTCAACACAATAGTGTTGTTATAGCACTTTCTAGATAGCAGACTTTTCAAAGAAAGAGAAAATGGTAGTGGGCAAAACTTGTTGATATATTTCTTTACAAAAATAAATATTTATTTGTATAGATTGTGCAACTCATAGATGCTTCTCATGTCATTAAAATAGTGGTGGAGATTCTTAATTTGTTTGGCAACATAGATCTTTTAAAAAGTTGTGTAATTGATTAGCACATGCAACCTCTTGTATTGTACAATCATTACACTCTGTGCAGCGATGACATTTCTTTGACATTTTGAAAAATAGTTAGTGTGTATGGTCTGAGGCCACATATTTTGAGTTATTTCTATTTTTATATTAGCTCAAAAGTGTTACACATAATTAGTGTTAAACATGTGTTAACACTAGTACTGTTTAACACTGATTATGTGTAACACTATGTTAATAAGGAAAACAACATTGATTATGTGTAACACTTTTTAGATTATGTGTAACACTTTTTAGATTACGTAATCTAAAAAGTGTTACAAATAATCAGTGTTAAACATGTGTTAACACTAGTACTGTTTAACATTGATTATGTGTAACACTATGTTAATAAGGAAACCTGATTATGTGTAACATTGATTATGTGTAACACTTTTTAGATTATGTGTAACACTGATTATGTGTAACACTTTTTAGATTATGTAATCTAAAAAGTGTTACACATAATCAGTGTTAAACATGTGTTAACACTAGTACTGTTTAACATTGATTATGTGTAACACTATGTTAATAAGGAAACCTAATTATGTGTAACACTATGTTAATAAGGAAACTTGATTATGTGTAACACTTTTTAGATTACAATAATGTGTAACACTAGTACTGTTTAACATTGATTATGTGTAACACTATGTTAATAAGGAAACCTAATTATGTGTAACACATTTCTTTGGCATTTTGACAAACAGTTAGTGTGTATGGTCTGAGGCCACACATTTTGAGTTGTTTCTTTTTTTATATTAGCTCAAAAGTGTTACACATAATCACTATTTTTTTCCTTATTAACATAGTGTTACACATAATCAGTGTTAAACAGTACTAGTGTTAACACATGTACAGTCATTACACTCTATGTAGCGATGACATTTCTTTACTTGAAATGGTAGTGGGCAAAACCTGTTGTTATATTTCTTTACAAAACTAAATATCATCCTTATAGATTGTGCAACTCATATATACTTCTCATGTCATCACAACAGTAGTAAGAAAGAGAAAATGGTAGTGGGAAAAACTTTTTGATATATTTCTTTACAAAACTAAATATCTATCTGTATAGATTGTGAAACTCATAGATGCTTCTCATGTCATCAAAATAGTGGTGGAGCTTCTTAATTTTTTTGGCAACACAAATCAATGTTAAACATGTTACACATAATCAGTGTTAAAAGTGTTACACATAATCAATGTTCCCCTTCTACATAAACATGTGTTCCCCTTCTACGTAATCTAAAAAGTGTTACACATAATCAATGTTAAACATGTGTTAACACTAGTAATGTTTAACACTGATTATGTGTAACACTTTTTAGATTATGTGGAAGGGGAACCTCTTTATAACCTTTAATTATTCTAATGTCAAGTGGATCACATCATAACATCCACCAATGTGTAATAGAATCACATCACAAGATGAAAAACAAGAGTTGAATCCATAATCTCAACTATCTAAATTGACAGTTATATTATAGTTATATTTTTGTGAAATCATTATAGGCTATTCAACCCGGGTAAGTTAAAATTCTGATTATTCAGTGCTCTATATTGTATATAAGCACTAGTACGTGATTGTGTGACTTCATCACCTCTCTGGTTTGTCCACATTTTAGGCCATTGATGAATCCTATTGAGAATATTGACATTTTAGGATGCGTAGCTATGGAGACCACATATTCTCATCTTCTCACAGCTCTTCTTGCTTTTTGTAATACCCCTCTAACCCTAATATAAGTTTTGTGTTTTTGAAAGAAGTAAGATCCTTCGATGTTTTCTTACAGCTTAAGTTGTACATAATACTTGTTTGATCTATTCCTATAGTTGTTTATAATAATTTCATAAGCTAGTACTCAATGATTCTAATATCAGACATACTATCTAAAGGTATCATTCTTGTATGTATTTATCTCCATGTATGTATTGAGTACCTACAAGACCTTTATGAACATAGTTAGGATGTTATATGATATGTACTTGATAGATATATATAAGTGGTTATTTATATTTTCTTCTATTAAGGTTACCTTGGATGAATCTTGTATCTCACTTGATGATTTGATCATGTTAATTTATTATTAGTATTGATAAGAGACTAACACAATGCTTGAGATTCTAACCTTCGTTATGATGATGCTACATGCTTTGAGTGTATATATATACATGATGTGTTTTCATGATTCAGGACGAAGTCGTAGTTACTCACATAGCTGAGGTCCACACGATGTATCGATCCTGGTCATCTGTCTGTAATGTTTTCTTTTATACGTATATCCTTGCATATGTATTTCTTCTTTGTGATGCAGGCTTGCAGGTACCGGGCATAGACTTCACCTGGCTTCACAGGTCTGAGCATGCCCTCAAATCCTCGATGGTTGTTGTTATGGAGATAGTACTAAGGCCCCTACATGAGTCTTCCTTTGTCATTATTCCAATTTGAAAATATTAGGGTTCCTTCTTTGTCAGTCAACCTTTGGGTCAAAAACCCAGATCCAACGCACTCGGTTGGGCATGGTTGTAGTTAGTGCCTTGTGGCCACTTGAATTCATTTGGTTGTATGATTTGTTTACTCATTTTATTTATTTCTCCTTCTTGGTATGATTCTTAGTTAATCTTTCTATGTTGTGTTTCAGGAGTTTGGCTTGACTTTCCTTGTTGACTTTGGTTGACCTTGTTTGATCTTATGATTTTCTCGATATGTTTCATAGATGATTTGTATGGCCTCTTTGGATGATTAGATTTATTTTGAGGCATGTGATTTTATTCTACCTCAGTGTTATATCTTATAGCAATTATAAATAAGTAATAATATTGTGATCTATTACTTCATAATCTTATAGATTATAGTGTTTGGTATTTGGCATGTATCTATATAAATATAAATATATATATATATATATATGGAAATATATATATGGGTGCACACATATATGTATTTATATATATATAATTTATATGTGATTATATGTTAATTATTGTAGATATTGTTGATGGTGTATATTTCGGGATTAATGTAAAGTATAATATTATTAATAATTAAATATTAAATAATGCGAGGTATATTATTCTCAATTGTTAATTATTAATAATGAGGATAGGTTATATATATAGATATTGATGTAAATAATGATAGCATATGCATATATGTTAGGATAATATTACATATGTGTATGAATGAATACAAATAATCTTTTATTGTATATTTGAGTAATATAGTTGTATGATATTAAGTTATTTTATAATACCCTTTAGTTAAGAGTTAGTTGGGAGTTGGTTGCTTTCCTCACAACCTTTGGAAATCTATTTATATGCACTACTTTCTCATTTGAAGGGGGAAGATTTTGGGGCTGAAGCATGGAGGAGAGGATGGCCTTACTTTTCATGGAGATTTTGGAGAGAAAACTTGGAGATGTGAGGGAGATTTTGTAAGCATATGTCTTTAAGAATTTTTGGTTATCTTTGCTTTTGGGAGAGAGACATTTTTGTGAGAATTTCAATAGTTGAGAGAGGGATTCTTTGCTGTGGAATTATTTCTTTCTTTCATGGAGATTTCTGAAAGTGGATAGGGTTTGAAGGATGCATCTCAAGTTTGGATTTGTCTTCTCTTTTGTTTCCTTCCTTCTTCGATTCAACCTTCGTAGGACATGAGGTATGGATTGAATATGTTAGTTACTTTATGTCTCTGATAGATTATGGATCTATTTATATATTATAATTATTTATTATATCTATACTTTTAATTTCTATGGTTATTTTAAAGTTTTGAGTTTTTGTTTGTAAGAATTGGCATGTGTTTTCCTAGGGTTTTTAGCAACCCGTTTTTGGAGATCTATTATTATAATAATTTAAATTGCATCTATAATTTTACTAAATTGATTTTCTGGAAGTAAAATTCACAGATCTCAAATGGGTATCTCTCTGATTTTATTTTTAGGGTCGAATTAATGCCTTATTTTTGACATTTTGGCAGACTATGCCTGTCCATTCTCGATTCTGAATTTTCTGTCAAATGTATTCATATGCTACAGGCTGATATGATTATATAAAAGTCTAAATTTGATATAAAATATTCTCTTAAGTCTTATATTTCATTTCCAATTGTTTTGGAGAATTTTTATTATGTTTTGTGAAAATTACAACCGTTTTAGTGAAGGCAGGTCTGAACCCTAACCAGAATTTTCTGTTTTAAACCAGAAGTCATAACTTTCTTTCCCACCGTTGGATCTTTCTAAAAATCAAATTGAGAGTCCATAATTATGTTAGCTAAATCTCCACCGAAGAGATTTTCTTTATTATTTGTTTTGTGGAAGATATGGATGACTGTTCTATGATGACTATTTTTTTGCATTTAATCCTTGCTTGAAATAATTCAGTTTAAGAACATCATTAAGTTTTAAGGTTTCGTATGGTCACCAGAGGCTATTAGAATGTTTTTTTTGGTTAATTGGATCTATTTATACTTTGAATATGTTTATAATATCACTTGGATGTCTTCTTATATGTTTGGAACATTCTGTATGCCATATTGGGTTTAGGGTTGTCAAGTGGACTAGGGACAACATATATTTTCCTAAACTCAATCAAATGTTGTTATGGAATTGGTATGAATTCTTGATGATGGATCTATTATGTTCTTATGATTTTTATATGTATGTTAGGGAACCTAAGTACACTAGGTGAGTGGCTCATAGTGAGGGGCCGGGGCCCTAAGTGGCTAGTACCAGGATAACCTACTATGAGTTATTTAATCAAGTGATAACCTAAATAAATGAATTGGGAATGGGATTGGAATGGGAAATTACACACTAATCAAGATTAATTGTGCCTCGCCCATGCCTTTAGTGCTAGTAAAGACTAAGGATGGGAGTGGGAGAAGGTACCTATGCGTAGGTACGACTGGATGACCTTGTCTGTACGAGAGGCATTCGGTTCCGCATGTGCCTACTTGGGGGCCGGGGCCAAGAGTGGCTAGTACCAGGACAACCCAAGGGGTGAGGGCTATGCGATGACACTCACCTAGCTTGTAGCTTAGAGTCTCTACCAAATTTGATCATGCCTCTGGTAGTCCTTGTGGTCTTCTTGTCTTTTCTTTTGTGTTGTGACTTTGGGGAAATTTTATCACCACCTTAGGAATTTCCTAGTTGTTACCTCTTGTATGGGCCTTTGGTTCTATCTCCTAGCTCGGGGGAGTGGGCCTATTGGTTCCACATGGTTGGGTGGTTAATATTTATATCGAGGTATTGATCGTGATTCTTTGGGTGATCCTAGCACATATTCCATTCCAGACCTGCAGTTGAAGATTTCTTATTGGATATTTTAATATGAGATGTACTTATGTATTTGTATTCATGTAATTTTAATCTCCTAAAAGGAGTCTTGTAGTATTGATATAATCTCAATTCAAAGCAATGCATAAGGGAGTGGGTAGTTCTAGGTAAAAGAAAGGGAAAAGAATGTGGAATATTGGACATGTTACTAGCATTAAAAGAAAGTGTTTATGTTATTTCTCCTATCCTCTTATGTTGTCCATGTGTAAAGGAAATAATCTTAAATATAATTATATATAATGATGTATCACAACAATAATGTATTCTCCCTTGATGAAAGAATTCAAAGAGATTATTGAGAAATGATAGGTTAGTGATTGGAATTATTAACAATGAATGGTTATGAAACAATGAAATAAAATAGTAACTTGATTATAATGTTAATACTTGGTTCATGTTAATGAAGTACCTAGGATAATGCCTACCTTAATGAATATTAATCTCTTACCTAAATTATTAGAGAAAAGTGATATAAAGGATAGTAGATGTAGATGAAATCAATATAAATTTATGGAATGAGTTGATAAAAGGAATAATGATGTTGGATGATTAACCTATGTTTAATAAAAGAAATAAGTTAGGGACATTTAATTTGGTGCATTAAAATGAATGTAGATCTTTTAAGCTCATGATTCCATGAATATCTTATGCATGTAAATGGTTTATATGATGTTGCTTTAGTAGCGACGTTAGGGAACCCGAGAGGACTTAAGTTGTATAAATCTTACATTCAAGTAGTAGAAAATTATTTTTTCTTTTAGAAATATGAAGTGTAATGATGAATATTATTCTAGTTAAAATAAATAAATAAAAAAATAAAAATAAAAATTCACTACTTGCATTTTATAGAGGTTTTATGTCTTGTCCCCTTGGGTTGCTTGGCGGGGCGTTACATCTGGTATCAGAGCCCTAGGTTTCTACACTGGGAACTCTGGGACTCATAGCTCACCTATGCATAACCTTGAGTATCTTAACTTTGTCTCCTTTTGGATTTTGTTGTTATGCTAAAATTTGAATCTTAGGAAAACGAAGGCTACCTTTCGTGTTCTTATGTTGTATTGTCTTACAAGGGCACACCCATTCCTCTATGATTGAGTTATATTTTAACAATTATTTATGTTTTTGCATAATGATATCAATGATGTGTTAAGTGGATGTTTCCTATAATATTAATGGAATGGCGAAGGATTCTTGAGACTTGTGTTTGTTTTCTTGAAAGGTACTAGTATCTCTAGAAGGGTCAAAAGTTAAAGGATGCTAAATGTTTTGAATCTTAATTATGGTAGTAGATAATATTACCCCTTGATCCTACCTATAATATAATGTTGTGCACTCTATCTTCTTACAAATACCTAGTTGAATTTTATCCTACTCAAGGTATCTTAGAAATAAATTTCTTTTGGATCTTCAAAGAATGAAATGACTGTGGTAGTACTTGATAGGAATGATAGGGCAATAATTAGATTACATGGCTAATAATATGTACCTAGGAAAGAAGTGAAAAAAATAAATAAATAAATAAGGAACAAATAATCTACTGTCATATGTATTTCTCTCTCTTTCTCTCTCCCCTCTTAAGAAATAAGTTTTGCATGACTAAAATTGTTTAGACAAGGCAATAATATATTAGGAAAATTTGTAAATACTCAATTAGGAAACCCTTGGGTGAAGGACCTATGTCCCCAAGATTTTATCATAGGCTATAATTCACATTTTCATTTAGGAAGAGGAATTTTTGTCCCTATCTTGGTAAGAAGTTATATCCTTTCTGCATATCTTATTAAATTGCACAAAAAGGATTTAAGATAACATAATCAAGAAATTCTAGGGAAGAGTATGTGTGATGATGGATTATCTGTAGTAATGATGGAAGTTGTTTTTATTAAATATATGTCTTGCAAAATGCCTAGTGAATAGTTAGGATCCTAGATGGGTACTTTGGAAACAAATTCATGCCTTGTATACATTGTGATCAACACCATAGTAGTACGAAATTAACAACAATAAGTGATTGATCAACTATGAATAAGGAGTTGTTGTGGTAAATAAATGCTATAAGAATGTACCTTACTCAATTTCTACTTAGAACTAATATTATCTCAAAATTATAAAGTGTATGAGGGTAATGTTTCAAATAGGTAAAGGGTAGAAATTAAAGTTATGTATAGTAGTTAATGTTATTAATTTAGGTGTTGTGGTTATGAAGATAGTAGTAGGACTCATATACTTCTTTATCTCTTAATGGATCTATGATCGTTATGCAATAAAGAATTTGAAATAACTCTTAAGTAAATGCTATATGGAAACCTCCTGACATGCAAATTAGGGAAAAGTGCATATATAAATAGTAAGCTTTAAGAAGGGATCCCAACTTAATGAATAATAGTGCAATAAATTGTAAATTGTTTAGATCTCCTCTAGGGGGTGAATGTGTTTTTGGAAATCAAGCACTACAACTATTGTGAAAGATGACTTACAATATGTATATTGTAAAATTTGTGTGTCCTATGTCATTGGAATTCTACTTAAAGCTTTGATGGAAAGGAATATTTCTTATAAAACTATGTGTTAATGAAAATGGTAAGTTTCAAGTATCTAGATTGTTTTATTTTCATGATTACAAAAGTAAATAAAAATTATTTGATGTATTCCCTTCATGATCATAACAAATATAAATGTTACATACCTTTCTATGTTTGGTATTCATAGCTTGTAAGGGACACAAATTTTGGACCCTATTTATAATAAGGTCTCACAGGTTGTATTATGTAGGGTTAGATTATGTCTCAAAAGGGAAAATATATCATAAATTATTTCTTTCTTTTTATACTGGTTACCATAGATAGGAACTTTGATATTGTGAAAGGAAGTGATAATCTCAGTTAGTAAAACATGCAATTTCATAATATATTGATATTAGTGAGTAAACATGAATACCTTAGAGTTTCAACTTGATAACAATAATTTTTATGTAATTTCAAGTATCTTGTTAACAAACTTACTACATAAAGTGATAGAATCACATAGTTAATTCTTTTTAAAAGTCATTACTAATTGAATTGAGTTAATCTACACTAAAGTTGTAATAAGATAGGATTTACCAAAACTCTTGATAGGAGAAGAATGTGTGCAGTCATTAAATTAGGATCTAGAATAGTAATAATATAATTTTGTTAGATAATGTGTGATATATAGTTCACATTCCCGACTTCCAGGAGTAAGTCGAATCTTAGTGGGGGAGGATGTAATACCCCTCTAACCCTAATATAAGTTTTGTGTTTTTGAAAGAAGTAAGATCCTTCGATGTTTTCTTACAGCTTAAGTTGTACATAATACTTGTTTGATCTATTCCTATAGTTGTTTATAATAATTTCATAAGCTAGTACTCAATGATTCTAATATCAGACATACTATCTAAAGGTATCATTCTTGTATGTATTTATCTCCATGTATGTATTGAGTACCTACAAGACCTTTATGAACATAGTTAGGATGTTATATGATATGTACTTGATAGATATATATAAGTGGTTATTTATATTTTCTTCTATTAAGGTTACCTTGGATGAATCTTGTATCTCACTTGATGATTTGATCATGTTAATTTATTATTAGTATTGATAAGAGACTAACACAATGCTTGAGATTCTAACCTTCGTTATGATGATGCTACATGCTTTGAGTGTATATATATACATGATGTGTTTTCATGATTCAGGACGAAGTCGTAGTTACTCACATAGCTGAGGTCCACACGATGTATCGATCCTGGTCATCTGTCTGTAATGTTTTCTTTTATACGTATATCCTTGCATATGTATTTCTTCTTTGTGATGCAGGCTTGCAGGTACCGGGCATAGACTTCACCTGGCTTCACAGGTCTGAGCATGCCCTCAAATCCTCGATGGTTGTTGTTATGGAGATAGTACTAAGGCCCCTACATGAGTCTTCCTTTGTCATTATTCCAATTTGAAAATATTAGGGTTCCTTCTTTGT
The DNA here is from genome assembly GCA_027943335.1 of Chamaecyparis obtusa. Lineage (NCBI taxonomy): Eukaryota > Viridiplantae > Streptophyta > Pinopsida > Cupressales > Cupressaceae > Chamaecyparis > Chamaecyparis obtusa. Next base: position 711,057 of record BSBK01003570.1, read on the forward strand.
CAGTCAACCTTTGGGTCAAAAACCCAGATCCAACGCACTCGGTTGGGCATGGTTGTAGTTAGTGCCTTGTGGCCACTTGAATTCATTTGGTTGTATGATTTGTTTACTCATTTTATTTATTTCTCCTTCTTGGTATGATTCTTAGTTAATCTTTCTATGTTGTGTTTCAGGAGTTTGGCTTGACTTTCCTTGTTGACTTTGGTTGACCTTGTTTGATCTTATGATTTTCTCGATATGTTTCATAGATGATTTGTATGGCCTCTTTGGATGATTAGATTTATTTTGAGGCATGTGATTTTATTCTACCTCAGTGTTATATCTTATAGCAATTATAAATAAGTAATAATATTGTGATCTATTACTTCATAATCTTATAGATTATAGTGTTTGGTATTTGGCATGTATCTATATAAATATAAATATATATATATATATATGGAAATATATATATGGGTGCACACATATATGTATTTATATATATATAATTTATATGTGATTATATGTTAATTATTGTAGATATTGTTGATGGTGTATATTTCGGGATTAATGTAAAGTATAATATTATTAATAATTAAATATTAAATAATGCGAGGTATATTATTCTCAATTGTTAATTATTAATAATGAGGATAGGTTATATATATAGATATTGATGTAAATAATGATAGCATATGCATATATGTTAGGATAATATTACATATGTGTATGAATGAATACAAATAATCTTTTATTGTATATTTGAGTAATATAGTTGTATGATATTAAGTTATTTTATAATACCCTTTAGTTAAGAGTTAGTTGGGAGTTGGTTGCTTTCCTCACAACCTTTGGAAATCTATTTATATGCACTACTTTCTCATTTGAAGGGGGAAGATTTTGGGGCTGAAGCATGGAGGAGAGGATGGCCTTACTTTTCATGGAGATTTTGGAGAGAAAACTTGGAGATGTGAGGGAGATTTTGTAAGCATGTCTTTAAGAATTTTTGGTTATCTTTGCTTTTGGGAGAGAGACATTTTTGTGAGAATTTCAATAGTTGAGAGAGGGATTCTTTGCTGTGGAATTATTTCTTTCTTTCATGGAGATTTCTGAAAGTGGATAGGGTTTGAAGGATGCATCTCAAGTTTGGATTTGTCTTCTCTTTTGTTTCCTTCCTTCTTCGATTCAACCTTCGTAGGACATGAGGTATGGATTGAATATGTTAGTTACTTTATGTCTCTGATAGATTATGGATCTATTTATATATTATAATTATTTATTATATCTATACTTTTAATTTCTATGGTTATTTTAAAGTTTTGAGTTTTTGTTTGTAAGAATTGGCATGTGTTTTCCTAGGGTTTTTAGCAACCCGTTTTTGGAGATCTATTATTATAATAATTTGAATTGCATCTATAATTTTACTAAATTGATTTTCTGGAAGTAAAATTCACAGATCTCAAATGGGTATCTCTCTGATTTTATTTTTAGGGTCTAATTAATGCCTTATTTTTGACATTTTGGCAGACTATGCCTGTCCATTCTCGATTCTGAATTTTCTGTCAAATGTATTCATATGCTACAGGCTGATATGATTATATAAAAGTCTAAATTTGATATAAAATATTCTCTTAAGTCTTATCTTTCATTTCCAATTGGTTTGGAGAATTTTTATTATGTTTTGTGAAAATTACAACCGTTTTAGTGAAGGCAGGTCTGAACCCTAACCAGAATTTTCTGTTTTAAACCAGAAGTCATAACTTTCTTTCCCACCGTTGGATCTTTCTAAAAATCAAATTGAGAGTCCATAATTATGTTAGCTAAATCTCCACCGAAGAGATTTTCTTTATTATTTGTTTTGTGGAAGATATGGATGACTGTTCTATGATGACTATTTTTTTGCATTTAATCCTTGCTTGAAATAATTCAGTTTAAGAACATCATTAAGTTTTAAGGTTTCGTATGGTCACCAGAGGCTATTAGAATGTTTTTTTTGGTTAATTGGATCTATTTATACTTTGAATATGTTTATAATATCACTTGGATGTCTTCTTATATGTTTGGAACATTCTGTATGCCATATTGGGTTTAGGGTTGTCAAGTGGACTAGGGACAACATATATTTTCCTAAACTCAATCAAATGTTGTTATGGAATTGGTATGAATTCTTGATGATGGATCTATTATGTTCTTATGATTTTTATATGTATTTTAGGGAACCTAAGTACACTAGGTGAGTGGCTCATAGTGAGGGGCCGGGGCCCTAAGTGGCTAGTACCAGGATAACCTACTATGAGTTATTTAATCAAGTGATAACCTAAATAAATGAATTGGGAATGGGATTGGAATGGGAAATTACACACTAATCAAGATTAATTGTGCCTCGCCCATGCCTTTAGTGCTAGTAAAGACTAAGGATGGGAGTGGGAGAAGGTACCTATGCGTAGGTACGACTGGATGACCTTGTCTGTACGAGAGGCATTCGGTTCCGCATGTGCCTACTTGGGGGCCGGGGCCAAGAGTGGCTAGTACCAGGACAACCCAAGGGGTGAGGGCTATGCGATGACACTCACCTAGCTTGTAGCTTAGAGTCTCTACCAAATTTGATCATGCCTCTGGTAGTCCTTGTGGTCTTCTTGTCTTTTCTTTTGTGTTGTGACTTTGGGGAAATTTTATCACCACCTTAGAAATTTCCTAGTTGTTACCTCTTGTATGGGCCTTTGGTTCTATCTCCTAGCTCGGGGGAGTGGGCCTATTGGTTCCACATGGTTGGGTGGTTAATATTTATATCGAGGTATTGATCGTGATTCTTTGGGTGATCCTAGCACATATTCCATTCCAGACCTGCAGTTGAAGATTTCTTATTGGATATTTTAATATGAGATGTACTTATGTATTTGTATTCATGTAATTTTAATCTCCTAAAAGGAGTCTTGTAGTATTGATATAATCTCAATTCAAAGCAATGCATAAGGGAGTGGGTAGTTCTAGGTAAAAGAAAGGGAAAAGAATGTGGAATATTGGACATGTTACTAGCATTAAAAGAAAGTGTTTATGTTATTTCTCCTATCCTCTTATGTTGTCCATGTGTAAAGGAAATAATCTTAAATATAATTATATATAATGATGTATCACAACAATAATGTATTCTCCCTTGATGAAAGAATTCAAAGAGATTATTGAGAAATGATAGGTTAGTGATTGGAATTATTAACAATGAATGGTTATGAAACAATGAAATAAAATAGTAACTTGATTATAATGTTAATACTTGGTTCATGTTAATGAAGTACCTAGGATAATGCCTACCTTAATGAATATTAATCTCTTACCTAAATTATTAGAGAAAAGTGATATAAAGGATAGTAGATGTAGATGAAATCAATATAAATTTATGGAATGAGTTGATAAAAGGAATAATGATGTTGGATGATTAACCTATGTTTAATAAAAGAAATAAGTTAGGGACATTTAATTTGGTGCATTAAAATGAATGTAGATCTTTTAAGCTCATGATTCCATGAATATCTTATGCATGTAAATGGTTTATATGATGTTGCTTTAGTAGCGACGTTAGGGAACCCGAGAGGACTTAAGTTGTATAAATCTTACATTCAAGTAGTAGAAAATTATTTTTTCTTTTAGAAATATGAAGTGTAATGATGAATATTATTCTAGTTAAAATAAATAAATAAAAAAATAAAAATAAAAATTCACTACTTGCATTTTATAGAGGTTTTATGTCTTGTCCCCTTGGGTTGCTTGGCGGGGCGTTACACTTTTGTTGCATTAGCCAAAGTAGTGGTAGCCCGAGAAGGCAGTGCACAAATGGGTAAATGAATAAGAAAAGGAAATTCTTTTTATAGAATGGTTATTCATTCCAACGATGTGGATTGTCATGATCAAATTCACATGAGTAGGGGAGCCTTCTTTCGTCTAGATACTATCCTAAGGCTGAAAGGAAGGTTGATAGATACGATACACTTGACGTTAGAAGAACAACTTGTGATGTTCCTCCACACCCTTGGCCACAATCTGAGGAATCACAAGATTGCTCACAACTTTGGGCACTCAAGAGAGACAATCAGCCGATACTTCCACAAGGTGTTAAGGGCTATCTTAGCACTCCACAAGGATTTCTTTATACCACCTAGTCCAAACACTCCTGAAATTAGTGGGAATGAATGTTTTGATCCATTCTTCAAGGTAATTCTTGTGTTGTTACAAATTTCTTGTATGAATTTTTATCCTTATCATATTATTGGTTGACCGTAGAATTGATGATTGTATCATATCATATAGGATTGTGTTGGAGCTATCGATGGAACCCATATACCAGTCATCATTGATGTCAACATGCAGGGTAAATATCATGATAGAAAAGGTAACCTGTCGCAAAATTTTATGAATGTGTGTTCCTTCGATTATAAGTTTCAGTACTGCCTTTTTGGTTGGGAAGGGTCTGCTGCGGATAGTCGTGTTCTAGCTTCAGCTCTGTCAAGAGCAGATCCTCTTGTTGTTCCCCCTGGTAAACCAAATCATAGTTTAATATACTCAAGGGTACAATAAATGTTTCAAGTTTTAATAATATACTTTATTTATGTAGGAAAATATTTTCTAGTGGATGTTGGATATCCCAATGCACCTGGATTTCTTGCTCCTTATCGGTGTACATTCTACCACTTGAAGGATTTTTCAAGAGAGAATCCAATAAACTCTCGACAAGAGTTTTTCAACCACTGACACTCCTCTCTTAGAAATTTAGGAGAGCGTACATTTGGTATTCTCAAGCAGCATTTTCCAATCCTAAGGTATGCCACGTCTTATTCTATCATGACACAAGTCCATATTGTATTAGCATGTTGCATACTACACAACTACATTACGTTAGAGGATGACATTCTATCAAAAATTGGTACCGAAAAGGAAGATGATCATGATGGGATAGATGTACCAATGCTAGAGACATATGGGTTGTCTCAATGTGATAGAGACCAGTGGGCATAGTTTTGAGATGATATAGCAAGTAGAATGTGGGAAGAGTACAGATCCCGAGAATAGTTGTTCTTTTATGGGTCAAGACTACATGATGGTTTCCTTTTTCTTTTTTTTTTATCTGGAAGTATTGGACTTTTATGGGTCAATGTGTTTTATTTTAGTAAAGTGATGTATGAAGATACATTGATATACATGATGGTTTCCTTTTTCTTCTATTTGTATCTGGAAGTATTGGAATTTTATGGGTCAATGTGTTTTATTTGAGTAAACTAATGTATGAAGATACTTTGATATACATGATGGTTTCCTTTTTCTTTTGTTTGTATCTGGAAGTATTGTACTTTTATGGGTCAATGTGTTTTATTTGAGTAAACTGATGTATGAAGATACTTTGATATACATGATGGTTTCCTTTTTCTTCTGTGTCCATAAATATATTCCATGTCATATGTTTATACCATTAACAACAATATGTTTATACCATTAACAACAATATGTACATTGTGATCAACTGATCTACAACATGGCATACACAAAACTAATGATGAGCATGGAAGAAATCGGTAACACGAGCCAAATATCTTCTTCCTCAAAGAAGATAATGTGGACAAAAGAGATGGAATGCAAGTTTCTAGACTTGCTCCTCGAGCAAGTACAACTTGGAAGAAAAGGTGACGGAGGATTCAAAAAAGAAGCATGGACCGCCATTGAGAGGAGGTTCAATGCGGATATGAACTTGAATCTAACAAAGGACAATTTCAAAAACAAGCTCAAAACATGGAAGCTTTCATATAGAGTGATGAAAGAGCTAAGAAATACAAGTGGTTTCGCTTGGAATGAGGCAACTTAGTGCATGGATGTTGAGGATAGCATGTGGGATGAGCTTCTGAAGGTACAGTGATCTCTCTACTATTTTGATGGAAATAATATTTCCTTCTTATAAAGTTAATAATGAAAAAGTGTTGAACCTAATCCATTTATCTATGCCAACATGCAGAGAAGAGAATTCAAAAATGCCAAAGTGTATAAGAGGTAGCCCTTCCAATATGTTAATAAATTGGGTGCAATTGTGGGTAATGACATTTCTGAAGGTAATGCAGCTACGACGGCCCATGAGACTGAAGAAGGGAACACTATGGAAGAGCCATACAATGTGCATGATGAAGAGGATATTGGTTTCAATATAAATCTTCATAGTGTTGTTGATTTGGACGAAGACCCTTATAATCCTTCCAATCAGTCCATTGCAACTGCAAGTGCTAGAGGCACTCCTACATCATCATCATCAAGGGTGGAAAAGAGGAGGAAGGCAAGTATGGCCGCTTCCTTGGATGTCATCTGTGAAATAATGAAGAAAATAAAAGATGGCATCAGCAATGTTCACCTTCACAAAATTAATAAATATGATGATGACAATGCTTTGACAAGTGCATATACCGCTCTCAAATCTATCCCTAAAGTGAGTCAAGGTGTATATGACACCTTCATGGTTGAATGTGAAAGAGACAAAGGGTTCTTGTTGATGATTGAGGATGAGAGAGTGGACTAGATTGCAGCCACATTTGGTGGATTATAGTTATTTTCTACACACTTTATCAAACTTTATCATGAGTTGAAACTTTATCATACTTTGTTCACATACACTGATACAATTGTTTATGTTTATATTTATATTAGTTGCTAAGTCCATTTAAACATTCTGCATCTCTATGTTTATGTTTTAAAGTTGTTTTTCATAGTGATTTAAATGTCTGCTTGTAATGCATTATAATGTCCTCTTGATAGTAACAGAGTAGGATGTATGACAGAAAACAAGAGAGCTCTGCCACTATGAACATTGTTATGAAATGATTTTCTGTGAGGTAGATTCCGGTGACATAACTTCATAGTCTTTCAAGTGATTACTTGTCTTGTTATAAACAATTTAGAAACTGCTCTAACATACCATTTCTGAACTAATAAAATTATATTATTGAGCAATTGAACTTATAGGGATATTTTCATGTTAATTCCTGGAGCCTTAATACATGATTAGAATCAGGAAGAAAATCATAAACACAAATTGAAATAATGGTTTTCTAAGGGCAAGTCGTGATAATGCCAAAGATTGAATGTATCTTGCAATTTGCATTACGATCGAAAGTTTGTAGTGGATGACAGTGGAATAGAAATTGGTGGCTGCATGAGCTCAATACTATTACCTAGACAAGATATCCACCACATCACTCATCCTGATGCATTACAAAGAAGCCTCACAAGCCCAATTATACATCCCCTAATAAGGATAGTTTGTTGCCTAATAGGCCCCCTGTTACTCCTTTGAGGAACATATAATCTTTAGTGGGCTCTCTTGTATAATCATAATCTCACTTGTTGCATGACCATACTTAACCAAGCTCTTGTTTCATTAAATTTTCTTAGCCCCTTTTCAGTTGAGAGAGAAGGAAATGCTTCAAGGCAGTCATCATGAAAGTATATAATTTAACTCTGTACAAAAAAGGCAGATACACTAATTTTCTATATGGAAATGCTTCTGGCAATCAAGGGATAGAGCAATACAAGAGGTTGCCTATGCTAATCAATTACACAAATTTTTAAAATATATGTGTTGCCAAACAAATTAAGCAGCTCCACCACTATTGTGATGACATGAGAAGCATCTATGAGTTGCACAATCTATACGGATAGATATTTAGTTTTGTAAAGAAATATATCAACAAATTTTGCCCACTACCATTTTCTCTTTCTTTGAAAAGTCTTCTATCTAGAAATTTCTATAACAACACTATAGTGTTGAAGCCTAAGACATAATAAGAATTCATGTACTTGTTTAGCAAAACCTACAAAATTGCAATGGACATTGCCAAAAAGGGTCTGCACCATAGTGTCCTAAGCTGATATGAAGCTGACATAAGCAATCATTAACTGTTGATATGCAAAGAGATTACCATGAATTATTCATTCCTCCATAGATGTAGCAATAGATGACAAGCCACTAACACCAACCTCAACATCCTTAGCAGTCGAATTATCCACAAAATCTCCTTCAACTTCAATACCCTGCAAGTCAATTGTGTTAAGATTTGGGACCTCTGAAACATGTTCTTGTTGAGCCATCAGAGCATGAACATGTTGGTGAAGCATAATAAAAACAACAAAGACTTTGATCCTAATTTGATTATCCAGTGAATTACCTAAAACACCCCTATGCCTATGCAAATCACTCTGAATGTATCTAAAGTCACGAGACTCTAAAGCTAGTTTATATTGTCATAAATCGAGACATAGGTAGGGATAGATAACAAAGAATCCCAAGGAAATAATCCTCCCACAAACCCCTGGACATTCCAAAACACATTTTTTTGGATTTCAAAGAGAAGGGCACCAACAGGTAAAACCCCTTGTTTAAAACAAAGCTCAACGAGGGATTCAACAACCAAAAAATATTGAAGTATATCCAGAGAATTTGAAACAAAAATATACAAAATTTGATGAGGTATTAGGATTCTACAAGCTAAAGGAGAAAGTACCTCCTCACCTATAATGCACCTGATATTTCTCCTACAAATATCACACTATATATTAAACAAAGAAGTAAGAACCCAACTCCTCGTCTGTTATCTATTCTATGAATGATGACTCCCCATCAGTATGAGGCAAGGTGACACGTAGGTTGAGTGGATGATACTCCATTTTCCTCCTCACACAAACATGACACCTCACACACTCAGCTTTGGAAACTTGAAGAATACCAGATGAAGTCGATGAGCTCATTGTGACAAAATATAAAGACCCATAATCTACTAAAGAAATACAAGCTAATAATAAGACTAGTACCTACAATATTTTCAATCGTACTACTTTATCTAGATCAAACCTTATAAATCGCACATATGGAGTACTTTGGATGCTATGATAAAACAAAAATCTACTTTCTCTCCAAGTTTGGATGAGTGCTTTCCTAATGCACACCTTAGATTTTTAGAATGACACTTGTATTGGCATGTGTAAAAAGATATTGATGCCATTAATTGTTCAATCAAAGACAATTAATAGGAATAAATGCAGGAGCATGCAAATGTTTTAATCGACACCCATAACATTAATCTAAATTTCAAATTGTAAGTGGCATGACATAACTATTTTTCTTTTCTTAGCCAAATCATATTGAAGACTACACGATCATCCATTAGTTTGTTATCTTTAATAAGATAGGATTGTCACTGAACTTATAGAAAATTTCTTCATTATGATAATTTAATATCAGTTATTAGCATTTGTTTTGATCTTTGTGCTTCATTGTAATTGAAAGTTGTCAAATTTGATCTTTATTCTTGTACATTTGATATCTTTCTAACTGATTTATTAATGTCACAATTCAAGCCCTGCTAGATAGGATCACGTCTTTACTCTGTGTCCACTAGCAATAAAATAGTTTATATCTGTATTGTTGTGAAAAGTTTACTGCATTATGAAACTATCTCTAAACAATAATATGAAAATGTCCCTCATCTATCTACTAACTGACATTTGCATTAATAACCTTATATGTATCAATTGTATAATAGCATCTTTACATATTTAGTGGTATATATCTTGTCTTGTTGTTTTTAACATATTAGAGACCAATACACCAAGGAGTACCACATGATGAATGCTTAATTTAATGCATTGTCAATGTGTAGTCTTAGAACTGTCCATTTCTAGTTCTTTAGAAGAGATGGTGATATAAATGTGTTTTCGTAGATGACTGTATTATTCATGATTTTGTCCCATGTTATATGTATATACCCTAACCATCTTGTTATTATTGTTGCATTACAGAATTTAGTGGAATAATTCTACTTTGGTCAATGATCTATTTCATTTTAAATTTCTTTTGATATTTCATTCATTTTTCAAAACCACATAATAGGTACAGAAACAAAAATGGATAGTTTTGAGACTACACATATGATGATAAAGTGAGACTACACATATGATGACATTAAAAATGTTTGAAATAGCTTGTGGATTCGATTTTGTAGATATTTTTGGCATCAACGTTTCTGATCACACTCTGTGATCCTTCATCGGGATGGAAGAGAGAACAATAATTGAAAGAAAAGTCCATCATTTTGCTCTATTGCAATCACAGAGTGTGATCCAAAACGTTGATGCCAAAAATATCTACACAATCGAATCAATAAGCTATTTCAAACATTGATGCCAAAAATATCCACATATGCTGATAAAAAAATGAGCTATTTGATGATTGTTTACTGTTCATGTTTGTAAACGGTCAATATTTCTGATGGTACTCCTTGATGTATTCCATTTAAAAACAAACAAGTTTTAATTTTTCTATCATGTTTAGTTTGTAGATGCAGGATTGACCATCTAACAATACGGACAGTAATGGGAAGAATGAGCGGGATATGAGATGGTTGCTCGTCGAATGTGGGGCATAAGGGCGTAGAGAGTGGATTTTCTTGCATTTTCTTATTTAACGATGTGTTTTCACACCACCATTTTGTTCATGGATATTGTTCTTCCCCATCTTCTATCTGATGCTATAGATGTTTCATTGTATTTTTTGTATAAATTCGTACTATCAACATAAATGAAACTTTTTCATTTTGTACTGATAGAATATAGTCATGTTGTTATATGAATGAACAAAAATAGTATGAATGAACAAAAAATTATTTGATACAATGGTGATGATTATGATAAATGTCCCTATGTGTGACTATGGTGATGGAGTGTGTTACGTGTTGAGGATGTCACACACAGACACTAATCCAGAGCGTAAATTCTAGACTTGCATAAATAAGAAAAAGGTTGTTAATTGCACAATATTTAAATATTTACAAAGAATAAATATTAGTCATTATAGCAATACTAACTTAGATTTATATTGTAGGATGGTGGTGGATGTGACTACTTTCGGTGGGATGATGACACCCCATCATTGTCTACATCATCTACACCTTCTACACATATACCTGTTGTGAATGATGAGTGCAAGTCTTGCAAGGCGCTCGAGACAGCTATTGCAAAAGCAAAGGCTACCTATAAAGCTGATGTCATATTTTTACAATGTTTTCTTTGTGCAACAATCGTACTACTTTGTTGGGTCATTATGCAAAAATAGATATATATGTGGACTATAAAACTTATTTATATTTTGATGTGATATCGAGCAATGCAATCATTATTTTCTTGTTATAATATTGTTTATGATAATGTATAAAATTATTTTAAAAAGTTAAGTTTACTATTCACAATATTTAAAAAAAATTAAATTTTTAATAAAAATATAAAAAATATATATAAAAATATAAATCACGATATAAATATATAAATTAATAAAAAAAAATATAAATAAAAAATAGACAAAATAAATAAAATATTAAATTAAAATATTATATAATAATTAAAAAAACTTAAATTTTTTCTTGTCAAATTCTAATTCCAATTCAAAATGTAGAACCAAATACAGAAATGGATAATGTAATTCCAATTCCAATTTGAAATTGCAGAACCAAGCACAGAAATGAGAATTTCTTAGTTCTAATTCCAATTTCGAAAATGACAACCAAACACAGAAGATGGATTGTCTCAGTCATCTTCCGGGTCAACCAAACGGTCCAAACTATCTTCTGAATACACAAAACTGGAATTTCAAAACCTTATTTTGAGATAATCAAGTTTTGACTCAAATTTTAATTCTTCAACCAAACGGGGCCTAAATGAATTTTGCTTGAGACAAGGGTCCTATTTATAGGATTTTGGAGGGTTAGGGTGAGGTGGCATCTATGTGGAATCTACATAGGTGCCACCAAGGAGACACATAAGTCATGCAAAGCCCAAGACTTGCTCACACATGTGTGAACAACTTGAGATGTGAGAGGTCAATGTGTACTTCAAGTACATGTGTTAGTGTGTGTAAGAGATGTGTAAGTAAAAAAGTCCATTTTCACAATTTTAGAAGGTGTAAGAAGTGTCATAAAAAATGTAAGAGGCCTTGTTTATGCAAGTTACATAGTAATTTTTTAAAATGTCATTTTTGGAAATTTGCTCACACATATGTGAGCAAATAATTAGGACTAATGGATGTAGGATAGCATCTAGGTTGGATTTAGGATTAAATAAAATAAAATTTAATTTAATCATGGTTTAGTAGAAATAAAGAATGTGAGGGAATTAAATAAATTAAAAATTTATTTAAAAGGGGCCTATGGAGGAACATGTATTTATTTTAATTTAATACATTATGAAAGGTAGTATTTAAATTTAATTCAAATACTATAATTAATGAATTTATTTAATTAAATAAATAGATGAATTTAACAAATATAATTAATTAAAAAATTAACTATAATGTTATTTGGGGTCATTAATTAAATTTAATTTAATTAATGTTAAAAAGATGAAATTAAGTGTCTACAATATAATAAACAAATATTTATATAAGAGTAATATAAACAAATATTACTTTACCGACCATACAATTATGTATATGTAAAATATGAATTATAGATGGTGGTTGTAATTGTTTATAATCTATTTTACAAATATCAACTATTTTTCTTGTCTCTTCTACTCTTATCAATCATTTATAATTATCTCTATGATTGAAATAAATTTTAGTTTATATAATGAAAGTTTATATTTGATCATTATAATTTTAAATGTAAATTCAGTAATGTCCAAAATATATCTAAATGTTTATGTTTATTACATTTTTTCCAAAAACAAAGACATCAAAATTATATCTTTCACTTGAAATTAAATTTTTTTAAATATAAGTATGGTAGACACAATTTTTAATCTTGTAAGTTTATCAAAAAGTAAGATTAATCATTATAAAGATATGATATTTCTTCAATATAATATAAAAATTAAAATTAAAATAATTTATTATTTTGGTGAATGCAATTTCTGAAGGACAAAGGACAAAGGACAAAGAACTTACCATCAGTTCATAGTGATAGATGTTGATCCTGAGGATGAGATTGAGCCTCCTATTGGTACATATGAGTGTGGCTATGTTGAAATTAATTCAAATGTTAAAAGGATTGTGGGAATGAATATGTTTTGTAATAAAACTTTTATACTCTAGGTATGTTACTATAGCTAAGAGGTAATGTTTTGATATTATGATGTTTCTTACTAGGATAATATTTTGATATTAAGAGTGTAATTTTCAAATAATGACAATCAATTTGATCTAATAGAATCACATAAGGTAACCTATTTTATACTTTATATATAATATAAAAAGATATATATAAAGATGATTACTGATTTAGATATTAGCCTATTCAAATTTAATCATTGACTATATAAACAGAGATGTCCACATGAATTTGTTTCCCATAAAATAATATAAAATAATGAAGAGCTTTCGAGAATAAACTGCAATTTTTTGAAAAAACAAACGGGATTGAATCGCGGGTTACCATCGTCGACATCAAGTCACTTTCCAACTACCATTCATACACGTAAAGACTGATAGTTGGAATCTGTCCAACACTCAAACCTAATATTACTCTTCACACGTGTGTACGAGTATCCCTTCAAATTTTGAAGCCCTCTTGCTTTTGGACACCCGAATCCCGTTAATATATTCACCAAATTCTGATCAGGCAATTACGCTCCCTTACAACTAAACAGTAGCAAATGCAAGATCCTACACCTTATCTTAGCAGCAAGGTCAACAAGGTATAATCCCAAATGCTAAAAATATTCCTACATTTGGTATGAAATACAAATAGCAAAATCAATTTTGGAAGAATTTACAAAACCAAATTTACTTATAATATTATGTACAAAACTCTTGAATTCCCCTAGGAAAACTCGGGAGCTAAATCGTTCTTCCTCCTCCTGTTGTCTATTCTTCAATTCAGGGCAGGGGTAATCCATATATTCTCAAAAATTTCATCACAGGGACATCGGTAGAGTGAACAGGAAGAAATTAAGAGTTGGGTATTGAGTAGCTTGTGTAAATTTTCATTTCAGTAACCTTGGTATAAAAGAAGAAGAATTAAATATGTGGGCAGCTACCTGCTGTTGTGGGGTGTGCTCATCTATTGCAGGAGGCATCTCAAAAAGATCTGCGCGGCTTGCGTATTGTGGGTTATTTGCATTGTCACTCATAACTGCATGGATTTTGAGGGAGGTCGCTGCTCCTCTCCTGAAGAAAATCCCCTGTAAGATTTTAAACCATTTTTCCCAAATGCATGTTTTGCATTTTTAATTTTTCAGTTTTATCATATTGGTTTATTGGCATGTGTTCTAATTTCTTTATTTTTTCTATATAAGAGCTTCTTCTAATCTCCCGAGATTTTCATTGCATTGAGATTTAGCTTTTGTTCAGAGTACTGAGCAGTTCAACGACATCATCTCAATTTCCTAATTATCTTATATTTAATCTGCTTCACATCACCATCTGCAGGCTTTCTAAATTTAGTTCTTTCGAAATCTAATTGTTTTTTGGATAAAACTACTTATACGTGAATTGCATGCCTTTCAGTTATCTGATCTTCGTCAAATTTTCTCTCCACCCCCCAGAGCCTTCCTGGTTCCTTGTTACTTTTAACTCTAATTGCATTAATGCAATAGATTTCAGTAGTTGCACAAAGGTTTCTAGTGGCTGCACTACTGTTCTTGGTTGCGTTTATTCATTTGACTTTTTGTCAAACATTTGGCATGCAAACCCCAAGCCATTTCAATTAGAAGGAAGCAAATGGAGTTCACGGGTTTTGTTCAACATCACGTGGAAAGATTCGTTTGGAATAAAATGGGAGTTTCTAACTCAAATCCACTTGGAAGATGAATGATCAGCGTTTGATGAGTGAGGATCATTACCCAATCATTCATGAGGACATCTAGGGCCAAGAAGATGAAGAAAAGCAGCTGCAAGAAACTGAATGACATATGCCCTAAATCATGGTAGGAGGGAATATGCTGGCTAGGAAGGAAAAACAATAGAGTAGGGATGTAACAGAGCAAGAGGTTGAGAATTATTTAGGCTGCTAGATTAGACCGTCTCTCCTATTTAGACTGCACCACACAGTGTTGTATATTGCATGAGCACGTTCTCTTTTTTGCTCTTTTAAATGAACATCATAACAAAGTTTAATCATATAAAAAATTTAAATCTATTTGGCATCCACCATTCCAAAAACAGCAATGAGTAAAATACTAACAAGGAAAGAATGACAAAAGAGTAGAGAAATGGCAAATAGAGCAAAGAGCTGCGCAGTCTACTTTTTGGTTCTAAAACTTTTTCCCTGACCTTAGTTTGTTTTTTCTTCACACATATAGAATCTAGTTACCATCTGCCTTAGGAAAGTCTTTTGGTTCATCTGTGCAATCCCTTTGTTTTAAATCAACGCTATTATTAAAGGAAACTGTATGTGGATTGATGTTGCTTCAAGATACATTTTCCCTAGTTTGCAAATATGAAATGCATTTGGGTGGGCAGTTATTTTGTGGCATGGAAGTGAGAGTGAAAGCTTTTGGTTGAGTCATTGAATCAAATGGCTAGCGTGTGGCTTGACTTGCAACCCATAAACCCATACAGCCTAATCAATAATCCTATTTAGCATATGCTAGGAGGACATCAGAACATTTGCTTTGGTTTGAAATTGTCCAAAGCCTTAAAGTAGATTTGTTTCCTTAGCTATGCATTCCATCTGGTTGTAGACATCTCAACTTTACTCAAAAGTCTTTTTTTGAGGGACAATTTATTGACGACATTTTGTCAAATAGTTAAAATCCCTGTGTTGATTTTCTTGTACCCACCCACTAGACCACCATGGCTACTTGTAGCTAAAACACAAACGACACTCACATTATCAATGTACGTTCTTGGGAACCTCAAGCTCAAAAGTTAGAGAACACCCCTGCCTCAGTCATACATTGCACATTGCACAATGCACACTCTGTTATATACACTCAGTTTGTAATGCTCTGGGCTTTTTATTCAACATTTAAATTTTTATTTGCATCGAGAAAAATTGATGAATCTCAAGAAAACAAAACATTAAACATACATATATAATAACATTTTAAATGTTATTTGCATGGAGAAAACTTGAGGTTTCTTATCTGCAACCTCTTGGACACTATTTCTTCTCAACAATACCATTACATTTTCTGTTTCTGATTCTTCTCAACAATACCATTTCATAGTTAGTAGAATCCTTGATAGTTTTGATCAGAGAGGCCCTAGTTTTGCGTCTTGGTTGTGTCATACAACCTAGTGTCAGAGATAGGCGGATTGGGTTTGCTCATGTCGAATGTGGCGTGTGAAGTGATGTTTGAAGTTCAGTCCAAATCTATAGAAATTTAAAGCTATGAAAGGTCCATGATAGTTCCAATAATTTTGTTGAGATCTAAAGTGGAGCAGCACAGATAGGTCTTTAAACTCTGTTTGACAATTTTTTGTTTGATCATCAGTTTGCAAATGGTATGTTGAATTTGTTTAAAATTGGGTACTATGTCGTGGAAAAGTTCTTACTGGAAGTGAGTAGTAAAAATGGAATCACAATTGCAACAATGAAAACAATATGCAATGGGGGTTGAAGATCTGGTCAATAAAGATTTGGGCAATGGTGGAGGATATAAGGATGGGCTAGGAAGTAGAAATGTGCATATTGGAGAGGCAATCTACCACCACTAGAATGATTGATTTCTTTTCAAACTTTGATAGCTCTTCAATGAAGTCCATGGAATTGGCAATGGTTGTGCCATTCATGAGGACGGGACCGTTTTACCTTTATTGCATTGACAAATCTCACATTCTTCAACAATTCTTTTGGTTTCTTGTTCCGCTCCCCTCCCAAAAAAAATTCTATGGAGCCTTCATATGTACTTAAGAAACCTGAATAGCCAGCTGATGGCAAGGCATGTAGTTTGACCAAAAAAAATTGTTGTACTACCAACTACGAAGCCAAAATAAGATGACCTTTGTGCCATAAATAGTGTCCATCCTAAGAATTTGGTTTAGAAGAAGGATTGATGGACAACTGATATATGAGTTTCAAAATGTGGTTGTCTTTGTTGCCATCTTGGCAGAGTGTGTGCATCCACTTGGGGATGGGTAATGATAGTGCCCATAGAGTTATTTATTCTTCATACTTGCAAGATAACCCATCTGTCAAAATACCGCTCTTTACTTTTTGGTAGGTCTTATCATAGTTATAACCCATTAGCTTTGTGACCCATTTTTGTTGCTTAGGAGAAGAGACTCATTTGAAAAAGTACTCGAAGCTATGATGGTCAGTTTTGATGCAGAAGTGTCTTCCCACAAGGTATGGGTGCTACTTATTTACTACATGAAGTATGGTTACCATCTCTTTCTCATAAGTTGAGTGGGCGAGGTTCTTGCCTGTAAGGGCCTTGCTGGTGAAGGTAAGGGTTCTTCCTTCTTGCATTAGGATGACACCCAGTCCACTTCTCAAAGCATCACTTTCAGTGACAAATGGCTTGGAGAAATAAGATTTGGTGTACTGCACATAGCTTTTTTGAGAATTTCAAAGGACTTTTCCACTGCTTCTGATCACTGAAAGACGTCACTTTTTCAACATGGCTGTAACTGGAGCTGCAATTTTCTTCTAGTCCTTGACAAACTTTCATATCTTACAGCGTGGTGTCAAAGCTAGGGAGATAGGTATGTTCATTCCATATGTGACCTGGCAAATGATGTTGAAAGTTCATTCCACATTCTAGAGAAGTTCAAAGCCGTGAAAGGCAAGTGGCTTAGTGGTGGAGCTCCTAGGAGTGCCAGCGGGAATTCTTAGTTTTGCATATAGCTTGTTGATGTCTCATGACATCTCCTATCTGTTATATCCCAATTTCATATTATTTCCAAATATATATGCTTTTATTTCCAACTCTATATGCTTTATGATCACGGTAGTAATGTCACAGCTAGAATTAGAAGATTCGTTTTATTAAAAATTAGGTGTACAAAATATTTAGAAGTTTTTACCCAAATGCTACCCTTTCTGTACATACCTTCTATTTCATGTTCTTTTGGGGCTATGCCACAGAGATCAAACAATTGGCTGGCCCATTAAGTCAGTTGCTTTATGTTTGCATGTTGCCAAACCCAGAACTATGGAAAGTTTTACTTCATAAACAATTAATGTCTTACTTCTAAGGTCATTTATTTTTTCCAGGATGGTCCCTAAGTAAGTAATGTTGTTATTGGGCTTAATATTGTGGTCTGTATCATTGAAACCTTTCATAAGCTGAGAGCAGCCTCCCACAAGTTTTTGTTTTAATCCAGCATGTGAAATGTGTTGCAGTTAACTTTCAGGAATTTGTTTGATTTCACATCATTGACGTGTTGAAACCAGCAAGTAAACTTTGAAACTCAAGAACTATCTAGAGCAGTCCTTTGCATGATTTTTAAAAAAATAAAAGTTATTTGGTGTCAGAAGGCAAAATTGAACTCTATCTGCCATAAAGAAGCAAAAATATTGAATTATGCATTTACTATTTTTTTAAACATTGTTGTGTTGAGTTTCTAATATGTGTATTTACTTATGGAGCAACCAAAACCTGCATTGTTCCCTACTATTTTAAGTTGCGGCTTTCTGCTTGGTATTTCAAAGTGGTCTTGTGAGAAATTTTGCTATGAGCAAAGGAAAGGTTAATTGACAATTTGCATTCCTTTCAGGGATCAACCATTTTACTCACACCCCTACAACAGAATGGTTTCAGACAGATGCTGTGTTGCGTGTGAGTCTGGGAACTTTTTTGTTTTTTGCAATATTTTCCCTCGTGATGATTGGAATTAAGACCCAAAAGGATATTCGAGATGGCTGGCAGCATGGTGGATGGATTGTGAAGATGATTTGCTGGTTTGTACTGGTAGTCCTGATGTTTTTCCTTCCCAATCCTGTGATAAGTGTTTATGGTAAATACCATCCTTGTGTCAAATTTAAATGTCAATGTCAATGAACTCAAGTTGCATTGTTGTTAGTTTTATTAAGTGATACAAGCAGAAGTTTGATTCAATTTAGTTGCTGACAGTATAGTACAAGTCAGAATTGTCTATCTGAGTTTCAGCAGTTTTTCCCCATTAATGAGGATGTATAAAGCTAACAGGTATAAGTTATTCAATGGCAGAGACATTGTCGAAATTTGGTTCTGGCTTCTTCTTGCTGATTCAAGTGATTATGTTGCTTGATTTCACACATACTTGGAACGATGCATGGGTTGCCAAGGATGAACAATTTTGGTACACACTTGTTTTTCAATTATTTAAACAACTGAATTTTTCTCTCTTCCTATCTTCTTGTCCATAGCCATAACCCTTGTATTTCAACATAGCTATTGAGAAGCAGTTTTTATCCTAATTACATGATTTTGTATAAAGAATTTATTGCTCTTAATAATTGCCATGTGTTTGTACTCAAAAATTCCAGAAACTTTCTATCTTATTTCAGAACGGACTGTGTAAACTTGTTGTTTTCTAATTGTAATCATATATTTACTTGCAGGTACACAGCATTGCTTGTTGTATCACTTGTCTGCTATATTATAACATTTGCTTTTTCTGGGCTACTATTCTACTGGTTCAATCCCTCGGGGAATGCCTGCAGTCTCAATATTTTCTTCATTGTGCTGACATTGGTTCTTGCAGTTGCATTTGCGATCATTGCGTTGCATCCTAAGGTACAGTTGACTCTTGCTATTGGTTTTACAAATATTTAAAGCTTCTATATGTCTGAACAAAGGATTTCCAAATCAAGAACTAAGATCTGTTTGAACAAAATATGGCAAATAGGATTTGGTTTTTTCTTATTGATGCTAAGAGTACTTACAGCTTGAACAGGTTGTGCATCAACCTTGACAATGCTTCGCTTTTATTGAAAAGAACATGGTTGCATAGGTTCTTATTAATGCAATGAATTATAGCAGCAACCCTATCCTATCCATCTGTCTTCCAGAAGTCAGCAGCCACCTTGAGATATTCCCAAATTCTTGATAAAAAGATCTATTTCTTGTGAGAACATTGCCAAATTGGGACTAGTTGAAATTGTAGGGAAAATGAATCATATATTGTGATTACTCGTTTGAGTTTGATTTGTTGGCTCTTTATGCCATTTTATGGCCAGTCTAAGCTTTTCAATTGTATTCTTTCAACTCTTGTTGCTAAATTTCAAGTGAACCCCACACAGAGTATAAAAAGTAGTCACTGAATACTTCTTGTATGTGTTGGTGGTTAAAAGGCATTATGCATACATAGATGGACCAATTGTTCATATTTATTTTTTATTTTTTATACCATGTAATCCTATTGGCTAGTGATTGGCCATGGACCTAAAAGTGTTGTGGTATCATATATTTTTGTGGCTGCAGGTGAATGGTAGCCTCTTGCCAGCCTCTGTAATCTCTGTATATTGTGCATATGTGTGCTACACTGGACTTTCAAGTGAACCGAGCGACTATGACTGTGATAGGCTCCATAAACATTCAAAAGCTGTCTCTACCAGTACTCTTATTATTGGGCTCCTGACAACGGTTCTGTCCGTTGTCTATTCTGCAGTCCGTGCTGGATCTTCAACTACATTTCTTTCACCGCCATCTTCACCACGGCGTGGCACATCACAAGGTATCATGCTGCTTACAATATTTGTCCCATGGCACTTGTGCCCAAAGTCTGAACATGTAATCTTATAGACATTAAGTATACATAAATCTAAATTTGACTCTTTTTCAAGTACCTGGTGTTCTTAATGATGGGTTTGTTTCCAGATTCGAAGAAGCCTTTACTACCATCCAAAGATGAAGAGCAAGGTCAGAAGGATGAAAAAAAAGATGAAGCACAACCGGTTGCATATTCCTATACCTTCTTCCATTTGATTTTTGCACTTGCCAGCATGTACTCTGCAATGCTTCTTACCGGTTGGACAAGCTCAACTGCAGACAGTGAGAAGCTCATTGATGTGGGTTGGCCTTCTGTTTGGGTCCGGATCTGCACAGAGTGGGTCACTGCAGGCCTATATATTTGGTCCCTGATTGCTCCTCTTATTTTGCCTGACCGGGAGTTCGCCTGACTTAAATTTTTCCAAATCCTCATTGTGGTTGGCCACTGTGACATGGACTTTCCGATCAGCTTCTAGTAAGGTATTCATAGAAATCTTATATTACATCAAATGAGATGGCATGGGAAACTTATATAGACGGAGACTTAAGTATGTAAATTCCTGGATTTGTTGTATACGCTTTTGGCTCTCACAAGCATTTGAAGTTTGTATATAATATATATTTTCAATTAACCAGCTTGAGTCTGAGCTATACATAAAAGCTTTTTGTTTATTATTATCAATTTTAAAACTGATGATATTTATATCTAGATGTCTTGAAAGAAGTCCTGTAAATAGAGTTATTTTTTAAATAAAAAATGGGCGTTGTGTCTTTTGTTTTTGAGAGTTGTTTTTGATAAGAGTGTCTTAGATGCAATAATTAGTTTATATATGATATACTTTTGTGTGAGTTTAACTATGATATTTCAATCCTCATATCAGTAAATACCAAATTTTCATTTTTAATCCTTAGATCTATTATTTACTACCTTGGATTAGATCCACACGAATAATCCTGACACAAGTCTCTCCTTTATTTGTGGATTCAAAACTTGGCATTTCTAAATTCAAAATTAAAATTAACAACTCACGACTTTTTCACTAGCCATTGTGAGGTAGCTTATTGCATGTGATATGTTGATTTTTTTTCTTAATGGTTGTATTTAAACACTTATTTATCCATTTGAGATCATAGTGGAATTTAGGTCAAAAGAGTTCAAGAAGAAATTATTTTACATTGTTTCTTTGTGACATCATATTAGGTCGTTGTATACTTGAGTGCTTGTTTTTGAATGTTGTGTAGAGTTGTAAATTCAATCCATTAGGATAATTTGACCTTTGGAAAAGTTTTTGTAAAGGCAAACAAGTTCTAATTTGTAGGATTGTCCTAAATTAGGTATATAGCTTGCGGGTTTTGATTTATGCATATAAAATTTACATTTTTACTCATATTTGAACACCAGCAATGTGTTGTTAGATTCATAGGTTGGTGACAAATTGAAAAATTTAATAACGTTGGTGAAGGATTTGTTGATAGTTGGACACAAACATTTGCATCAAAATAAGAGTTATCTACATGCTTACTTTAGTGTCTATTTTGATGATTAGTCGTAGCTCTTAAGTCTAGGTTAATTGTTTGTACTCATTTTGTTAACCTAGATTTTTAATGTGAGTGATATGACTTTTGTACACTATTTGAAGTTTTTCTTTTCCATAAAATGGTGAACCCATTTTTTAAGCCTTGCCATGTTTTGCCTTCTTTCCTTTATGGTTTTGGATTAATTTTATTTTATTTTTACATATTTTTAAAAATTGATTAGGTTATGGATCTACCTTTGTTTTTATTACGTTGATTTATGTATATTCGGATCTAGATACTTATTGCATGCTTCATTTCTACACACTCTTTTCTATACATAATAATGTCCTGTCATGAACTCTCAAAGACCCTCTCATTTTAGTGTTTGTTCATCCCTAACCAATTTTGATGTGTCCTTATTTGATCATCTTGTTCATGATGTTTTTATGTTTTCTTATACTACATATGGGGATGTTTCTTCTAATGGTGGTGTTATTTTTGTGATTTCTCATTATTAGAGTTTTTTATAGCATATTCTTCTAATTTGAACACACCTACTTCCCTTGTCCATGAGCATCATATAATTTCTTTCACACCTTATGTCTAGTGATGGTAATTTGTATGAGCATGATGATAGTTTACCTTTAGGTGCTATTCCTTCTCATGCTTTGGTTCATGATGATAATTAGGTTGCCTTCCATTCTAGTAGTCTTCTTAGGGATAGTGTTTTTGTGATGAAGTTACAAGTTCCTTATTACTTCATGACATTGTCGCATCTTGTGATGATACTACCCTTTCACGTGTCGGTGATATATATCTCATGAGCACATCTTTATACATCTTATGTTCACTTATGGATTCTCCTACTTGTTCATCTCTTCCTTCATCTTACCTCAAGGATCATATTGATGTGGATATGCATGTTTCACTTCCACATTCACTTGTAGGTCCTTTCTTCCTTTCTTATGGCTCTTAGATTACTAATGACATGTTTAGGGATGAGTGTAGTGATAAGCCTTTATCTTAACATGATATGGTTGACTAATATTTGTTTCATATGATTTGATTTATTGTGTGCCTTCTTCTAATGCATATATGATCATTAAGTCATTGGGTGGTATCGAACATGTAAATATACATGTTGGAGCATCCCTAACTTCATAGTATGTTTATACCCATGATAGTACCTTGATGTATGCATTTGAGTCTAACTTGATTGAAAGAGTTGAATAGTTGTTTCATTCATGACATACTTATTATACATCTGTGGACACCTAAAAATCCATTGGTAAATAAATGTATTTTTTATTTTCCAAAAACCCTTGATGACATCATCATTTGTTAATTAATTATTTAATTAATAATTAATTAATTATTATGCCATTAATTCCTCCTACCTTAATTAAAAATATTTAATTAAGGAATCCCTTCCAGAAATGTTTAAATCTAATTTAAACAGCATTCCTCCAATATTTATTAATTATTTAATAAATTGATCAAACCCTTTAAATAAAATGAAATATTTATTTAAATCCCTCAAAACCCTAGAATCTTCTAAAAAGCCCTAACCTCTTCCAATCTTTCCTAAACTTTCCTAAACTCTTCCTAAACCTACTTAGAGGGTGATTCCTACCCTTTTTAGCCTAAACCCTTAAACCTTGACTTTTGGTCAAACCCCCCTCATTAATGAGTCTTACATGATCATTAATAGCCTCTTACACCACCATTGAAGGCTCTTAAAATCCATGAATGAATACCTATGTCTTCTCTTACACTTTTTTCCACTTGCACACTTCCCTAGTGTTGATCACACATGTGTGAGCAACCTCAACCCTCATCCATCTAAAATACCCCAAACCTTACCTCTAACTCTACCCCAAACCCTTACTTTGACCCTAACTCTCCTTCCTAACCCAAGCCCTTAGGAAAATCCTATAAATAGTCTCTCTTCCAAGAGAAAATTATTAGCTTAGTTCTTTATCTTCATGCATTGTTATCATGCTTGTTTACTTCGAGACTTAGCATAATCAATCTTAATTGTTAGATTTGAGTTATCTTTCAAGATTTCATAGCACACATTAGCTTAGCATAATGGATTAAACATAGTTTACTTCATTTTTTTCATAGCATTATCATCATATCACATCGTCATTTGGATAAAATCAACTCTAGCTTAAGCATTCTTGCACCAATCTGCCTTTTAGCTTTATTAAGCTCCTTGAGGCTCTAGGGGCAAAATAGGTGTTCTATACCTGGTTTTGTGCCACTATGGGGTTATCATGGTCCCTAATCCATCCCAATCCCTCCTAATCATCATTAGGGATAAGCTACATGTGTTTTGAGAGCACACCCACATCCCTGAAGCAAGAGCAAATCAAACAGTGACAGGGTGCTCCCATTTCAACTCTATTTGAATGACTTAGAAAATAGTTTTCTCTATATGTTAGGAATATGCTCTTAGACTAATGTTTGAATGTCTATGCTTGTTCTGAACAGGTTAGGTTTTCTCTGATCACATTTTGGCACGCCCATTGGGACTCCACAAGCCTTCAAAACTGCCTTTTTAGGGTTTTTTGGTCAAAAACTCAGTTTTTAACACCTCTCAGATGGATTTTGCTGTAGTGTCATACGAATATTGATAATTTTGAGAAATTTTTGTTTGGGTAGTGAGAAATTGTCATATGGGTAGTGCCCACTAGTCGTTTGGGCCTTTTTGCATTTTTTTAAGGCATTTTTTAGGGGTTTTGAGCTTAAAACTCACTTTTTGAAGCATCCCAGACAGATTTTGCTGCAATGTCGTACAAAATTTGATCACTATCAAAAAATTTCGTATGGCAAGTGAGAAATTTGTCATATGGGTAGTGCCCAATAGTCATTTGGGCCATTTTGCATATTTTTAAGGCATTTTTCTTCATTTTTTGCCACTTTTTGGCTCAATTGTCATATGGGAATCATGAATTATCGTATGGAATGAATGGAGTGTTGTACGACACTATAATATAAGTAATTCCTGGCCCCAAATGTCATATGGGAGGCAGGGAGCTCATTTGAGGTCCTAAACTTGGTTTTTACTCACTTTTTGGGCCTTTTTGGGGATCCTAGTGACCCTAGGCTTCAAGCTTGTAATTTCTGACATCAAACTATTGAAGGTACTTAATGGAGGCCAAGTTATCACCAAATCACTAAGGCCTTAAGTCTCACTAACTTTCTTGAATGATTAGGAACCAAAAACACTTCGTTTTTAGGCTTAAAATGAACTTCTAGTCATTTTTGAGTGCCCTTAAGGGAATAATATGCAAATATTTCCTATTCTTTCCCATTTTTTTCCTAATCAATCGTAAATATTCCTATTTGGTCCTAAAGAAATAAAAAACACCTCTAATGACTTTCATTTGGCTAAAAAGAACCTCATTCATGCAAATCTAGGGTTTTAAGGTTCAATTATGCAAGTTAGGAACATTTCAAACTTTGGAAGCTTAAAAAGAACCACAAATCTGCATTTTCATTCCTATTTGGTTCCTAAATCAATCTCAAATCATTCTAATAATTCTCAAAACAATCTTGAATCATTTGTCTTAGCTAAAGTGGACTTCATATGCATTGTCTTAAAGTGTCTTTCAACTCTCATGCAAACTAGGAACAAATCTACAAATCTTTCCTAATCTTTCCTATTTGGTTCCTAAAGAGTCCTAATCTTTCCTAAAAGTTCCTAATTCAATCCTAAAGCTTTGATCTTGATGAAAACAAATGTCTTGTTCCAAAATCTTGAATTTTTTCCAAGCCTTCATGCATAAAATCAAAATCTAGGAACTTCTCTTTTGGTCTAAAATTGAATTCTAGGAACACCAAATCTTGAGTGAAGCTAATGGGGTGAACCAAAGTGCAAAGAATCATTTCCTTTCAATTCTAAAAGAAAAGCACAAATCAATCTTGAATGCCCTAAAGAGAAAACAAAGCAAAGTTCATTTTCATTTCAAAGTTCAAATTCAAATCTTGCAAAACACAAATCTTGATTGAAAAGGTAAAACAAAATTGCAAATCTCTTTCAAAGTTTTTTGTGTCTTCAAGGAAATGAAAAAACCAAAATCTTAAACACATGTGTTTGAAAGTATTCATTTCAAAATCACTTAAAATCAAATTGGGAAAGAACTCTTCATGATATGCTTCTAGGAGTTTCAATTTTGTAAATCCTCTTAATCTAAGTGATGTAAACCACTTGAACTCAAACAAGTTCATTTATTTTACTTTTAGTGGAGCCTCTCTAGAGAGAAAAGTGCTTCCTCTTTGGAGAACAACTTCAAATCGGTACTTCCCCGACAGGTATAGAAATAAAGCGTTGAGAAAACTCTCGCCTCATCCCCGCAAGCTCGGGTGATGCATGTTGATGGTAGCCCAAGGTAGGTGAATATCCCTACTATTTAGGCATGGTCAACTAGGCTCTTAAGTGAGTCACGGGTGTACAAACTGATTGGGAGGATTCCATAGACCAAATTAGATACCTGTTAATTAGAGGCTTCTCAATCTACTCCCAAAAGTATCAAAATCTTTGTGGAAGGATGGATCCAAGTGGTTTCCCGGATCACCTTAAGATTACTCACCATCTATATTCCTTTTTTGGATATCAAGTTGTGGGAAAAGATTTTTGATACTAGCATGTCCTTAGGTAGTTCTTCTTGATGTGTCTTCGAAGTTTCAGACTCGGTGCAAAATATCTGTTGAACATACACAAACGAAGAGTTCTATACATCAAATCCTTTTCCATATCAAAATCTAGAATTCATCCAAGCTTGCAGAATCCCATCATCCTAGTCTCCTAATCATGGTCTTTTGATCATCTTGCATCAAGTCTTGTCCCCCTATCCTAAATTAGCATTGTCATCTTGGTCATTCCCCAACCCTTGTTTGTCTTCCTCTAGAATCAGTCATTCCTCTTATCTTGAGCCAAATCCAATCCTAGTCTGACCTTGTCAGTCATCCCAATCCAAGCCTTAGTCTTCCAATCCATCTTCATCCTTCATCCCTATCCAACTCATCCACAAGTCAGCATGTCTCAAAACTATTATGATGATTTTGGTTATTACATCCCTTCACCCACTCCATCCTATCCTAATGATGATGAAAGTCTTGTTGATCATGATGAATACTTTGAAAATCTTAGCAAGATTGTTCCAAACACCCCCCATGATCCAATCATTCCTCCAAACTATCCTATCATGCCTTCGTGCATATCCACTATTTCTCCTTATCCTACCTTTGACAAGGGAAATCCACTATCCTATTCATCCACACCTTCTTCCTATCTTGAGCCTACATATCCTCCGTATGCATCCTTCATACATCCATCTCCTTCTATGATCGTATCACAATCATCATCTTTCCATAGCAACACTTCAAGATACATCCCTTATCCGAACCCTACATCTCCTTATCCTCCAACCCACTTTCAAATCCAAAACCCTAGTCTTCCAATCCCTTATCCAAATCCTCCATATCCTTATCC
Organism: Chamaecyparis obtusa; assembly: GCA_027943335.1. NCBI lineage: Eukaryota > Viridiplantae > Streptophyta > Pinopsida > Cupressales > Cupressaceae > Chamaecyparis > Chamaecyparis obtusa. Next base: position 738,703 of record BSBK01003570.1, read on the forward strand.
TCCAATCCACTTTCAAAACCAAAAACCTAGTCTTTGAATCCATTATCCTAATCTTCCATCCTATCTTGATCCACCATCTACCACATCCTATCCAAATCCAACATCTTCCATTCTTTCTTACATTGCCACAAATCCCCTTTTGCAAGAAGAATGCATGATCACTCAATCCACTTCATATCCCATATCTCAACCCATCACCCCTACCTCACCAAATAGTCAATCAAGTTCACAAGCTTCCTCTAAACCTACCTATGTGAACTATCTAGTCATTGTTAGCTTGTGGTGACTGATCAGGAAAGTACTATCCAAGAAAGTACTATACACTTTTCCTCTCGACCTCGCTAGGGTTCAGGGTCGGGCTGGGCATATTGTAACTCATTATAACGCTAAAGTAAAAAAATATTGTATAATATGGCTTAGGGTTAGGGTTTTTTCATTATGTATGATTTTAGTACTTGTGGCGGAATTGAGCTGTAAGGGGATTACGGATTGTAATTAGGTTGTAATCACTGGATAATAAAATATTGGACTCATTGTTGGTGGACGTAGCCCAGGGATTGGGTGAACCACGTTAAATATTTGTGTCTTGTGTTCTCTTCTGTTTGGTTTATTATTTTCTGATATTGGTTATATTTGCATGTAATTGTTATTTATGCCTTGTTAATCCTAACAAGTGGTATCAGAGCGAGGTTTTTTTTTCAATTATCCTCTATAGGAAGATCTCACGGTTTAGTGGGAGTCTCACGGTTGAGTGGAAGAAATGGCAGATGAGGGTAGGCTAAAGGTTGACAAGTTTAATGGCAGAACTTTCAGTTATGGAAAATGCAAATGGAGAACTATCTCTATCAGAAGGATCTATAGCGGTTGTTAGAAGGAAAAGTCAATAAACCAAGAAGCATTTCTGATGAGGACTGGGTAATTCTTAATAGAAAGGCTCTTGGTAGTATTCGATTATGCCTGGCACAATCAATGGCATTCAATATTACACAAGCAATGACGACTGAAGATTTGATGAAAACCCTAGCGAAGTTGTATGAAAAGCCCTCCGCTTCAAATAAGGTATTTCTCATGTAGCATTTGTTTAATATGAAAATGGTGGAAGGTGGGTCATTTGCTGATCATTTAAATGAGTTTAATACAGTTACCAGTCAATTAAATTTTGTCAATATTATTTTTGATGAAGAAGTTAGGGCTCTCTTGATTTTGTGTTCTTTGCCTGAAAGATGGAATGGCTTGGTAATGGCTGTTAGTAATTATGTTTCTAGTTCTAATACCCTAAAATATGATGATGTTATTAGTGTTATTCTGAGTGAGGAAATTCATAGGAAAAGCTTAGGTGGATCCACATCAGGTAGTGTCTTAAACGCACAAAGCAGGGGTAGAACCAATGAGAGAGAAAACAACTCTGGAAATCATGGGAAATCAAGAGGAAAATCAAATGGAAAGAGGTTCAAATCCAAAGGGCCAAATGATTGCTGGTACTGTGGAAAACCAGGTCATAAGAAGAAAGATTGTTGGTCTCGGAAGAATAAAGAAGGAGACAAACAAAAAGGTAACAAGGAGGTAAATGTGGTAAGTAATAAATCTGAAGAGGATGCTTTGATTCTTTCTTTAGAAAGTATTGATGATTCATGAGTTTTAGATTCTGGGGCTTCATTTCATGCTACACCCCATAGAGGTTACTTTCTTGATTATATCCAAGGGGATTTTGGGCTAGTTTATTTGGGAGATAATGAACCTTGTCAGATAGTTGGAAAGGGAAAAATTAAGGTTAAGTTGCAGAATGGGAATCATTGGCTACTACAAGAGGTAAGACATGTTCCAAGGCTGAGTAAGAATTTAATTTCAGTAGGGCAACTGGGTGATGAGGGTTGCACAGTTACTTTTAATGATAGAAATTGGAAGGTTTCAAAAGGTTCCTTAGTAGTAGCAAAAAGTGTGAAATTAGGCACCTTATATCTTTGTACAGGTCATACTGTTCCTTCTACTTTAATTGTTTCAAAAGATAATGAATGTTCAGGAATAGTGGCTGCAGTTGATCAGGAAGAACATCAAACTGTTGCTATAGATTCTGACACAACACTATGGCACAATAGACTCGGGCACATGAGTAGAAAGGTATGAAATTATTTCATTCAAAGAAAGTTTTACCTGGTATGAAATGTGTCAATATGGATTTCTTGAGAGTTGTGTATGGAAAACAAAAGAGAGTTAGTTTTGTGAAGAGTGGGAAAGAAAAGAAAAATGAGAGACTAGAGCTTGTGCATACAGATGTATGGGGACCAGCTCAGGTATCTTCCCTTGGTGGCTCTCTATATTATGTTACATTTATAGATGATGCAACAAGAAAAGTATGGATTTATTTCCTTAGACAGAAATCTGAAGTATTTCAAACTTTTAAGAAATGGAAATGCTTGGTTGAGAATGAGACTGGTAAAAGGTTAAAATGTCTCAGATCTGATAATGGTGGTGAGTATTGCAGCACAAAATTTGAAGATTATTATTCCTTTAATGGTATTCGTAGGCAGAAAACTGTACCAAGGTCTCCACAAGAAAATGGAGTGGCTGAACGCATGAACATGATAATAATGGAGCGTGCAAGGAGTATGAGGTTGCATGCTAGGCTGCCCAAAAACATGTGGGCAGAGGCTGTGAACATTTTTTGTTTATTTAATCAATAAAGGCCTCTCTACTCCTTTGGACTGTGGTATTCCAGAGGAAGCATGGAGTGGTAAGAAGGTGAGTTATTCTTTTCTCAAAACCTTTGGTTGTGAAGCTTTTGCACATATAGATTCTGAAAATAGAACCAAGCTAGAAGCTAAGTCAGAGAAATATGTATTTGTTGGATATGGCATTGATGAATTTGGTTATAGGCTTTGGGATTTTGAAAATCATAAAATTGTAAGAAGCAGGGATGTCATATTCAATGAGAAAGTATTGTACAAAGATCTGTTGCAGCAGCATGAGAAGAAATAAAATGACTATGTAGTACTGGATGATACTCCAAAAGATGATGTTCCAGTAGTTCCTTATGCCCCGCGACAACAACAACAACAAAAACAACAAATACCACACACCCCGGTGAATGTTAGATGGTCAACAAGGCTAAGTAAACCTCCAGAAAGATTTTATCCATCTTTGTATTCTATTTTGTTAACAGATGTTGGTGAACCTGAATGTTATAATGAAGCTATGTAGGTGGATACAAAGCTTCAGTGGGAGTCTGCAATGATAGAGGAAATGGACTCCTTGTTGAAAAATCACACTTGGGATTTATGCAAGTTGCTTGCAGGTAAAAGGGCTTTACAGAATAAATGGGTTTACAGGATAAAAGAAGAGGATGGAGGTAAGAAAAGATTTAAAGTCAGGTTAGTTGTAAAAGGATTTGCACAGAAAAAGGGTATTGATTTTGATGAGATATTTTCTCCAGTTGTTAAAATGACTTCTATCCGTACTATTTTAAGTATTGTGGCTACTGAAGATTTTCATTTAGAGCAGCTTGATGTTAAAATAGCTTTTCTTCATGGTGATTTAGATGAAGAAATATATATGGTCCACCCACAAGGATTTGAGGTCAAGGGTAAGGAGAATTTGGTGTGCAGATTGTAGAAGAGTTTATATGGCTTGAAGCAAGAACCTCGGCAATGGTATATTAAATTTGACACTTTTATGAATGAGCATGGATACAGTTAGTGTCATTCTGACCATTGTGTTTATTTTAAGAGGTTGGATGATGACAACTACATTATTTTATGTTTATATGTTGATGATATGCTTGTAGCTGGGTCTAACATGGATCGCATTAAGGGGTTGAAACAACAGTTGGCACATTCATTTTCTATGAAGGATTTGGGGGCAGCAAAACAAATCCTTGGTATGAAAATTTGTAGAGATAGGAAAAATAAGAAGTTGTCTCTATCTCAAGCTGATCGTATTGAGAAGGTGTTGCAACGTTTCTCTATGGAGAATGCCAAAGCTGTCAGCACACCTTTGCTTGGTCATTTGAAATTGACTAAGGAGATGTGTCCTAAGACATCAAAAGAAGAGGCAAAAATGTCTAAGGTACCTTATGCTTTAGCTGTAGGGAGCTTAATGTATGATATGGTATGTACTAGGCCAGATATTGCACATGCAGTGGGAGTTGTTAGCTGATATATGAGTAACTCTGGTATTGAGCATTTGAATGCAGTCAAATGGATTCTTAGATATTTAAGAGGTACATCTAGTAAGTGTTTACACTTTGGGGGTTCTACTACTACTGGACAAGGCAATGTTGACTCAGATTTGGTAGGAGATATAGATAGTAGGCAGAGTACTATAGGTTATGTATTTACTGTTGGTGGTACAACAGATAGCCAAAGTGCCATTCATCTTGCAAAGAATTCTTCTTTGCAATCAAAGAAAAAACACATACAATTGCAGTACCATTTCATTCGGTCAGTTTTGGATGATGGGAAGTTAAAGCTGGAAAAGATTCATATAGATGATAATCCAACATATATGTTTACAAAGGTAGTAAAAAGGGAGAAGTTGAACTCATGTTCAGCTTTAGTTGGTCTTCTAGACTAAACAGAATAAAGGAACAACTGAGTCCAGGGTGGTTCAATCCAGTGGGAGCCTCATATGGTAGTGGTATTGCTACTGGATTAGTCTCCAAGTGGGAGGTTTTTTAGTGTGGATACTGATCAATCACCAAGTGGGAGATGTTAGCTTGTGGTGACTGATCAGGAAAGTACTTTCCAAGAAAGTATTGTACACTTTTCCTCCCGACCTCGTCGGGGTTTGGGGTCGGGCTGGGCATATTGTAACTCATTATAACCCTAAAGTGGCAAAATATTATATAATATGGCTTAGGGTTAGGGTTTTTTCATTATGTATGATTTTAGTACTTGCAGCGGAATTGAGCTGTAAGGGGATTACAGATTGTAATTAGGTTGTAATCACTAGATAATAAAATATTGGACTCGCTGTTGGTGGACGTAGCCCAGGGATTGGGTGAACCATGTTAAATCTTTGTGTCTTGTGTTCTCTTCTATGTGGTTTATTGTTTTCTGATATTGGTTATATTTGCATGTAATTGTTATTTCTGCCTTGTTAATCCTAACAAGTATGCCATCCTCCAACTCCTCATCTACACCAACATCCCCTCAAGAAAGTTCACAAACTTCCACCCCACCTTCATGTGTGAACTACCCTATCCCTCCATCTTCTACACATTCTAGTCCTTCACCTCAACCTCCATCATGAAAGTCTCTAAGGAGTTTCACAAGGAAACCAGAAACAAATCTCTTTCCTAAAGCTGAAGAGTCATGCCATCTCAATCCTCCATGTGAAGCCATTAGTGATGATGCCCCTCCATCCCCTACATCCATCATTCCTCCTCCATCACTCCCATTTGTTATCCTTCTTCCATATATCCCACTTATTGATCCTCTTCCATCTCCTAACATCATTGAGTCATTCCCATACATTGACTCCATCCAATCCCCACCAACATCTCCTCCTCCCAACATTATCCAAAGCACATCCAATGAGCCTCGTGAGTTTACCCTTCTTCCTACCATCATAGTTGCAGAATCTCCCATCCTTTCATCCATACCATTTGAAGAGTTCTTCCTTCTTCCATCCATCACAATGGCAGAATACCCCAGCCTTCCATCCACTCCATCTGAAGATTCCATCCATACATCCCACATCACTTTATCCACATCAATCAAATCTAATCTAGATCTTGTCCAAAAGCATGTTGAAGTACCCATAGATTAAAATCAAGATCCAATCCCTTCACTTCCTCTATTGCATGATCTATTGCCCATCACCCCCAATCCAAGATCCTACAATCCCAATTCCTCCAATCCAAGATCCTACCATCCCAATTTCTTCAATCCCATCTGAAGATCCATTTCTATCTCCCAATCTTAGTCAAGATCCCATCATCCCATCCTATGCACTTGAGGATCCTCCAATCCAAACTATCCCACTACCATCACTCTATCCCCTTAGTCCACTTATATTTGTCAATGGTAGTGCACTTGAAGAAGAAGCAATAAGTTCCATATCTTCCACTACGGAACCTGATACTAGATTTTTATCTTATTCCCCAAGTCATAAATATCCTTTCTTGGATAAAATGCTCAAGAAATGGAATTATCAAGGCAAAGGCCTAGGTGCTCATGAGCAAGGAACTTTGGAGCCCATCCAGGACAAGAAACATCCACACTCATGTAGTGTTGGTCACACATCTGAAGGCACTTCCTCCAGAAATGTTGGTACAACTAAAGCCAAATTGAGGCACCCTTCCAAACATACCATTGCATGTCCTCCTCACCCCTCCAAAGAATACAATTTCATTCCTCCTCCTCCATCATTACAATCTTGGATAACCTATCACATTCTGCCTTCATTCTCCAAATCCATTTTGGGTCCCTATGTCCCAAAATCTATCATTGCATATCATTCACATACCAAATCCATTTTGGGGCCTTACATCCCAAAATATCATCCCCCATCTTATCCTACTCAATCTTTCATCCAAAATCCAAACATCCCTAATCAGGATCAACAAAGGCACATTCCCATAACTCCTATCTACCAATCTCCTTCCATCTCTCTATCCATATCTCCTCCATCCCACACATCTCCTCATTCTCCTTCCAATTCTCTTCTCAATTTGGATTCCATATCAAAAATGCATAAAGGGAAATATCTGCAAAAATCCAAAGATTTTCATGTCCACTCTAAAGGACATTCTCAAGAAAGAAAAAAATACAATCAAGAATTCCAATGCATCCCAATGGCCACAAAGGCCCAACAAAGAAAAAGAAAAATCACTACATCCCAATGGCCACAAAGGCGCATCAATGTAAAAGAAAAATCTAATACATTTGAATGGCCACAAAGGCCCATCAAAGAAAAAGCAGAATCCAATGCATCCAAAAGGCCACAAAGGCCCACCAAAGCTAAATAAAAAACTATGTGGATCCCAAAGAAAAGAGATGCAACACATCTAAAAGAAACATCCATAATGGCATCCAAAGTTGCTAATCCGCCAACTACTTAGCCTTCTCCTCCATCTCCTAAATCCATTTTGGACCCTTATATCCCAAGGTATCCTAGCACAAATCTTATGTCCTATTCGCATCTATCTTCCAAATCCCATTCTCTTCATCCACCCTCCTCACAACATGTGCCAATGTTGGTCCTGACAACATCCCCCTATCATGATCAATTCCCATCATTCCATCCAAACACTTTCTACCACCATATCTCCCATCTACCCCATCCTATCCATGACTTTGCATAATCCCTCCATCCCAAGAAAGTTGTACCAAAATCTAGACAAATAAAAATGTCAGCAACAAATTAGAAGGTCAACAGCAAATCAAAAAGTTAGCAGCAAAAATCGAAAAATCCATAAAATTCAGAAAAATCAAGAAAAATACCAAAAAAGAAAAGAAAAGAGAAAAGCATTTATCCAATGGTGAAAACTTGGCAATTCAAGCGCCTTGGACAAGTACCATGGTGAAAACCTAGCAAATAGGCATCATGCGTAATCCCCTCTTCCCCCAGTTCCTTTTTGCAATTGGGGGAAATTCCCTTCTATCACATCTTATCCAACATCTCCTTCATCTCATTTGTCTCTCACCTTCATCATCCTCCTTTGGATCTTGATAACAAAATAGAGACCACCAGGTATGCATGCTTTTGGGCACCTTTTTGGCATCCATCACATCTTTTAGCCACCTATCCTCTATCCAATCCATTCTTCTCAGCTTCCATCTACCTTCCTCGTCCTCTTATCATTGTATCTTCCATCCAGTCGTACCCCAAACCAAAAGCCTCTGAATACATGAACTATCCTAAGCAGGGGCTATCTTGTTCCTTAGTGACATATTCCTTGGAGACTTTATCACACCCATCTTCCATCTCCTAAATCTTCCTCCAATCCAATCCTTTAGCAGTTCCTCCATCCAAATCCTAAGCATTTCCTCTATCCAAATCCTTAGAGTTCCTCTATCCAAATCCTAAGCAATCCTCCATCCAAATCCTAAGAAATCCTCTACCCACATCTCCCAGCATTTCCTCTATCCAAATCTCCCAATCCTTAGCATTCCTCTATCCAAATCCTCAAAGTCCCTCTATCCAAATCCTCAGCAATCCTCCATCCAAATCCTAAAATTTTTCCTCCATCTAAATCCCTCAACATTTCCTCCATCTTTCCATCACCTGGTAACTTCCCTTGTCATTGGTATCTAGCCATAGCTAACCCCATGCAATCCAATGTTGTTCATCCATATCCACATATTCCCAAAAATCTTCCAACATCTGATAATCCTATCCACATCCTCTAGCTACTTGAAGTCCAATATCCAAGATCAAGCCAAATCAATCCAATCACATCCTTAGTCTTGTTCCTAGTCTTGCGACAAGCTTTGATCTCAATCCAATCATCATAGTTGGGATGCATCCTTCCCAAATCTGTGTCATTTCAGGACATATCTTCCATTATCAAGCCTATCCACCATTAGTCCATCTTGGATTTCCAGCCCAACTAGGGCATCATCTTGCATATGTTTGGAGCTTTAGCTTCATCCCCATATCTCATGTATATCCTATCCTGAGTCTTGTACCCTAGCATCATTCATGTCTCCACCTAATCTGATTTTTACATATGTGTCTTTAGGTCTCATCCTCTATGTCATTCATCCCTTGAGTTGTCGTGACCTATTCAGCTCAGCGCTTAAGCAATCATCCCTTGGTCCTTTTGAGGTTCAAGTGCCTTACCTATCTCTTCTCATAGGAATCCTTATCTGATTATCCACCATCCACTTCATGTCATATCCTTTGAGTTTCTCAATCCTTATCCTAAATCATAAATCAATCCCAGCACTACCCTTTGACTAAGCATTGTTTAGGAATCCTTACTTGTCTTTGTAGGCCTCATCATCTTGAGCAAGAGATTGGCATACACTGGCAAGAATCCCTTATTTTGAAGATCAACAGTCTATCTTAAGTTGACAAATCTAATCCTATCCTATATGATGCTACATTAGGAAGCAACAACTCATTCCCGGCACTTAGTAATCCTCCACCATCCTCCACAAATCAATCCTCAACAAATTAGTCATCCTCCATCATCCTACCTATGGCAAAAGGTTTTATGAGATACTCGTTATTTCATTTGTTCCTTTGGATGTTTGCTTATATCTTTTGAGCTCTCCTATACATATCTCCCCATTTGATGTACATATCATCGTGTCCTGTTAGTAGCATTTGATCATTTGAGCTTGTCTCACCTAGCCTTGCACTTTAGGAATATCTTTTGTCGACTATCCTTGATCATTTGGTTATCCTTAATCCATCATTTTTCGATCAACAACACAACATTCTCCCTATCAACATGGGTCTGCACAGATGTATGCTTCTGTATTGTCCAGCCTAAGCCTAATCACAGGTCCACATAGATGTATCCTTTTGTATTGTCCAACCTAATCTTCCACCAATCAACCTAGGTCCGTGTCGATGTATCCTTCATGTTCAGACCAAATCTTCCCCCATCAATCAACCATCAATCTCTCCCCTTGGAAAAGGATGTCTTTTAGAGTTATCATTTTGACATTGGATTTTTTCCGTTGGGTCTTGTTAATCTTTTATGGCTTCTTGTTATTCTCTACTCAAGGTCACCACAATCCTTTATATCATGGTGTGTTGCGAATGAGGACAATCTGTGGCAAGGTCTTTTGATCTTTTGCTTTTGCCTGTGAATCAGTCGTGTGTTTGTGGTTTCTCCAGCATCATTTCCACCATGTCTCCTCTGGGTTTCATGTGTGATTCTGGGGCAACCCTTGCGTGTCTTTTTCGAGTCAATCTTATGCAACACTGGTGACAAGGTATTGTGTTCTTTCGTAACCTTGGCAGGTCTCTAGCATTTCTATATCAAACTAGGTTATGCTCTCAAAAATATCCAACACATGGAGCTCCCTAAATCCCTCATCCAACATCATGTAGATTAATCTTGCATCTTGCATATAGCTTCATCCTGCATCTCACATCATATTGCACTCATGCATCTTTTCTCTTGGAAGTTTGGCTATTTATTCCCCCTCCTTCCTCCTCCTTTCCCTTCTGTGTTCTTTTCGAGAAAATTCCACAAAGTTTCCTCTTTGCGTTATTTTCTCGAGGGGCCACAACCCCTTATCCTCTAAATTCTAGCCCAGGGCATCTTATTTTCTTGTCTTTGATGCCACGCCACTTGTGGCATCACATCAAAGAGGGGAAAAATGTAGTTACCTAAAAATCCATTGGTAAATAAATGTATTTTTTATTTTCCAAAAACCCCTGATGACATCATCATTTGTTAATTAATTTATTTATTATTATACCATTAATTCATCCTACTTTAATTAAAAACATTTAATTAAGGAATCCCTTCCAAAAATGTTTAAATCTAATTTAAACATCATTCCCTCCAATATTTATAAATTATTTAATAAATTGATCAAACCCTTTAAATAAATGAAATATTTATTTAAATCCCTCAAAACCCTAGAATCTTCTAGAAAGCCCTAACCTCTTCCAATCTTTCCTAAACTTTCCTAAACCTACTTAGAGGGTGATTCCTACCCTTTTTAGCCTAAACCCTCAAACCTTGACTTTTCATCAAACCCCCCTCATTAATGAGCCTTACATGCTCATTAATAGCCTATTACACCACCATTGAAGGCTCTTAAAAGCCATGAATGAAGACCTATTTCTTCTCTTACACTTTTTTCCCCTTGCACACTTCCCTAGTGTTTCTCACACATGTGTGAGCAACCTTAACCCTCATCCATCTAACCATACCCCAAACCTTACCTCGGACTCTACCCTAAACCTTGACTCTGACCCTAACTCTCCTTCCTAACCCAAGCCCTTAGGAAAATCCTATAAATATTCTCTCTTCTAAGATAAAATTATTAGCTTAGTTCTTTATCTTCATGCATTCTTATCATGCTCAGTTACTTCTAGGCTTAGCATAATCAATCCTAATTGTTAGATTTTAGTTATCTTTCAAGCTTTCATAAAACATCTTAGCTTAGCATAATGGATTAAACATAGTTTACTTCATTGTTTTTCATAGCATTATCATCATATCACATCTTCATTTGGATAAAATCAACTCTAGCTTAAGCATTCTTGCACCAATCTTCTTTTTAGCTCTATTAGGCTCCTTGAGGCTCTAGGGGAAAAACATGTGTTCTATACCTAGTTTTGTGCAACTATGGGGTTCTAATGGTCCCTAATCCATCCCAATCCCTCATAATAATCATTAGGGATAAGCTCCATGTGTTTTGAGAGCACACCCACATCCCTAAAGCAAGAGAAAATCAAACGATGGCAGGGTGCTCCCGTTTCAGCTCTATTTGAATGAATTAGCAAATAGTTTTGTCTATATGTTAGGAATATGCTCTTAGACTAATGTTTGAATGTCTACACTTGTTTGAAATAGGTTAGGTTTTCTCTGATCACAACATCATTCTATGATTTTCCATATACTTTCATATATTATTTTACTATTGGCCCTAGATCATGTATTACATATGGCCCCATTCTTCCACCACTAGTGTTCCTTATTAGATCTTGTGTATTTATCAATGCATCATGATAATACACCATCTTTTATGGATACTCTAGCAAGGTGCTCCCATTTCAGCTCTATCTGAATGAATTAGCAAACAGTTTTATCTATATGTTAGGAATATGCTCTTAGACTAATGTTTGAATGTCTACACTTGTTCCGAATAGGTTAGGTTTTCTCTGATCACAACATCCTTCTATGATTTTCCATATACTTTCATATATTATTTTACTATTGGCCCTAGACCATGTATTACATATGGCCCCATTCTTCCACCACTAGTGGTCCTTAGTAGATCCCATGTATTTCTCAATGCATCATGATAATACACCATCTTTTATGGATACTCTCCTTTGGATTTCTTTGTTCTTTTTCATGATATATCCCTAAATGATTCTAGAGTATATTCTTATGCACCATATATTGAGCAAATCTATGGATTAGATATATATGAGGATGACGAATACCGTGAGAATTTTTAATACTTAGTAATGAGGATGAAGAATACCATGAGAATAATATTTAGTATACGTGATGTGTCATTGATGATATGTATATCCCATCCTCTCACATCTACACATGTTATACATATGGAATGGTATAAGTTGAGTACACTTTTACATTCTATAATGACTAGTTTGAATGAATTGATAAAGTGTGTTGTTGAAAATGATCAAAGATTTTAAGAAAAAAATTGTATCAATGCATTATTGTGTAATCCTTTGATTATAACATTTTGATTTATCATTCTAGTAGATTTGTGACATGGTGTTTTATTAAATATGATGGTAGAGGTGATTTATACGCTTATAATATTTCAAAACTATATGCATCATTTATCTTCATGAGGATTAACCGCTTGGTAATGTGTACCAACAAGCTTGATTGGTTATTCAATCATGTGATTTTATTCATCAATAAATGATTCTTGATAGGGTTGTTTAATAGTCTTTTTATATGGTTTCCATAGACTTTGTTTAAGACTTTTATCTGTCTAAGTATCTCTATGATGCTTTAGACTTGATCATTTTGATATGCTAAAAGATATATATGATACACTCTTAATCTTATTAATATAATATGATAATACAGTTACATGGATAATTATGTGAGAAAATGTGATGAGAATATATACGTATGTATTAAATGTGGTTATTTTTGTACTAACTATCTGTTGTAGCATTTGGACATCGCAAACTAGATTACTTCCTACAACTTGACACTATAAAAACTCTTGCAAGCACGCAATGGAGCAAAGTTGAACCAATCCAACAGAGTGAAGTTGCCATGTTGATCTGTCAAGAGTTAAGGATGATAGAGACTTGTTCAAATGAAATATATTTTTTTTTAAATGAACTATTTATTATTATTTTTATCGTACAAGGAATGGCCAGTTATGTTTTAACTATTGATGTTGTACAATCCTAGTAGGACTCTCTTATGGTTATTTTTTCTTTGACTTAATTAATCTCATTTTCTAGATTTAAGGAGCTAGTTTCTAGATGATTTAATAATTCAAATTGACAAGAAGATCAATATATTGAAGCAACATGCATTTGTAATGGTTAACACCATTTTTTTAATATATTCACATCTTAGTTGAGCATGTCATCTTTTGTGATTATTCCTTTTATGCACATATGAATACATGAAGCTCTGTTTTAGTCTTTATCTTCTACTTATTATAACTAGATTTTCCTAGGGTACCCTCTTGAGGTACACATCCTTCATTTATTTTTATGTTCTTAGAGTAGGTAATTTAGTTTTCAGTTGATAACATAGTGTTGCAACTTGAATAGTTTCAATAAGTTAAGTAGTGTTACAACTTTACATATTTTATTTTTTAATTGTTATTATTCTTGCTTGGAAGATAGTTATTTTATTTCTTAGCATTAATCATTACTGATTACAATCTTGTTCTAAGTAGTTTATGGGTTTTCCTTGAAAATTACTTTTCAGTAGAATAAGTGACAACCTTGTTGGCAATTTGGCTGAGTTGATTACATAGATGTTGTCATTATAGCAACATATGATCCACATGAAGATTGCACAGGTCAGAGAGCAAGTATGACAGAGTGCATTGCAAATTTTTGTAAGTGTGAGACAATGTTTTACCAGTGAACCTGGACATAATTTTTATTTGCAAAGTTGACTGGAGTAAGTTCAGTGCTTGCGCACTTGAACATAGACTCTATGATTTCTATTGATCACCTATCTCAGAGGGCAAGTCAGTATGGCATGTACAGAAGATGTTATGACAGTTTTACCGAAGATAGTGTGAAGCCGATAGGACAGAATATGAAGACAGAACTAGTAAAGAGTTAAGGGATTATTTTGTTTATCAAAATAATGACTTAAAAATATAAAGAGATGACATCCTAGATGTTAACTCTTGGATAAAGCTACTGGTATAAATGTAAATGTAATTGTAATTGTAGTAGTAGTATTATTGAGAAAGAATACAATAAGTGTGGACAAGTGATATGATGCAACGTATATGAAGCATATGTAATAGCGATAGTAAAAGAGCAATGAAGTTATATTGATGCAAGAAGTATAAGGTTATGTACCTTAACCTATTTTTTAATCAGTGTATATTGTACATTACTTGTTTGGGTAGTGGGCTCATCTGGTAATCACATTTTGTACTACAACTCCTAATAGGGTTGAGGCTTCTAACAAGGCCTATAGTCCCTTAATCAGGACTAATACACTATATGCTTGTAATAGACTCCTAACAGGGTCAACATCCTTAATAGGATACTTTTTATTAGTGGATCTTTGTGGGTACCATCACCACTGGGGTTTTCCCTTGGCTAGGGTTTCCTCGAGAACAAATAATGTGTTATGAGTTATTTATTGTTATGCATGTTGTTTAGCTTCTTATGTTATGCATGTATAAAGATAATCTATTATATCCATAATTGGGCAAAAGATAAAGTTTGTAGAATATTGATTCACCCCCCACCCCCCCCCCCCCCCGCCCTCTCAGTATTCCCTATTTCTAACAATTGGAATCAGAGCCTAGTTACTCGAAAAAGAATCGTTCTAGGAAAGCCTGGTAGCTTGAGTAAGATCTCTATGGATATGGATAAACTATAGAAGAATCTTGAAGAAGCTCTTGAACAGATTGACTTGCTTACTATTGAAAAAAATACTTTGAAAAGCAAGTATGATGATGCGAAGAACCTCATTGAGAAATTGAAAAACAAATTGGAAGATCTGAGATCTAAAAAGGAATCCGAAGTTTTCATTGAAGATTGTGATGACAATTTAGAAAAAAAAATGAGATCCTTAAACATGAACTGAAGATAGAAAATCTGAAGCTTAGTTTGAAAGATGGAAATGGCAAGAATGAAGTAAATCAAAAATCTGAGAATGAAAGTCTAAAGACTGAAAATGAAGGACTAAAATCTAAACTTTCTAAAGTAACATCTGAACTTGAGAAAGTTAATTTGCAATATGATGAACTTGAGAAATACAATAAGATTGTGAATGGTGAACTGACTCAATCCAAACAACAACTTGAAAGGCTATATTCAACTAGTGAGAAGATTGGTGAACAAATATCTTATCAAAAACCATTCTATGATAAGACTAGTCTTGGATTCAACACTTTTAAAGCAAATAATGAAGGCAAGGAACCAGATCTGAAGATATCTAAAAGAATAGATGAGAAGAAGCCTGATGAGATCAACAAACCTTAAGATACACCTAAAGAAGAAGAATCACCGAAGCAAGAGAAATCACCCAAAGGTATGCAAAGAGAATTCAAAGGTAGATGTTTTTCTTGTAATACTATTGGTCATATGAAGAGAGATTGCACATGTAAACAATTTAAACCTCTTAATGGTTATTGTTACAATTGTCATGGTTTTGGACATATAGCTATTGATTGTAGGAAACCTAAATTTATTTAGAATAATGATGGTAGTAGAATGTTTAGGAATACTAACAATTTAGATAAGAAACCTACTGAAGATATGAACAGAAGAAATGTAGTATGTTATAGATGCAACAAGGTTGGACACATTGCTAGAAACTGTAGATCACAAATCAATCAATCTGGACCAAGATATGGAAACAATGGAATTGTTTGTTAGATATGCAACAAGATTGGACATACAACAAGGTTTTGCAGAATGAACAATAGAGTTTTTCATCCTAATCCTAACCCCAAAAATCATGCAAGAAGAAATGAAGATGCTAGTAACAGTCAGAAAAGATGTTGTAGTAATTCAGATGAAGTGAAGTTTGTCAAAAGCACATATCAAGGAGACATATTCAACATTGAAGGTAATCAGGAAGGTGAATTATTGAAAGGTAAGAATGAATCTGTACCTGACCTATCTCAAAGTACTTAATTTATGTAAATTACACTAGAATAGGAACTTAGATTTAGTATAGAAGTAGATATATGATGAACTGAGTCTTGCACAGTTAATGCAAGGTAGTTTATGATGTTCTAATGCTATGGTTAAGAGTGCAAAGAAAAAATATTATGTTTTACGAGATCGCAAGAAGTTTTAAGTTTTGCAGGTTAGCAGAGACAACTTTTTGGAAAGAAGCGGCAAAAGAATTGAATGTGATGTCAGATCTAAGTGAGATTGAATTAATAAAAGGTTATGATTAGTATTATTTGATTTTTAAAGAGAATTAAAGTGTCAAGGAGATCAAAGAGATGTGATTGAAAGCATTTTGCAAGGATTTGGAGAAGAATTTTGTGTTGAATCTATGCAAGCCCTAAAATCATGAAACTAAGGTATTTGACTTGACAAATCTTTGAATCAATAAAGAAATTTGAAGAAATCATGGATGTTTCCTTAATACACAATTTCAGAGATAAGAATAGACCTAAATTGAAAAGGGAACCAGTAGAACCCTTGGAAGAAGACCCTAGGTTTTCATTATCATCCATACCAGATGGAGTTTTACACTTAGAAAATGTCAGAAGTTATCTTGGATGCAAACTAGAAATAGTAAGTGATAGTGATTTCACAGATGAATATCAAAAGATTTACAATCAAGATATGACATTGAAACAAGGTTTTGAATATTTAGAACATAATGAAATTGTCAAATATGGATTACAGTATGAATTTGATAATGAAGAATGCACTAAGATTATCTTGAGCAAAATTCATAATGGAAAGTTTTGGCTAGAAGATAGAGTGATAGATATTACAGCAGACTTGATTCATAAAGTCACTCGATTATCTAAAATTGGAGCTATTCCTTTTAATGAGAAAAACATGAGCAAAACAATCATTGACAACAAAAACTCATCCTATAATGGTAGAGGAATTGTGATTAGTAAGATCAAACAAGATGATGTGAGATACTTATGCAAGATCCTAACTACTAAGTTTTGTGCAAATTCAAGAGAGGATGACATGGCAACTAGAATGGTACATGCAACCTATCTAATGTGTGTTGACAGGGTACCAGTTGATATGTGTGAAATTCTTAGAATTCAATTGTTTGAGAACTTGGAGAAGATCAAGAAAACTAAGTTACACAGTTTAGGTTCTCATCCCTAATCACATATATGTTCTTTCATCTTTTGAGGAGATTTCCTTACACCATAGGAAATGACTAGAATGATGGACAAACTACAATGGAAAGGATTAATGTAGTATACAGAAGGCATGTTATTGATAGTGTTAATGAGAGTGCAGTACTTTTTATTAAGACATTTCAGAATATTGTGTCTAGCAGATCAAGGATCCCTAAGTCTCTTGTTGAAAAATATAAAGATGATATATGTTTTATGGTGGATACTGAACTTACCTATATTGAAGTAGTAGAGCCTAGATCAGAGTTCATAGACCCTCTTGGCTATGAAATATCTAAGGTAGAGACTGAAGAGTATGTCAGCAAACTACTGAAGTGTAAGTTGGACACTCAGTGTAACAGGTTTGGAACCTTTGAGGAGAACTTCAACTCCGCAAAGATTCTAATTGAAGACAAGCAGTCTAAGAAGAGAGTTGAGAGCACTATTAATAAAATCCTAAAAGATACAGGAATGACAGAGAGAGAGTTTTTGGTAGCAAAGCAAACAGTAACAGCAATCAGAGAGAGTGGACAAAAGGAAGTTTTGTCTATCCCTGCTTTATCATCAATTGCAGTACAACAGGAAGAACCACAAGTAAAGGTGAAAGTGGAAGTACCTAAGAAGGACATAGAAGCAAAGATGTCTACTAGATCCACTTCCTCCACACCTAGAAAAAGAGTTAAGGAGAGTGCTACTGGACCAAGAAAGAGACATAAAACTCTAGTGCAACCAGTTCCAAGAAAGATTGCAGAAGTAAAAGATGATGTCACTACTAAGAAGAAAGCTTGGAAACCAAAAGTTGAAAAGCTTAATGAGCAAATTATTGAGAATGGTGACTTTTCAAGAATGAACAAATACTATGATCTTTATGATTATACTGATAGACTTAATCTGGAGAATGCAGTTGTGAAGTATATGATCTTGACTAGCAAGAAGTTTGATACTATTCAAGGACAGATACCTGATGATCTTTATAACAAACTTCTAAATAGGAAGAAGAGAGCATCAGAGGAAGAGACATCTATCAGAGAAAATCTTGTGAGGAAGCTTTGTGAAATAAGAGATGAAACTCATTTCAATCAGATCATGAAAGCCCTAAGCACCCATCTGAGAACCAAAAGGAGAACAATTCAGATTATAGGAGGTAGGTATGAAGAAGTAAATTTTGAGACAAAACATGTTATTATCAAGGTTATGGTAGAATATGTTGGAGAATCATCAGTTGCAACAAAGCAATCAGGTGAGAAAGTATAAGAGGACATTCCCTCTTCTCCAGCTATTAATATTGAAGATGAAACAATGAATGTAGAAGGTACAAAAATCACCTTGGATATTGATGAAAATGTATTCAAGAATTTGGAGAACATTGTTGACAATTTGGCCTTTGTAGAATAGGAAGCTACAAAAGAAGAAGAGATGACAGAGACCACAGTTGTAGAACCACCAGTTATAGAAGAACAAGTTCCCATTCCCACCAAAGAAGATATCATTCTTACTCCTGAGACTGGAAAGAAGACTCAAATTGGATCTATGATTGAGCATTTGGGAAAAGAAGTAGATGATGATGATCAGTTGGAACTGATTACATCCTTGAACAAAATAATTGGTAAGAATAAGAAAGTAAAGAGTCTTGAAGGGTGTCTAAAGGAACTAACTGAGAAGTTACAAAGTACTGTAACTACACAAATTTTAGAAGTAGACCCTATGGAGAAAGCAAAGAAGGTAATGAGCACCTTTGATAATGAATTCACAAACCTAGCTGATATTGCAAAAGTGAAAGCACAAGTAGACTATGAGGCTAGAATGCTTTTAAACATCAGTCAAAATATCAGAAATGAAATCAATACTCTTGATATCTATATCAAGGATTTGAAAAAGCATTTGGAAATAGGAAAATATTGTAAATATAGTGTACAAAATCAAAGACTTTGACAGCAGAGGAAGATCAGAAGATAAAGTTGAAGGAAGCAGAAATTCTAAATGAAACAAACCTTCTGTCTAGCCCCAATGTGAAGGTATGTGATGTTGAGAAGAAAGTTAGGAAACTTTATGATGAAATCAAAGTTGTACAAGATGAGAAAGATAGGAAATTGAGAAGATACACTCTTTTGAGAGAGCATGCTTCATTGAGAAGATACACTCTTTTGAGAGAGCATGCTTCTATGAAGTTGAGCATCATTGAAGAACAGTTGGAAGAATGTCTTTCCGCTAAGACATCTTTTCATAAATTTAACTTTGAAAACCTCCAAGCATGTGAAATTGCTTCTTATGGACTGAGCGCACTACTTAATGTGGCAGATTCCATTAAGAAATCATGGGAGAAGGAGATAGAAGCCATGAAGATAGATTTTGCAGATTGTGTTGCAAGCCTACCGGCTTTGCAATAAATGAATTGAGGTATAACTTTTTGTGATACAATTTTGTAACCCTCCCTACCTTATTTTGTCATTGTTGTCAAAGGGGGAGAGATATATAGAAGAAAATTGATAGTATATGATACGGGGTGTTACTCTTAGGGGGAGTACTATATTAAAGGAAATAATTTTTTGAGGAGTTATAAGGATAGTATGTATTTTATACTATGGCCATAGTTTTGAACAATTTTGAGATTTTGAGTTCTACACTTAGCCAATTTTCTCATATGTTGCCACCAATGACAAAGGGGGAGATTGTTGGCAATTTGGCTGAGTTGATTACATAGATGTTTTCCTTATGGAAACATATGATCCACATGAAGATCACACAGGTCAGAGAGCAAGTATGACAGAGCGCATTGCAAATTTGTCTAAGTGTGAGACAGGGTTTTACTAGTGAACCTGTACACAATTTTTGTTTGTGACGTTGACTGGAGTAAGTTTAGTGCTTGCGCACTTGAAAATAGACTCTATGATGTCTATTGATCACCCATCTCAGAGTGCAAGTCAGTACAGCATGTACGAAAGAAGTTATGGCAGTTTTACCGAAGACAATGTGAAGCCGACAGGACAGAATATGAAGACAGAACTAGTAAAGAGTTAAGGGATTATTTTGTTTATCAAAATAATTACTTAACAATATAAAGAGATGACATCCTAGATTTTAACTCTTGGATAAAGCTATTGGTATAAATGTAAATGTAATTGTAATTGTAGTAGTAGTATTATTGAGAAAGAATACAATAAGTGTGGACAAGTGATATGATGCGAAGTATATGAAGCATATGTAATAGCGATAGTAAAAGAGAAGCAAAGTTATATTGATGCAAGTAGTATAAGGTTATGTACCTTAACCTATTTTGTAATCAGTGTATATTGTACATTACTTGTTTGGGCAGTGGGCTCATCTGGTAATCACATTTTGTACTACAACTCCTAACAAGGCCTATAGTCCCTTAATAAGGACTGATACACTATATGCTTGTAATAGACTCCTAACAGGGTCAACATCCTTAATAGGATACTTTTGATTAGTGGATCTTTGTGGGTACCATCCCCACCAGGGTTTTCCCTTGGCCAGGGTTTCCTTGAGAACAAATAATGTGTTATGAGTTCTTTATTGTTATGCATATTGTTTAGCTTCTTATGTTATGCATGTATAAAGATAATCTATTATATCCATAATTGGGCAAAAGATAAAGTTTGTAGAATAATGATTCACCCCCCCCCCCCCCCCCTCAGTATTCCCTATTTCTAACAAACCTAAATGATAGCATGATGCACATATAGTACTAGCCCATTTCAAGTTTGCATCCTTGGGTTGATAATTAAATGTGTCAAATTATCCATAAGATTTTCTCAATTATATAGATTATCTCCAAGTTTAAGAACTACATAGCTAGAATCACAAATGGATATAGGAAACTCTACATTTTTGTATCATTTCCAGGGATGGTGGTAAATCATGGTATTACTTGGGTTATTTCATAGTTTTTCAATGTTTCCTAGGAGTTTAGTTTTTTTTTTCAACATTTAGAAACTTAAGAGATGCTGCAAAAATACATCTTTTACTAAAAATGTGTCTTATACCGAAGCAAGGATTATTTCTTTTGTATGCAAAGAGGCCCTCTTGGAAGGTCCCTTCCTTCAATCAGCATGACAACCCTCATAGAAATACACTTTTCCTCTCTGAGTTATCCACACTCATCACCTAACTCAAAGTCATCTCATTCATCAAGACCTAGCATTGGGGGTCAAAATAATGACAATTCTACGTCTACTTTTCATTTCCCTAGAGTCCAATGAGAAAGGAGTGCAACTCTTAAGAATATATCACCTTTATCTCCTCCTAGTTTTCATGGATTACTAACTGAGGAACTCGACACCTTTTTCTTTGAGTTTGATGTCTTATGGAAAAGTTATGACTACATTGGGGATGACCATTAGTTAAAAATATTCCTTGTCACATGTTATCATTTTTTTACTCATCTTTGGAGACCTAATTACTAAGTGAGACTACTGCACCCTAGTTTGGTGTAACGCCCTGCCAGGGAACCCAAGAGAGATCAACCTATAACATGCTACTAAGTTTGGTGAACAATTTTTTTTTCAAAATTTAACATACAAGATACACAATAGTGTGGAAGCAATTACCATTTACTCACATTGAAACAACATTGAAAATAGATTACAAATCTCAAGGGTCCCTTGAGGTAGAATTACTTAAGAACAAATTACAACTAAAGAAAGATAACAAAAGACTCCATATCATAAATGATACAATTACAACTTACATCAATATAAACAATCCTCATGGACATCCATGATAACTAATACACTGACATCCACTGCACATGTCGCAAGGTATGTAATAACAAAATCAACAAAAGAGTACAATGTCCATATTAGGTATCACATGCGATACTCTAATATAGGACTACTTAAATGAAGGTAAGATAAGAACCATCAATGAAGAAACATAAGGGCATCCAACTTTAGAAGTATCAGTAGCACCGACACCAGGATGTCGAATCTCAAATGGTAAAGAATCACTACCACCCGTTCGTGTAGAACCACAAAGGTCTACCCCACCGTGCTGAGGAGATAACCACAAACCCCAATCGGATGACCAAAACCAAACAAGGATAAAACCACTGAGCAAGGAATCCTTAAAGCTCTCTACTCAAGGTTTACAAAAATAAAGAGAAAGGTGAAACACACTAATTCAAAGGCATAAACAAAAAACTCAGGAGATGACTTAGGCTACATGCTATGGGAGTGTCATCACATGTCTAACTACTTGAGTTACCCTGGACTGGTCACTCTGGACCCCAGACCCTCAAGCATTGAGTTACCCTGGACTAACCACTCTGGGCCCCGAACCCTCAATACAATCCATGTGGGATTAGAATACTCTCTCTCAGATATGAGGAATTCTAATCATAACCATACTCTAAATTATCTTTTTAAATGATCTATAAAGTTTTAATTACTAATTTATCCCTTAATTACATAACCTACAATAGGTTACCCAGGTACTGACCACTTTGGGTCTCATCCCCTATTGTAAGCCACTCCCCTAAGATGCACTTAATCAATCTCCCCTAGGCTCATAATCACATAAACATCAAACAGGTTTACTACCAAGTAATCCTAGATGCAGTTTCACACATAGAAACCGAAATGATTACGAAGATACCAAAAATAGATTATAACCAACAAGAGCCCATAAGATTGAATCATAGATGATAATCAAAATAACCACTCACATCAACATGATATAGAGAAACAAAACCAACTGACAAATAACCCTACCTCTGTTTTCCCTAGGTCATTCTAATACCCGACATCACATAATGCACAAGAATTGCAGTCTCAGAAACAAGAAGCCAACACTCACAAATAAAGATCTGAACAGGAATCTTCAAGCACCGAAACTTCATAATGAATATGATCCAAATAGAATATAGATCACATAATAATGATAAAAGAAACATGACATAACAAGCATATTAATGTCACTAATAAATAGAATATTCCCTAATAACATTCTAAGAATTCGGCAGAGTAGAAAGCCCAATTTCAGTAGAGACGTAACACTTGTAAAGAGTAAAAACATGTTGTTAATAACAAAACCAAAAGAAGTAAATTATAATGTTTTAATATTCCAACAAAATAATTCTAATATGAAATCACATAGAACCCACTAGTTCACAATACTAAAATACATTATAACCAAAGTATTAATATAGTGAAATCTAATTACATTACTATACAAATTAGAATACAAATTTTATTCCAAATAAATTGATAATACTATCAAAATATACAACTAGAAAACCCCTCTAATACAACTAATCTAAATAATAAATCAAGTATTTACTTAAGTTACAATCAAGGATCTTAATTAACTAATATATTTAAATTAGCAATTAATCCCACCTACATTAATTAATAAACAAATTACAATTAATAAGTATTTGTTCAACATTGAAAAATAGTAAAACCTCAGCAAATAAATAAAATTATTGTTATTAATACTTCAAAAAACATTAAATCACATCAAGAATATATATATATATATATATATATATATATATATATATATATATATATATATATATATATATATATATATATATATATATATATATATATATATATATATATATATATATCAACTCACACATCTAAAAATAAATCTTAAATAAACAATCTTAATATGTCTACAAATTTGAATTAAACTAACATAATAAATTTAAGCTTAAATTGACTAATAAATACATATACAATTAATTAAATTAATTTATAAAATATTATTTAATTTAAAATTAAATTATAAATTAATGATTTTAATAACAACAACAAAAAAATACATATTAAATAAACATGTTTTAACAAAGTAAAATTTTAAACAAAATTTTAATAACATGCAAAGTGGGTGGGGGGGCCCATGACCCACACCTAATCCCCAAGGTACCTGCACAGTACCTTACACAGGTACTCTGCACATGGGCTGTGCATGGCAGCTGAGGGGGGGGAGGTGGTGGCCCCCACCCCTCCCAAAAACTTTTTCAATATTCTTTTTTTTTATAATTTTTTTAAAACAATGCATAATATAAGTTTTTTTTTTTTAATTTTGTTAATACCAACTTTTCAAAGCATACCATAAATATATATTTTAAACCTCCAACCATATTTTTCCACATATTTATTTATTTATTTTTTAAACTAAATTTACGAAAATAATAAGAATTATTATCAATTACTCAATTTCTTTATTTAAACACATGGATTTGATATTCTTTTCAATAAGAATATATTTCTTTCATAAGATTTGAAGAATATTTATCAAACTTATTTACTAAAGTTATGTCATAAAAATGATTTTCTCTTTGACTGGTCTTTTTTTTTTTTTTACTGTATTTTTTAACAGAGATTAAATTACAGATTTCCAGAATTGACTTTTGTACCCAAATTGGGTTTTCTACTCAAATTGGTTTTCTTCCTCAAGGAGATTAAATTTTCTACAAGCTCTATAGTTTAACTATACAACAGGATTAATTTATCGATTTATAGGCAAACCATGAAGAATTAATTAACGAAATTTTGCCAGAGTAACACTACGATGCCAAGTAATAATAAAATACAAAAATTAACTACACTAGGGTTTCTGAATACCCAGATTTATTAAAAACATAGAAAGACAAATGAATGTAGAAAAATAGAGATAACAGGCAAAATTCAATGCCTACCTTAGATCCAATGCCAGAAACTGAAAATGAAAACCCTTGTAGATCTGAGAACATAACTCTCTCCAAAATCAAGCCCAACCTGCAGATCTAAAAGCTATGTTGCAAACAGGTGCCCAATCTAGATGCATAGAGAAATTCAAACCAACATGCAGCCACAACAATCCACAATTCTCCAAAATACCAAGCACACAAGCTCTCCCAAAAATCTTCTCCAAAACCTGTCTCCCTCAAAAATGAATGCAATAATCTCCTAATAGGAATTCCATTCCCAAATTCAAGCAATCCCAAAAGACAACTCAAAAGCTAACTCGCAGATCAACTCCAAATCAGAAAATGACTCAAAAGACAACTCCTAATTCAACTCAAAATCCAAAATTGAAAGTAAATAAAATTAATTAATTAAAAATATCTTTTAAAAGCACAACTCAACTTGACTTTTTAAAACTAGTTGTTAACTTTTTGAAAACAAACTCCTTTTCAATTTTGCACATGTTATAATTTAAATTCATTTATTAAATAAATTAAATACTTAATGCATCACAAATCCATGTGATTAATTATTTAACCATTTAATAAAATATGCAAGCATAAATCAAATCATTTACCATTTAAGCACAAGTTAATAATTAAAACCCTAATTAAATAAATTAAATATTTAATACATCCTAAAGCATGTAATTAAATATTCAATTATTTAATAATACACTCAAGCATAATAAAATCTAATTTCAATTAAATAATCAATTATTTCTAATTAATCAAATAATTGACTTTAGATAATTTTCCAAATTAAACATAGGAAAATAATTAAATCATTAAATTCAACTATAATCCTAACATCAATAGTCATATAAAATCACCTAAATAATCATGAATCAACTTAATCAAGCACAGTAAAATAAAGCACAATCAAATTCAAGCAAACTGAAACCATGCACAGACTCAAGGACGGGATCCATGAATTCATACCAACCAGATGAATTCAGGTAAGGTAGTCAAACAGACACTTGTCCATTCCTAGGACAATTTGGCTTAGGTTAGGGTTTTGGGTCTGTGTATTATCTCCCCTCTTTACCATTGAGATGAATGTTTGTGGGCATGCTCACTCCTGCCAATTCAGGGAAGACGATGCCATGTACCTACAAACCTGTCATCACAAGATGAAGCATGTACATACAATAATATATAACATACAATGGTGGGGATCGGCTGATCGTGTGGATCTTGCAAGCAAGTAACTACGACTCCGTCCCTCAACCACATCAGGCACGTCAAACAGAAATATAAATAAACACATCGACCATACACATGCAAGTATGGGGTAAGTACATCATAATCAATGATCTCCTAACATATAATCTATCATCCTAAAATAATCATAACATTTATAAAATTGGACTAGGGGCGAGGTACTACATTTGGATTATTAGGTGATCTTTCTTAAATTTGTGTTTATTTCATAGTAAGATACATGAAAAGGAAAATAAATGCTTACATCTAAAAGTATCACATGTACATGTGCCAATATCTTGAATGTACTAAACAAAGGAAAGAACTAAGAAGATGATTTATCTCAGCTCACACAGGTCGTGAGCATAGCCATTTTCATAATTACATAAATGAGTACAGACATACATGAAATAAACATAAATACTAGGGTACCAGACATTTCCTGGTAGTGGAGCGTTGATCCAATTCTGTCCAATGTGCTCTTGTGATCTGAAACCTGTAGAGAAGAGAGAAAGGGGTGGGGTTAGATCCAATGGATCTAAACAATGTATGGTACCATAATATTTACAAGAATGCATATATGCACTCAGTCATACACCTCTGAGAGGAGCTATGCTACAGGGCATGTACACTCAGGAAAGATGTTGTAGGAATAAAAGGAGATACCATTATTTTCACTAACTTGTTTGTTCCATGTGCAGATACAAAAGAATTTGATTCACTTTTATTTACCTCATTCAGATAGTCAAAGTACTGAGAGGATGGTATTCCTAAAAGACCATCCTTGAAGTGTTTTGATTGTTTGTACAACAACAATCCAAAGGTGCTAGAATTTGGATGAATGATGTTGCCCTATGATGTAGGCTCTCTCAGGAAGACCTCAAATTTCCTTGAGAGAGACCACATCACAAGCCAAGAGCACCCATGATCATCATCGAGGCAACAACTAGATGATGCAGTATCATTGGTACATTCAAGGACTATAAAGCCAAATCAAATGAAGCATGGTCAATCATTGGAAAATTCAAAGGGGCATACATCATCAGCATGTTAGATAAAGGTACAAGTCTACATACTAAGGAAAGATACATTATAGCATAAAGTGTGCCTCAAATCTACATTCAATGTATTGATGCTATAGCATGGATAATGCCTTAAATCTGCATTATGAGCTAAGTAAAGGGGATTCAGTTGGTAAATCAATGACACAATGTGGCATATCATCATCAAGAATAGTGAATGAATAGTGCATGTGGGAATATGAATTGGCACCGAACAGTATGTCATCAAATGCATCTCCACATGGTGCAATGAAATAGTCATAGCAAATACTATGTAGTCAGCAAATGAGCATGAAGATGGGGCACCATGAAATTTATGTAACAAGAAAATTAATGAGGTAATGTTTCCAAAAAGAAAGGAGCACATGCATGGTGACAACAACCAGTAATAATAGTAAAAAAGCAAGCTCAGGCCTTGGATAATCCATCTCAACAAGATACCAAATAGCAATATCCATACATTGTCAATCTACTTGGCATCCAAATGTAACATCAAATGGAGCGGAATCAAACTAATTACAGTGGTAAAAAGAGAAAAATTATATTGTTCATCACAGAGCCTCGAAGGAATGTAGCCACTACAATGGGGTCCAACATGAAGCCATAAAATGGAACAGTGAGCTTGACTAGATAAGTAAAGTTGTGCCCAAGATGCAATGAAAGAATTACAAACGGGTTGTGATAGTTCCATAAATTTAGATCGTGAACACCAACAACAATAAATGATGTCACAGTTCAAAGCATGCATCCCCCTGTCCCAGGGTCATGAGCCATAAGCCGAGATAGTAAATATCATGAGCATGTTCACAGGCCATCATTCGAGGCACATAACCATTCATCAAGATGTAATGACAATTAATTTGAAAATGATAATAGCTCACGGTACCTCTTGAATAAATGAAAGTGCAGAGAAATGATTGAACATTGTAAACATAACAAACAATACAAAGGAAGTTACCTATGCTCATGTTTTCTTCTCCTTCAAGGTGATATCAGACAAAACATAATACATGAGAAGCTCACAGGTATGATAAACATCAACTCATACAATCAAGTTCATGAGCCATGGATAGAGATAACAAATATTATAAATATGGTGTCATAGCTCATTTACAAATGACAAGCTTGGCCCCAAAAGCTGTTAGGAATAGTCCCAAGAGATAATTGAGAGGGGGGGGGGGTGGTGAATCAGTTATCTACAAGATTCAATTCTTTATCCAATTAAGTATACTTAAACATAAGCATAAACATAATGAAAGAACACAAGAACAAAACACCAATATTTTGGTTACGGGGAAACCCAAATAGGTAAAAACCCTGCAGGGACGTGATACCCACTAATATTCTATACTAGTGTATAATTATCCTTGTTAGAAGATCCTTTACCCTGTTAGGAGTAGCTTTACAATATATTAAGTACAGTAGACCTGGTCAAGGGTCAAACCTTGTTAGGAGTCTTTTACAATTGTCCCTATTAGGGGAGATGATGCACTGTCTGAGAGCTCACTGCTCAAATGGGCGAAGGCTACAACCTTCTGAATAATAGATATACACTATATTTGGATCTTGGTGAACTACACTTTGACCTATTGTCTGGATTAGTTCCAATGAATAGCACAAGTATTTTACTTGGTCACATAGATCTTCTTCTAATGGCTCAACACTTTGCACACTCTATTATGCTCTGCTTTATCAACTATGAACCACACTTCAACAATCACAAATGACTGCCTATAAATATGTTTCCTCCAAATGATATAATCAAGTCAGCCTATTAGAACCACCTTGAAATCATATTAGAGAAACCATAATAAACTCCAACAACATTTTGTCGACTCTATTATGCATGCAACACAATTTGGGACCTGACTAATAAAATAAATGTAGATGCACGCTACACACTGTCGGCTCTACCAAAACAACTGGAACTTTCTCTGTAAGCTAAATTAACTCATGCGCTCTTAACCAAACATCAATAATACTTCTCTAGGCTTAACTCCAAGGGTCCATACCCTCAAGATAGGTGCAACTCAAGAACCAATAAAATCTTTGTCAGCTCTTTTGAACAAACACAGGAAACTGCTATTGGTGAATAACGACTACATAAATTTACTTGTGTTCATCATCAGACTATGCATCCATGAACTTAACATCACTAACATGTCTTCAACATAAATACAAGTGCACAAGGCTCCATGATAATTGTATAGACAACCATACATAGAATACTGCTTGTTACACTATCAGGAACACTGCTGACACTTACTACAATATAACTATCTGTACTAACAGTTGACCTCTATGCCCATGATATCATGTTGATATCATGTCCATGTTACATATATAGAAATCTTACTATATAAGACTTCCACACATGCTAATTTCCATATATTTTCATCAATGACAAACATACAGTCAGTACTAGCCTGTTGGCAAATCTCCAACAAAAGCATCAACAGTGAATTATATACCAAGCAGAGATAACATCAAGCACCAAATCATCCATCAACATGAGCAGCTCATGGGCTTCATTGCAATTGGATACCAGTGAGACATGCCCTAGTTATGGTTCATTGAGCTTTTTGTGAAGGTAAACAACAAAAATCTAATGGTGCCAAGCTACCATGCGGAAAGAGATCAATCTGTAATCAAACAATGAATGCAACCAGTGAAACATTCACACCTTAAAATCTTTCACGGGCCCTAGGTTGCAGCCAGCAAGCTCGTGTTGGCAAGTTGACTATACTGAGGTATATGACTAGATATAGTGTTGTCATTATGGCAACAAAGTCATATAGCATTTTGGAGTCAACGCACTTAGTGTAAAGATTAGAATTCGGTTAAGTGTTGAAGACTAGACAGTATACAGAGTTCTGGTAGGTCAGAGCATCAGCGCACATGTGTATAGATGAATTATGATATGCACCCTAGAAGTTAATTTTGTTAGACTATACTTATGCTTGGCCTATGAGCACATAAGTAGATATGAAAATATGTGAAAGTTACAATCAGTTGAAGTTGCACAGCTAGTGTGTGCCAGCAATGAACAGAACATGGAGCCGACAGTTAGCATTTTGGTTTGTGATTGTAATGTAAAGTTGTAAAGGCTATGCACCTATTGTATTTAGGTTTTTGACATGTTTATATGTATAATTTTAAGCATGCTTAAGTCAATTCATTTGGAAGTGTTATTTGTAATTAGTTATAGTGCCGACCTAATTATGTATTTTGTATGACCACATAAATATAAGGTGCACCCATTGTATTCGGTATGGAAGTCAAGATAGAGTTGTGACAAGTAGAGAAGAAGTGTGAAAAGACACTAGAAGATGTATTAGAGCTTTGCAAGAGGTCAAAGCATCAATGCATCAAAGGAATTGATCTGACAAGAAGTGTCACCGTGACAGTTCATCCTGCAGATATAGTGTGTATTTGAATCAGAAGGTTGTAGTCTTCACCACTTGAGCAGTGAGCTCTTGGACAATGCATCCTCTCCCCTAACAGGGACTGACCCTTAACAAGTTCTATTATACTTAAATCATTGTAAAGCTAATCCTAACAAGGTAAAGGATCTTCTAGCAAGGATCACAAAACACTAGTGCAGAATATTAGTGGGTATCAATTCCCACCAGGGTTTTTACCTATTTGGGTTTCCCCATAATCATATTGGTTTCATGTGTTGGTTTCATGTTTCATGTTTATGTGAATGTTTATTTCAGTACTTAAGCATTTAAGTTCAGCATAAATATTAAAGTGAAAAGTTAAAATACAGTGAACACTGATCACCCCCCCTCTCAGTGTTCCCATTCCTAACAATTGGTATCAAAGCTTTGGTCCTCAGCATAGAAGTTTAACCACTTGAGGATGTCATCGACAAAGCAAAAATGAAACATCTAAAAAGAAATCTTGTAGCAGCTCTTGAAGATCTGGACAAGTCAAAAAGAGAATCTGAAGAACTAAAGGATAAACTCAGTGATGCTCAATTAGTCATCAAAAAGATAAGGAAAGATTTGAAAGAATGCTCTACCAGTGATCTAGGGACAATGGTCAAGAAGCTCAATGAAGAAAACAAATCCTTAAAAGAACAACTTGAAGAGGTTGATGATAAGCTGACTAATAATCAAGCAGCCTATGATGAAAAATCAAATAGAACCTTCAGCTGAATGAAGAACTAAGGAAAGAAAACATGGAAATCTTGGAGCTAAGGAATAGCAAAGAAAGCTTGGAGTCTGAATTGAAAGAAGAAAAGAATCACATTGACAAATTACACACCAGTTCTAATTTGATAGAATCTCAATTGTATGCAAGAAGAGCGAAAGGAGACACCAGTTGTATTGGATACAATGAAGCACAAAACTAGATTGACAACATGTGAGCAAGAAAGGATTCACAAAAGGACTCTATTGATGCTGAAAAGACTGAAGATCAAACCATAGATAATGGTGGACCACCTAAGAATGAGCGCAAGCTAGTAGAATGTACTTGTTTTGCATGTAACAAGCATGGACACATTGCAAGGAACTGTACGAGGTAAAACCTTTTAATGGTTACTTTTATTCATGTAATAAATTTGGTCATAGAGCTATGAATTGCAAGACTAGTAAGAAGAATAGAATTCAACAAGATTAGAGAAATCAAAATCAAATAAATGTAAGAAGTGCTCAAAATTTTACATGCTAGATATGTAACTACAATGGTCACACAGTAAAATAATGTAGAATGGTGACTCATGTCAATGCGCTGAGGAATATAAGACCTCCAATCATTTTTCACTCTTGTAACAAGGCTAGACACATCTCAAGATTTTGTAGATCAAGGATGCAAGGTCAGGAAAGCCCTAAAAAGGCTGGAGAACCAATTTTGAATCCCGTAGGAGAAGTTAATTTTGTCAAAGCCTTAGATGATGCAAGCATGATTTGGTTAGAGAAAAAGAAGAAAAAGACTGATGAGAGTGTATTGGATGCATCCTCGGTGGATGCACCCTCTACATCTGCATGAATGGCCCTCAGGGTCATAGGGGGAGCTAATTTAGCTCTAGACCCCTGCGTGGCTGGTATACTCATCCTCACAGTATGCGCCTTTGGAATTAAGCTTTTGGAGTGTATAGGAACCTTTGTGCAAGAGCACACATGTTGAATGTTAGCAGAACTCAAGTTACAAATTATGAAGTGACAGCCTGGTTTACGTGACTTGCATTAATGGAAGATTTTTCACCTTTAAAGTACATAGAAGTCATTTTATTTCTCATTGCATTCAAATTCAGAGTGATAGGAGAGTAGAAAAATCCTTGCAAGTTGTTGTGAAGTCTTGGAGATTGATTTATCAGTGTTTGCAATGCATTTGGCTGGTTGCATAAACCCTAGCTCATTGCGCAGATTCAAAAGTCATCAAATTATCTCAGAGATCAATTGGAAATTGTTTATCAAGTAAGTCATGGCCACTCCCATTGTTTATGATGTTGCTGTGAAGAAAAGATATGTTTTCAAGAGGCACCCTTTCAAATCAACCCTAGATGATTTAGAGGGATCTTTCTCTCGCATGCCTATGGGTGTCATGCATGTGGAAGACATTAGGGCTTACATTTATTGTAAGAAAGAACCAGTTGGTTTGGATAGGCTTAGGGCACACATGGATACCATGTTGAAACTAGACAAGACATTCATGAATGAATATGTAAAATGGAATGATCATCCTATTGTTGAGTATGCTATGGCATATGAATTCTATGAGACTGAATGGATAAAAATCATGTTGAGTAGAATTCATGATGATTTGTTTTGGATTTGTGATGTACTAGTTAGAATCACAAATGACCTAATACATGAGATGACAGGCCTTTCTAGAACAAGCATCATCCTTCCTATGGGAAAGGATGTCAAGAAAATAGTTGAGCAAGCATATAAGTCAAGGAGTGATAGGCGTGGTATGACAAGAAAGCCTATTGAGAAGGAAGACATCAAATTGATGTCAATGATATTGGGATACAAGTTTCATCACACTAGCAGGGTGAATAGTGTGTTTGTGGGAACTATTCTAGAAGCCATAAGACTTGTAAAGGAAGATGGTGAATTCAACTTGTGTGAGATCTTGCACGCACAGTTGATAGATAACATCAAGGCCATCAAGCATGACAAGACTAAGATATTTAGGTTTGGGTCCCTAATCATTCATATAGTTGGAAAAGTTTTAGATATGTATTTGGACAAGTCTATTCCAACCATGCCATAGATATCCCTCAAAGAACCCACTAAAAGTACATTGAGAGACTATGTAACATTGGAATTGAAGACCTTTAGGGTTAAGATGCAGATGAGGTATAGGATTCCAGAAAGTATTGTGGATAAGTATAAGGATTCAATTTGTTTTATGGTGGAAACTGATACTAATTGTATGGAAGCTGTTGAGCCTAGAACTAAGTGGATTCATCCCCTTGGTTATGAAGTAGAGGAACAAGTCCTATAAGCTTATGCACAGGTACTTCTATCAGCCCCCAAAGACCCCAATGAACCTAGGTGGGGAACTTATGAGGAAAAGACAAGGGAAGTTGATGCTAAACTGAATAGCATAGCAACTAAGAGGAAAGCCTCTAAAATCACATCAAAAATCTTGAGAATACATGGTGTGTCTCAAGTAGACCTTGAAAAGGCAAGGGAAGAGAAGATTGATTTGGAATTGAAGAGCGCAGTAGCAGAAAAAGAACAAGAAGATGTTAGAAAGTAAAGTCCACCAAGATAACTGAGAGGGGGGGGGGAGCGGGGGTGAATCAGTTATCAGATAATTATAACTTTTATCATCTTCAACAACATTAAACCATATACGAAATGTAATTACCAACCATAGAAAGATATTCATACACAATAACACAAGATATGTTGACTAGGGAACCTCTTGATCAAAGAGTAAACCCCAGTGGGAATGATGCCCACAAAAGATGTACTAATATGAATATTCCTTGTGAGAGGATGGACTTTGTTAGGAGTCTTATGAAATACATTCAGTACATATGAATCCCTGTTAGGAGATTTTGAATCCCTGTTAAAAGATTCTAACCCGGTCAAGAGTTATAGAAGACAGAAGGACCCACTGCCCAAACAGCTTCAGGGTAAGATCACTGAACACATTGTCCAAATAATCTTTGCATTACTCAATAGAATAATATGTTACTTCTTCTCTTACTTTTCCAAACCACAATCACTATTACATCAGATCTCAATTTCAAATCTTTGTACTTCGCATATCTTCCTTCACAAATTCACTTTCATACTTAGCTCTTTTCTTCACTTCATGCATACAGCATCACAACTGCTACTACCATATCATAATTACACACTTTCACATTACAACTTCATGCTACTACATTCCAATTACATACAATAAGGAAATACATTCCTTCCTTTATACCACACTCAAATAATTACAAATGATTCGGCATACAATTACAAAATAAAAGTTTCCACACGCTACACCAAAATTACATAAAACTGTCGGCTTCCAAATATAATAAATCTTCAGTCATGCAACCTCAAAGTATGCATTGTCATCCATGTCACTATCAATGTGTCTTCAACTTCCCTTTAATTGTGCAAAACTAGATTCCATCCCGATTAGGAGATATCATTCGATTTCCACAAACCGCTACTCAGGAACACTGCCTGAACACTACTTCCACAAAAATGATCATAACTTCCATGAATCAATGAATTAATGTATATTCTCTTAACCATAGACATATGACATATCAAAGAGTATATCCTCAACATCGCATAGCCCCAACTACAATAACCCACATGCGCTAATCCAAACTTTATTTGCTTCTCTGCAAGTCTTCAATAAATCACTGTGTTGACATCAATGACAATCATAGTCATGAATGCAACAACAACTACTACAGAATGGCTTCCAAACACTTTAGCATTCATTCCTAACAATCTCCCCCATTGGCATTGATGGAAACATAGATGAAAAACATCCAATGTTCCAAAAATCCAATACTGCAACACTACTTCTTCAAATCATCTTCATCAATCAAATCTTGCTTCATTATCCTATTCAATTCTCTCCAACAAATGTCCCATATTTTTTTTCATGCATACTTCTCCCCCATTGACATCAATGATATAAATTTCATCACTAAGTTAACAAAAACTCAATGTCAAAAGACACTTTTCAGAAAATACAATTACTAGAGTCCTCATGACTCAGCTAAGATACACATACTCCTCCATAGAGGAAGTACCAACATCCAGTCCAGAAGAAAGATAAGGCTCATATACCACTGGATGGATGCAACCAACTACATCACTTCTCAAAAGTAGGTTGGGGCATAACCCCAAGCATACCTCTTAGATACTCAAATGTAGCCTTAGGCAAAGGCTTTGTGAATATATCTGCTATCTACTCCTTTGTACTTATGTACTCAAGTATGACTTCTTTCTCAGTGACTTTCTCTCTTACAACATGATAATTAATCTCTATATGCTTTGTTTTAGAATGTAATACAAGATTCTTAGACATACTTACTGTACTAGTGTTATCACAATTTATAACAATAGGTTCAACAAATTTTATTCCAATATCCTTCAACATCTGCTTCATCCAAATTATCTGGTTATAATTGTTTGTTGCTGCTACATATTCTGCTTCTACTGTGCTTTGTGAGATACAATTATGCTTCTTACTTAGCCAAGAAACTAATCTTCCTCCAAGGAAAAATGCTCCTCCACTGGTGCTTTTCTTATCATCAACACTGCCTCCCCAATTAGCATCTGTATATGCACATAGGGTAAAATCATCATATTTTTCATACCATAATCCATAGTCCATTGTGCCTCTTAAATATCTCAGTATCCTCTTTACTACTGCAAAATGTGATTCTCTAGGTTTAGCTTGAAATCTTGCTACAATTCCAACTTAATGTGCTATATCAGGTCTTTTATGAGTCAAATACTACAATCCTCCAATCATAGATCTATATTTCTTCTGTTCTACTGTAGGAGTCTCATCTGTGCTAGATAACTTATGTCCAGTCACCATAGGTGTTCCAACTGGTTTACAATCCTCCATTCCAAATCTATTCAACAAGTCATTCAGGTACTTTGTCTAACTTACAAAGATACCATCATTGTTTTGTGTTATCTGTAATCCCAAAAAGTATTTCATTTCACCAATAATACTCATTTCAAATTCAGTCTTCATTTCATTAGAAAATTTGTCACTAGCTTCATCTTCTCCTCCAAAGATAATGTCATCAACAAAAATAACTATAACTAACAAACCATTTTCAATTTCTTTTGTGTATAGATTGCTATCAATTGTACCTTTTATAAATCCCAACTTTAACAAATATTTATCCAGTCTTGCATACCAAGTTCTAGGTGCTTGTTTAAGTCCATATAAAGCTTTCTTCAATTTACATACCAATCTTGCTTTGTTTCTTACTACTTCTCCTTGTTCATTCATCTTGTTTCTGAATACCCATTTAGTTCCAATAACATTCTTGTCTTTAGGTCTAGGGACCAATTCCCATGTCTTATTCTTTTCAATCTGATCTAGTTCTTCTTTCATAGCATTAGTCAAAATTTCATCTTCACAAGCTTCATTAGTAGTCTTAGGTTCAATTTGAGAAATCAAACATAACTATTCTTGTGCCTTATTCTGAATCAAAACTCCTCTTTTGATGCTCCCAATAATCTATTCAAAAGGATGATTCTTTAACAAACTCTTGCTAGGTGTCACTGTCTCAGATCTCTCTTCAAATGTAGGTTCTTCAATAACTTCATTGTGGCTTTCATTCAACAAATCACTCTTAGTTTCATAAAAAAAATTCAGTAGTTTTAGTATTAGGCTTAGGATGAGCTTCTTCATCAAATTAATAATCAAGCATTATTTCCTGAATTTTGAACTTTTCATCAACTTTAACATTTGTGCTTTCAATAATAGTCTTAGTTCTTTTATTGAAACATCTATATGCTTTTTTTTTCAAAGAATATCCAAGAAATATACCTTCATCACTTCTAGGATCAAACTTTCCTATATCATCATCTCTCTTTATATAACATTTGCTTCCAAAAATTCTAAAATACTTAACTGAGGGTGCATGTCCAAACCATAATTCATAAGGTGTCTTGTTTGTGTCTGCTCTGATTTGTACTTTGTTCATTGTATATACTGTTGTATTCATTGCTTCTCTCCAAAATATCTTTGCCAAATTATTTTCAAACAACATAGCTCTTGCTGCTTTAGTCACTAATCTATTCCTTCTTTCTACAATGCCATTTTGTTCAGGTGTTCTAGGGGCTGAATACTGTCTTTTAATGCCATTTTCTTCACAAAAGTTTTTAAACTCTCTAGAAGTAAATTATCCACCTCTATCAGATCTTAAACATTTAATCTTCATTCCAAATTCATTCTCAACTTTATTCTTAACAATCTTAAACTTATCAAATGCTTCATATTTTTCTTTAAGAAATGCAATCCACATCATTCTTGTAAAATCATCAACAAGAATCATAAAATACCTTTCTCCATACAATCCTCTAGTCTTGGTAGGACTGCTCAAATCTATATGAACAATCTCCAGCTTCTCTATAGATGTAAACTTCTTACTAGGAAAACAATTTCTCTTCTATTTAGCCATTACACATTCTTTGCAAATCATGTTAGTAGGCTTCATAATTTTAGGTAAATCTCTTACTGCAAGTGTAGTGCTTACTTTCACAATGTTATCAAAGTTTATATGACAAAACCTTCTATGCCTTTAACCAACTATCATCAATCTTTGTAATCAAACATGGCATCTCAGTAGGATTCAACTGAAATACATTACCTCTGGTTCTAGATCCAGTTCTAATCAAATTTCCATCTTTATCCTTTATCACACAAGTTTTCTCAATAAACCAAACATGATATCCCTTATCAACTAACTGTCCAACACTCAAAAGATTATGTTTCAATCCATCCACAAAATAAACATCACTAGTATTAGTCTTTCCATCAAGAGTAATAGATCCTATACCTTTAATCAAACAAGGTGCATTGTTTCCAACTCTAACTACTCCACCATCATATTCATTCAACTTGATGAACTTTTTCATGTCTCCAGTCATATGATGTGAACAACCACTGTCTATAATCCAATCAGCTTTCTTTTCAACTTGAGAAACTAAGGTTTTTTCTTCCTTAACATCAGATTTAGGATTTTCTTCTTTAATTGTTACAAATCCTATGTCATCATTATTTTTAGTATCACTTTCACTTAAATTTCTTTCTATACTAGCTTCAAGATCTTCATCATTAGCATAATAACATTCCTTAGATCTTCTAGGTTTGAAATTGCTTCTGTACTTTTTAACTCTCTTACGACATTTAGATGCAAAATGACCATATTCTTGACAAGTCCAACATTTAAAAATTTTCTTACCGTTTGGTTCTCTCTTCACAAGAAAGCCAATACCTTCTTCAATCTTCTTGTCTTCTTCATTTCTAGATCTATTGCTGCCAGCATAATCTCTACTCACACTGATGCTTCTTGACAAAGTAGGGTGAACACTAAGAGCACTGAATGTTGTCTCCATTCTAGGTAAGTCTCCTAATAATCTCAGGTTCATTTATGTTGCTTCAAATCTTCCAAGAAGAGTCTCTCTTGTAAAGTTTGTTGTACAAGGTATCACTTGTTCAATCATCAGTGTTGTCTGCTTAAATACAGGAGTCAATGTCCTCAAAATTTTCCATATCACTTCATTTTCTATCTTTGTTCCTCCACAAGATTTTATACCTAAAATGATCTCTGACATTCTACCAATATAACTTCTAACAAATTCATCTTCCAACATTCTTATATCTTCAAATGCACATATCCAATTATGTAATCTAACTCTTTTTACATGTTCATTACCTTCAAAAGTAGAGTGTAAAGCATTCCAAATTTCATGAGATTTTTTCAAATATTTTACTTGACTGTACACATTCTCCAGAAGTGCTGTCAAAAGTGCTTCTATTGCAAGTATGTTACACATGAATAGATCTCTCTCTTCCGCAGTACATGTTTCAAGATTGTCCTCTTCAATGATAGTCTTATTATTCTTTGTAATCAACCAATAACCTGGTCCTAAATATAATAGGTGTGTCTTCATCTTTTCTTTCCAGTTGTCAAAATTTACTGCATCAAACTTAGGGCTTTCTTTCCTAAAATTTTCCATGGATCTCC
Source organism: Chamaecyparis obtusa (assembly GCA_027943335.1). Taxonomy (NCBI): domain Eukaryota; kingdom Viridiplantae; phylum Streptophyta; class Pinopsida; order Cupressales; family Cupressaceae; genus Chamaecyparis; species Chamaecyparis obtusa. The sequence goes on from BSBK01003570.1 coordinate 778,039, forward strand.
TTAAGCTGTTAAACTTCTTTTTCAAGGACCTGTCGCTCTGGTACCAATTGTTAGAAAGTAAAGTCCACCAAGATAACTAAGAGGGGGGGGGAGGGGGGGGGGTGAATTAGTTATCAGATAATTATAACTTTTATCATCTTCAACAACATTAAACTATATAAGCAATGTAATTACCAACCATAGAAAGATATTCATACACAATAACACAATAACACAAGATATGTTGACTAGGGACCTCTTGATCAAAGAGTAAACCCTGGTGGGAATGATGCCCACAAAAGATGTACTAATATGAATATTCCTTGTGAGAGGATGGACTCTATTAGGAGTCTTATGAAATACATTTAGTACATATGAATCCCTGTTAAGAGATTTTGAATCCATGTTAAAAGATTCTAACCCGGTTAAGAGTTATAGAAGACAGAAGGACCCACTGTCCAAACAGCTTCAGGGTAAGATCATTGAACACATTGTCCAAATAATCTTTGCATTACTCAATAGAATAATATGTTACCTCTCCTTTGACTATTCCAAACCTCACTCACTATTACATCAGATCTCAATTTCAAATCTTCGTACTTTGCATATCTTCCTTCACAAATTCACTTTCATACTTAGTTCTTTTCTTCACTTCATGCATACAGCATCACAACCACTGCTACCATATCATAATTACACACTTTTGCATTACCACTTCATGCTACTACATTCCAATTACATAAAACAAGGAAATACATTCCTTCATTTATACCACACTCAAATAATTACAAATGAGTCGGCATACAATTACAAACTAAAAGTTTCCACACGCTACACCAAAATTACATAAAACTGTCGGCTTCCAAATACAATAAATCTTCACTCGTGTGACCTCAAATTCTATGCTTTCATCCATGCCACTATCAATGTGTCTTCAACTTCCCTTTAACTGCACAAAACCATATTCCATCCCAATTATGAGATATCATCCGATTTCCACAAACCGCTACTCAGGAACACTGCCTGAACACTGCTTCCACCAAAATGATCATAACTTCCATGAATCCATGAATTAATTTTTTCACTCTTAACCATAGACATATGACATATCAAAGAGTATACCCTCAACATCACATAGCTCCAACTGCAATAACCCATGTGCACTAATCCAAACTCTGTCTGCTTCTCTGCAAGTCTTCGGTAAATCATTGTGTTGACATCAATGGAAATCATAGTCATGAATGCAATAACAACTGCTACAGAATGGATGCCAAACACTTTAGCATTCATTCCTAATAGAAGATCGTAAAATGAAGAAAATAAAAATTGAAAAAGATGACAGTCAAAAGGATATGACTAATACAACTCCTTCTGTGCCCAAAGAAATCAATGATCCTACTGCTCCTCTGGAGTATGAACCAATAATCAAGAGAAAGAAATAAGTCATCACTAGTCATCCATCCTCATGAGCATTAAGGAGAAAGAAAACTAGTCAAGCACCTACTAAGGTAGGATTTAGACCAAGTCTTAAAACTTTGAGCGCAAGAATTGTTAATGAGGGCAGAATTGATCAGGTGGGAAAGTTTTATGAAACATACAGTGAAATTGACAAATCAAACATTCATGGTATGATTATCAAACACATGATAAAGTTCAAGAAGAGAGTTCTTGAATTGAAAATAGAAATTCTAGATAAGGTATGGAAAATAATGGATACCTTAAAAAGACAAGCCATTGAAGAAGATCTCAGAATAAGGGAACTAATTCTTGATTCCACTCTTCTAGAATGCTCTATTGAAGAAAGGTCATTGTTACTAAATTTGGTGAAGCCGCACTTAAGAACAAAGATGAGGACACTTCACCTCATGAATGAAGACTATGAGCTGATTTCTCAAGAGATAGAGAAGGCCTTTGAGAAGGTATTCTTAGAACAACACATGAAACCTATGTTTGTGCCCATCTCTCAAACACCTAGTAAGCAAGACAAAGTAGAAGAGACCATCAATGTACAATCTATAGGTCCTCAAGATTCAACACCTATAGTGGAAGCACAAAAAAAGGTAGATAAGTCTATGCCCATGTCAAAGTCACTTAACAATAGCACTTTTATCATTGATGATGTGGAGATAGCCATGGGGGCCACTGACACAAAATTAGACAAGTTTGAGGAAGCTTTTGTGAGCACACAAGAAGCTGAGATGTTATGCAGCAGCACTCCTCCCACTCATCAAGAAGAGGTATTGATTGAAAACATATCAGATGAGAAGGAAGAAGAGGAAATGGAAGAGGAAGAAAAGAAAGAAGAAGAAGATAAAGAACAAGAGAAAAATGAAACTTTTGTGGATCTACCCAAGGTAAAGCTAAAAGTGATTAACAACACTCCCATCACTCCCTCCTCAGCATTATTATCAAGTTTGACACCTGACACATCCAGTTTGGACTCTTGGAAAGAGGAAGACCTGATTAAGTTCAGCATCTTGGCTATGGAGAAAGAAAAGGAGAAACAAGTCATGAGAAATCCTCTCCTTGTGGAATTTGTGAACATATTGAACAATCTATTGCCAGAAGATGAGAAAGTGTCCAAGGTGCACTCGGTTGATGATTTAAGAACAATCATATCACAGTTCAAAAACAATTTTTCAAGCCTTAAAGAATCTACATCCAAGGTTACAGAAGAGAAGTATCTAGAGAAGAGACTGAATGAGTTGATGAGCAACTTTGCTCTAGATTTGAATTCACTCAAGATGGGACAAGCATCTTTAAAAGAATTTGTTGTCCAAGGAAGGAAATTCATTACAAACTACATGGATCAAGATAGGCTTACTGATGCCCATTTCAAGGAAATAAATGAAGCAAAAGCTATGATTGAGTAGATGATGAGTTCAGTGACTGACACATTGATGGAGGAGCATCCTAGGTGTAAGACCAATCTTGCATCACCAAAAAAAAAAAATTTATGTTTTTGTATTCAATAAGGGCTATCTTGTGCAAAGTTTCTATTTATGGAAACTTGCTATTTTTAGTAAGTTGGTCATCCAATCTTGGAATGTTCTAATTTCTTCCTCAGAGGTTCATTTTGGTCATATCAGCCTACCAGTAAAGTTTCATTAATAGATCAAGTCTAGCTTTGTAGATATTGAAGATTTTTAGTATTGGCAATAGGGTACAGAAACCTTGAACTTAGTTTTGAAGGCTTTAGAGGCCCTAGATGAGGTCAAAAATTTGGGTGACAAGAGCTTGTGTGAGTCAGGCCTATAGAGAACTTTGTGGCCTTTCTGGAATAGGGTCATAATAGTCAATCGGGTCAACTTGCGATGACTTATGGTCTTCGAAAGTTGGGTCACCTGAAATGGCAGAAAATGATTTTCCTTCAAAAAATTTGTTTGGGTTCCAAAAGTTATTTTGAGCTGACTTTGATGTAATAAATTGTAAAATAAAATAATTCTAAGTTTGGTTGGCCTTGTTGGCTAAAATTTCTGGAACCTTCCCAGGTGGTGGAAATTTGCCTATATAAGGAAGGCTGTAGTGTTGTCTTAGGCAGTTCGGGGCAGTTCTGGGTAGTAGATCTAGGTAATAATTTGAGGCTTTGTCCTACAAAATATTGTAAGGGAAATTCCCATGTGGTTTTGCATATTGTAATTCTGAAAGTTTGTAATTCCACATTTGTGGAGATAATAAGAAGCCCATTTTCTGTTCTTGCATATTGTTGTTATTTCTCTGTTTCTGTTATGTGTTTGTGGTTTTAAGGGGAGCACCCTTCATCACACATCCACTGATGTAAACATGTGCAACAATATCTACCAAGGTCAGATGGACAAAATTGAGAAGGTGGAGAAAGAGATGGCAAAGATAAGCTCTAGATAGTCTCAGTTGAGGAATGCTCTTGCGCCCTCACTAGACATTCTCATTCAGAACATAAAGGAGATTGATGCCACAATGATTACCTATGATCAAGGTCCAACCATAGATGTGAAGAAGATGGAGAAGCTCTAATATGCATTATGCATGCATCTACAGATAATTAACTCCTTGATAACATTTTGGAAGAAGGAGATACAGAACCTCAAGATAGCATATCTGAATGTTTTCCCTAAGTATGTGCAGATATAGTTTTTTGGTACACCTTTGTCATTAATGTCAAAGGGGGAGTTGTATATAGAATATGGAGTATAATATGTATAGGGAGATACAAGGGAGATATAAGATTATGTATAAAAAATATATAGAAGACAAAAGTTTTTTGTGTTGAGGGACAATTAGCAACTTGGCCATATTCCTTTCTTGCCATCAATGACAAAGGGGGAGATTGTTGGCAAGTTGACTATACTGAGGTATATGACTAGATATAGTATTGTCATTATGGCAACAAAGTCATATAGTAGTTTGGAGTTAGCACACTTAGTGTAAAGATTAGAATTCGGTTAAGTGTTGAAGACTGGACAATATATAGAGTTCCGGTAGCTCAAAGCATCAGCACACATGTGTACGGATGAATTATGATATGTGCCCTAGAATTTAAGTTTGTCAGACTATACTTATGCTTAGTCTATGAGCGCATAAGTAGATATGAAAATATGTGAAAGTTACAATCAGTTGAAGTTACACAGCCAGTGTGCCAGCAGTGAACAAAGCATGGAGCCGATAGTTAGCATTTTGGTTTACAATTGTAATGTAAAGTGATGAAGGGTGCTCCTCTTAATACCACAAACACATAACAAAAATAGAGAAATAAAAACAATATGCAAGAACAGAAAATGGGCTTCTTATTATCTCCACAAATGTGGAATTAAAAACTTTCAAGATTACAATATGCAAAGCCACATGGGCATTCCCTTACAATATTTTGTAGGACAAAGCCTCAAATCAATACCCAGATCTACTACCCAGAACTATCCTGAACTACATAAGACAACACTACAACCTTCCTTATATAGGCAATTTTCCACCGCCTGGGAAGGTTCCAAAATTTTAGCCAACAAGGCCGACCAAACTTAGAATTATTTTATTTTACAATTTATTACATCAAAGTCGGCTCAAAATAACTTTTGAAAACCAAAAAGAAATTTTGAAGGAAAATCATTTTCTGCCATTTCAAGTGACCCAACTGCTAAAGACCATAAGTCATCGCCAGTTGACTTGATTGACTATTATAGCCCCATTCTGGAAAGGCCACAAAGTGCTCTACAGGCTTGACTTGTTCAAGCGCCTATCACCCAAATTGTCAACCTCATCTAGGGCCTCTAAAGCCTTCAAAATTGAGTTCAAAGTTTTTGTACCCTGTTGCCAATACCAAAAATCTTCAATATCTACAAAGCTAGACTTGATCTGTCAATGAAACTTTACTGGCAGGCTGATATGACCAAAATGAACCTCCAGGGAAGAAATCAGAACATTTCGAGATCAGATGACCAACTTACTAAAAATAGAAAGTTTCCATAAATAGCAGCTCTGCACAAGATAGCCCTTATTGAAAACAAAAATAGAAATATTTTTGGGTGATGCAAGATTGTTCTTACACCCAGGATGCTCCCGCATCAGACACCCAGGGTAATTTGAGAAGTGACCCTGTCATGACTCAGGTGTGCAGAAGAAAACCAAGATGGTTAACATCCTCCTTTGTTAACCATGATGAATCTTCAACAGGGCATCCTTTCCATTTGACTAGATATTCTTCATATGTCCTTTTCCTTGTACTTCTACCAACATGACTATCCAGTATGTCTTCAATCTCCTTGATATCTAAATTGGTTGTTGAAATACTCCACTGTGTTTTTGTAACCTCATCTTCAACACCTCCATGATACTCTGTCAAATCTGAAACATTAAATACTGGTGAAATATTCAGCTCAATAGGCAACTCGGCCTCATTTGCATTTCCTGAATCATGCTTCTTTAGTATCTTACATGGCCCAAACTTTTTCATTTTCAACTTGTTATATGTACTAATTGGAAATCGCTCCTTCCGCAAATGAACCATGACTTCATCTCCAACCTGAAATTCCTTATGCCTTCTTTTCTCATCTGTCATAGCCTTATACTATGCATTCATCTTGGTAATATGCTTCCTCACCTCCTCATGGATGTTCTTCAAATTTTTTGCAAAATCCTTAGCTTCAGCACTACTTATTTCTCCTTTATCTATCTTCCTCAACTCGGATGCATTTCTGAGACTACTTCCATATACAATCTATGGATGATGTGATGAACTAAACTTCAAATCTATCTACAACTTTTCACTTTCTGCTAGTGTCATTCTGTGTGCTACCTTATTTGGAAAACTGGCTCTTGGAATCAAGTCCATCTGATGACTAATCTTTCTTGCTAGTGGTAATCCATCAGGCACATTATCGGATACAATATCCTAAAACTCATTCAATAAGTTTGTAAATTCTACAAGTACATCTTCTACTTCCTCTTTCCCAACCTTTGGAATCAAGGTAAAATACATATGCTCATGTCACATACCATCTGAGAAATTTCCTCTATCAACAAAAGTTATCCTTGCCTTACCACATACCTTTTCTTCTATTTCCTTCAATGGTTTTAGCTTATGTCACACTCCATCCTTTCTTAGGAAATAGGTATTTGCATGACCATCATGTACAACACATCTATCAAACTACCAAGGTCTACCCAATAACATATGACATGCATCCATAGAAATTATATCACATAGTATCTCATCTTGGTACCCACCAATATTGAACTTTACTAGACACTGTTCACTGACCATGACCTTGTGGTCATCCTGCACCTAGGCAACCTGATATGGATGTGAATATTTCTGCCTCTTGAGATTCAAATTTTTCACCATCTCTTCTGACACCAAATTATCAGTACTACCACTATCAATAATCACATCACAACACTTACCCTCACACTTGCACCTGGTGTGAAACAGGCTCCTCCTTTGCTCAAGTTCATTTTCACCACTCAGCAGGACTCTTCTATTGATCAGCATTTCTCCTCTTTCAGCATCTTTAGAATTTGATGATCTAACATCTTCATCAACATGTCCAACTCTAGCCTGGCCTTCATTCCTCCTATCTATCCTTCCTTGGTGTTAAGGACATTCAAATTCCCTATGACCTTCTTCTCCATAGTGAAAACATGTTCCACGAAAGCCTCATCTTCTAGATCCTTGTCCTCTTCCTCTTCCTCTTTGATCTCTTTTATTCTAATCATGGAAATGATTGAAATTATCTCCTCTCTGATTCTGACTGTTACTGGCCTCATCCTACTTTTTTGGATCTTCATTTTGATCTCCTTATGACCATCCACTAGATCTTCCATCATGACCTCTGCCGCTTTGTCTGCTCTCAAACTTCTTTTTCAGCTTGTCCTCTACTTTTAGGGCAAACTGGTATGCCTCTTCAATACTGTTCATTCAAACCAAATTCAGCTCCTCTTGAATGCTTGACCTTAACCCATTAAGGTAATGGGAAACTTTCTCCTTGTCAGCTTCTACATGGCCTGTTCTAATGAGGATTTGATAGAACTCCTCTGTATACTCCTAAACAGATCTTCCTACTTGCTTCAAACTTTGCATTTTCTTCAGTAGGTCAAGCTCATAATCAACAGGGATGAACTGTCACTTCAATTTATCCACCATCCGCCCCCATCTTGTGATTTTATCCTTTCCTCTTCAATTTCACTCCAACTAAATCTCTTGCCACCAGATCTTCACATGACCCTTCAGTCTGGCTTTTGCAAACTTGACCCGGTCAGGATCCTCAATATCTTCATACTCAAAATATTCTTCACATTCATTGATCCAGTTGATCAACTCTTCTGGGTTAAGATTTCTAGAAAATGTCAAGACCTCAATCTTAGGTCTCTTCCTGATCTTTGAGATAGCTCAAAAAAGTATTTCTTCCTCCTGGTTCATAACTTTGACTTCTCCTTCTTGATCTTCTTCTTCGGCTTCATCCTCGCTTTCATCTCTAACATTAAGATTCATTCCTCTGTGAATCTCTTTTTGCAATGCTCACACTTGTCTCTGGAGTTCTCTAACCTCGGGTGTTACATCACTAGCACTTCCACCATGTTCCCTTCATGGAGGCATTTTCGCGCTTCTTGCTGAAACCCTAACCACAGTCCTAGTGCAAACTGCCTCACAGTCGGTGATCTATTTACATAGAAACTCTAACCCACGGTCCTAGTGAAAACTACATCACAATCAGTGATCTATTTACACACTCAGGAACTCCTACTCTGATACCACTTGATGAAGGGTGCTCCCCTTAATACCACAAACACATAACAGAAACAAAGAAACAAAAACAATATGCAAGAACAGAAAATGGGCTTCTTATTATCTCCACAAATGTGGAATTAAAAACTTTCAAAATTACAATATGCAAAGCCACATGGGTATTCCCTTACAATATTTTGTAGGACAAAGCCTTGAATCAATACCTAGATCTACTACCCAGAACTGTCCCGAACTGCCTAAGACAACACTACAGCCTTCCTTATATAGGCAATTTTCCACCGCCTGGGAAGGTTCCAAAATTTTAGCCAAAAAGGCCGACCAAACTTAGAATTATTTTATTTTACAATTTATTACATCAAAGTCAGCTCAAAATAACTTTTGAAACCCAAACAAAAATTTTGAAGGAAAATCATTTTCTGCCATTTCAGGTGACCCAACTTCCAAAGACCATAAGTCATCACCAGTTGACTCGATTGACTATTATAACCCCATTTCAAAAAGGCCACGAAGTGCTCTACAAGCTTGGCTCATGCAAGAACCTATCACCCAAATTTTTGACCTCATCTAGGGCCTCTAAAGATTTCAAAACTGAGTTCAAAGTTTCTATACCCTATTGCCATTATCAAAAATCTTTAATATCTATAAAGCTAGACTTGATCTGTCAATGAAACTTTACTGGCAGGCTGATATGACCAAAATGAACCTCCAGGGAAGAAATCAGAACATTCTAAGATCAGTTGACCAACTTACTAAAAATAGCAAGTTTCCATAAATAGCAGCTCCGCACAAGATAGCCCTTATTAAAAACAAAAATAGAAATATTTTTGGGTGATGCAAGATTGCTCTTACACCCAGGACACTCCTGCATCATAAAGTTGTAAAGGATATGCACCTATTGTATTTAGGTTGCTGACATGTTTATATGTATAACTATAAGCATGCTTAAGCCAATTCATTTGGAAGCATTTTTTTGTAATTAGTTATAGGGCCGACCTAATTATGTATTTTGTATGAGCACATAAATATAAGGTGTGCCCATTTTATTCAGTATGGAAGTCAAGATAGAGTTGTGACAAGCAAATTAGAAGTGTGCGAAGACACTAGAAGATGTATTAGAGCTTTGCAAGAGGTCAAAGCATCAGCGCATCAAAGGAACTGATCTGACAAGCAGTGTCATAGTGACAGTTCTTTCTGCAGATATAGTGTGTATCTGAATCAGAAGGTTGTAGCCTTCACCACTTAAGCAGTGAGCTCTTGGATAGTGCACCCTCTCCCCTAATAGGGATGATTGTAAAAGACTCCTAATAGGGTCTGACCCTTAACAAGTTCTACTGTACTTAAAGCATTGTAAAGCTACTCCTAACAGGGTAAAGGATCTTCTAGCAAGGATCACAAAACACTAGTGCATAATATTAGTGGATATCAATTCCCACCAGGGTTTTTACCTATTTGGGTTTCCCCGTAATCATATTGGTGTCATGTGTTGGTTTCATGCTTCATGTTTATGTGAATGTTTATTTCAATACTTAAGCATTTAAGTTCAGCATAAAGATTAAAGTGAAAAGTTAAAATATAGTGAACATTGATTCACCCCCCCTCTCAGTGTCCCCATTCCTAATAGCTCGGGCCCTCAATTTCAACAGGGCATTTCAAAATGCAATGGAAACATATATTTTTAGTTCATGGTTAAGCCTCAAGCAATGATCATGTGGAGAAAATAAACAACATATGATGCAAAGAACATAGTACGGGCTCAAACCAGTAAGAAACAAACATACATGAATGCAAACCAAGGACTCATATCCATTAAGTGAAACACTAATAAGTGATGCCCTCAGCCTCAATTGAGGCACAAACCAGTGAATCAAAATACAGAGATGCCATTATCTTAAAAAATCAAATGCAGAGAATTCACAATCAACATGAAATGAAAGACCAAGAAATATATGCCATATCAAATGCCTACCTTGACTTCATGATGCCACAGATGGTTGTTTCTAAAGCCAAACTCAAAGATGCAATGCAGACTGCCAGTAGGAATGGAAACTTGCCAAGTGCCAAAATGGGGAAGTTTGAATGCTGACAGCTTCCTCATCTTCGAAGGGGTTTTTGACATGAATGATTTATTAATCTTTTTCTCCCCTTTTTGGGTTGAGTTTTATTAAATCATGTTTATTTTAGGTGCTTTTTCTTTGGGTGGGTTTCATTTTTTTTAAAGATGTAAATATTTTAAGATATGTTTTCCCCTTTTTATATTGGGTTGAGAACTATTTTAAGATATAATTAAATCTACATAATTTGGTATAGGGGTAAATTTTTAATGTAGAATTCATTTCATACTCTTATTGTAAATTATGACAATGGTATTTTATAAACCATTGTCATAATGTTATTTTTAGAGCATGATTTGGTAGGGACAGGGTAGTCTTTTGACCACATTTCTTAGGATTCTCTTTTTCCCACTACCCCTATAAACTCGAGAATCTGATATCCGAGTTTATGAGGCATCTTTAGGCCCTAAATGCAGATTTCTTCCATTTTTTGTGAGGTTGAGGGGTTTGAATGTAGATTCTTAGGTTTATTTTATATACCTCTCACTTATGTGATTGAGGTTAGTTCTTCATTCTCTCTTTCTTGGAGGTGAATACTTGTAGCTCTAGAGAAGCAGATTGATGTACTTGGCTCCTTTCACTAAAGATAAAGTAGTATTCCTTCTCATCCCTATTATTTTCTGAGTTTTCTATTGGAATTCATGTCAAAGCTATTATGTTCTATTATCCTTTACTTTACACATTTTTTCAAGTTGAATGTTCAAGAAAGTGTTTTGTAATTGTTGTTCTAATCTATGTATGTTTGGGCTTTAAGTTGTGGAAGCTTTTCCCTTCTTTAATCCAAGTACCTCTTTATTTCAAAATATCAAGGCAATAGGGTCAGGTTGTAAATCACAAGGTTATTTTAGGTGTCATTGTGAGTTTGCTTCAATCTTTGGATCTTTCAAGTTCAGTGAATCACCTAGTTTAGTTTTAGTTTCATGCACTCTCTCTCCCTTTCCCTTCAAAGTTTAGTTAAGTTCCAAATGATTCAAGGGGAAGTCAGCCTTTAATTCGAAGGTCTACTTTCTGATAGGTTACCTAGAGCCTGAAAGTAGTCCCATGTTTCACGGGATTGCTAGGTCCTACACTTAGCTATACTTGGGTGCAATCCCTAGTGACAACATCACCCTCATGAATTCAGGCTTGAGGTGCTTTAGAGGACTAGGAAGAGATGTAATGGAAGGTTGGGCCTCTATGAAAAATAAATTCCTTAAGCAATATAAGGATTGGTGTAGGAGAGAAAATTTATGTGGAGATGAATTTTTTACAATGACTCAAATGAGGATGATCCATTAGAGGATTACTTGGAGCAGATCTCATTTAATCTCAAAAAGTCCATACATAATAGACTAGGGGATGAGTCGACCATACTAATCTTCCTTCAAGCAATCCATGAAGCTTGTTTAGATGCACTAGAACTAAAAGGGGAAGGAGATATTTTCATCGCCCCTTGGGAACACATTTGTACATTTTCCAAAAATTATTCAAGGGAAACCATGAAGAAGACCTAAAGCATAAGGTCCATTGCTTCAAAGTTAGCTACAAGGATTTCCAGGATGTAAATAAAAAAGTGTCTTACTAATATGAAGTAGCATATTATAAACCACATGGCCACTCAACTAAACACACTTCAATAAAGGAAGAAAAAAGAGGAAGAAAAAGTAACCTTGGCATAATACTACCCTAGTTATCATTAATAAAAATAAATATTGAAAGTGCAAAATGAGTGCCTTCTTGGAGGAGAATTTTGATTTCAAGGAATTGGAGGATCATGAGGTCCAAGTGTTCTACCTAGAAAAGAGGAAACCATGGAAACAACAACAAGGTATGCCTCAAGACTCATTGTCTTTTAACATGCCTTACTCAAATTATCATTCATGAAAAAATCAACCTCCCCAAGGTTGGATGAACTATGATTCTTAATCATGGAACACTCAACCCAATGCATGGCCTACATTCCAACCCTATAGAAAACTTACTAACTAGTAGGAACCTTAAACAAATTGATAGAAAAAACCACAATGGAGAGGTAATTGACCCTAGGGAAATCAAAATTTAGGATATCAACAACTACTACAAGGTCCTCCTATTCAACAATCCATAATGCCTAATCCTTATAATCCTCCCTATGCACCTCCAAAAGATACTTAACTCCTTCTCATCCTACACCTAACCTAGATAATCACCCTTCTTAATAGCCATATGCTAGTGACATACAAAAATTCCCTACTTATGTCCTAGATATCAATAATGTACATCTATGGTGTAGAAAGACTTTTCCTATCCTAACATCTCCTCTTGTAATAGAGATTCTAGAGGAGGGTGCTTCAATAGTTGTCTATCCACCATCAAGTGAGAAAATCCCTATGGATAGATAAGAATCTAATGAGAAGACAATCTTACCTAGTAAGTAGCAAGCTCCACCATTTCTTGAGAGGCTAAATGATCAAAAGAATGATCCTACACTAGATTTTTCCTAGAACAACTAAAGAATTCTAGCATTTGAATTCCTCTTGTTGGCTCTTGGTTTAGCAAGATTTTAACTACCTTTATTAATGAAGAGATATACTTGTGGGGTAGCTTACTTCCCACAATCAATACATTCATACAAGAAAAAGGACCAATGAACAAAGCACAAGGGCTTTCTACACTTTGAACTCTATATTAAACTGGTATGGCATTTTAGGAAAACAACTCAGATCTAGGTGGCTACCTAATATCTTATTCATTAATTCTTTACCTCCAATCCTCCTTGGAGCAAAAAAATTAGATTTGACCTTGTCGCATCTGGTTCAGCTTTCAAAAACCCCACAAAAACCCTTAATAAGTTTAAATTCTGGCTCAACGGCTAACTGATCAAATTTTTAAAATGCGGTCGTTGATCTTCATCCTTTCTCAGCACATCGGGCGGCTCTCATTAAATGAAAATAGTCACTTAAACCTTTTAAAATATCCATCCACATCAACATATCTCAACATCCAATAAAAAATGAGCACCTCATCAACACTTGGCATCTGGACCCAGTTTGACACCGATCTTTATATCTTGGAAGATCAGACAGCTGTCACATTTTTGCAATGACTATCTATCGAGCACATTTCCTTAGCGGCAACATGACCACCGTTAGATTTTCCTTGACTTGAAATGACTTTATCTTAACCTCAAAAAGCTTCTCCTAACTCTAAGTCATCAATTGAACACACGACTAAAGGCATTCTCTAGGTCACTGAAATTTTATCTTAAGCCTGGTCTGGTCATGAGATCATGGGAATGAAGCACTCATGTAATCTCACAATATTTCTTTGACCCCTAGTTTGATCAGGTGAGCAAGCGACAACCATCGATCAATCTATCATCTTGTGGTCCATGTTGATCTCCTGAATACCTCATAACCTTGTGACCTAACTCATTGTTTATCTAGTGATTCAGCGAACAAAGAAAAATCCAAGTCACTGAATACTTGGCTTGACCCTGGTTTAATCCTGAGATCACGCGACTGAAGAAGTCCCTAGATCTCAGGACATTTCTCTTAACCCCAGTTATATCTAGAGAACATGAGATAGCCTTTATTTGCAAAGTCACCAAATCTTTTACTTAACCCCAGTCATATCTTGAGATTAAGCACCAGATGTTGATCTTGTCCTCATCCTATGGCTATCACTGAATCACTTGGCCTAGAACTTAAATCACCTTTAATCAAGTGATCCAATGACAAGGGAAAATCCTAACTTTCCTTTAACTATGGTCAGACCTGGAGATTACGTGATCAAGCACTCTTGCAGTCACTAAACATTTGGCTAACTCCTGGTTAAATCATGAGAACACGTGAAATCCTCAGTCTTCAATTCGTTGAATAAAAGACTTAACCACTAGAATTAAACTCTTGACTTAACTCAAGCCCATCTGGAGATCATGGGAACAAAGGACCTTCCTAAATCTCTTAATCATTTTCTTAACTGGGGTTAAGTCCTAAGAACATGTGACTGAGGCAATCTCCAAGTCACTAAATATTTTATTTACCATGGGTTACATCTAGAGAATTAGCACTAATCGTCGCTCTTGATTCACATCTACAGCTCAAGTTGAAACATTGAAAGCTTCATGCCTTGATCAAATATATAGAGAACGTGTGACTAAAGGAAGACATAACCACCCGCCAGGTCACTAAATGTTAGGAACTTAGCCACCAAGATTAGGAGAATACACAACCACCACATTTACTAGATCACTAGATGAAATGACTAACCGCTCGAGAACCTAGAGAACTGGTGAACACCTTAGTCGCATAATCTCTGAATAGAAACATAATAGCCAAGGTAAGGAAATAAGACATGTGCACAAAGGGGACTTAAGTGGCCTGAAAAGGTAATGAGAAAATAGACATGGCTAGGGTTTTGGATTTGAACAAATTTATGGAACCCTAGGACATGGAAAAGGCCTATATTCTCAGACCTTAAAATTGCTATATCTTTCTATTTTTTGTACTTAAGCACATGTGATTTCAACTGAAGCTTGATGACACCATGAACTATCCCTAGTTAAGCTCACAGGCTATAGAACCTTATACTTATTCTTCGCAACTCAAAATAATTTTGCAAGTGGTTATGACAATTTTCACAAGATTTTGCAGGATAAGACCATTTTCTTAGGATTTTGCATTTTATAGGAAAATGGGCTAACAGTGGCTCTATCTGGGGATGCATGCCTCTTGCAGGCATGACAAGGATTAAGAATTTATGGAGGAAGTAGACCACTCATAGGACAAAAACTTACAAGGAACCTTCTCAAAAATTGGCAAATGAACCAAGGAAATAGGAAGGGAAACACACAACCAAAAGGAAATTATTTACAAATATCTTACAAGATAAAAATTTCACTTGGTGGCCCCAGGCCACCAAAGGAAAATCAAAACCCTCCTAAATTAAAGGTCTGATTTTCATCCACATATGTAACCTGCCACCTGAAACTATCATGACAATCTTGCTGCCAACATATGTGAATACTCATGGGCTAAAAAATGAAATTGTAATTATCACTACCCATGTTCTTCCAGTCACAACCATTATCATACTCATACTTCAAGAAGTATGGGACATCATTTACTTCTTCTTGATGATTGGAAACAAAAAATTGATCTAGTAATGCATCATAATTTAAAACATAGTGATCATCATGCATTACCATAAAAATACCTGGCTGAGAAGGACTTGGATCCTCAGATTCACATTCATGAATTGCCTCATCCACCGAGCAACTTGGTTCCTCCATGATGTCTTAGGTGACTGGATCATGAACCAAGTGAAGGTCTCTTTCAAAATAATTTTGATAGTGGGACAATTGATCAGCATCATCATTTTCATCAAAAGATTTTATGTCCCAATTATTTAAGACTAAGTCCTCAATACTGTCACCTTCACAATCATATTTGGAAAAAGAAGGAAAAGGATATGAACAAGAAAATTGCTCATCACTAGAATATTTATGATAGGAAAACACATTATCATGGCCTGCAACTTCTTCTTTTGCAAAGTAACTACATGAGAGGAACTCTGGTAAACATGGATCATCTTCATCACTTTGAACACCTACCTCATTATCAGTGTCAAATGATATATAAAAGGGGAGTTGCAACTAAAAATCCATAATAGGTGCATACCTTTGGAATTCATCAGCAAAGAGTGCTGAGATATTTTCATTGCTTAATGGACTTTGGACTCTATTATCATCTTCATTGGTGGTGCAAGAGCACCAAGGTCAAAGGTAGGAGTCATGAAGAGCACCAGGATCACTGATGGATCCTTAGGTGGAGTTGAAACCAAATGGCCTTCAAAGTTCATTGAAACATGTAATTAGAATAATCATGGTCATGGAATGTTAATTGGATCATATATTGATCATATTGTAAACCAATCTTAATTGTAAGCCTTAAAGGCATCAATAGGCATACAAGGTACCTAAGGGTCACTAGGAAGGGTTATATATTGATCCTAGGTTAGGGGTTGATGGAAATGACCAATAATGGTTTTAAAAGATGTAATAAGGTTATTAAAGCCTCTAAATGTTGTCAAGAGCACTTGAAGTGCGCAATATTCTAAATTGCCTATATTGGCAATATAAGCCAAAAAGGGCTTAGTTGGGGTTAGTAAGGGTTATGAGTTAGTTGTTTTGAAAAGTTTGTCTTTAAAGCCTTTTCTAAGTCTTTAGGGAAAGCATAAGATGTTATTTTTTTGAGTTAACAACATTTTTTGTCAACTTGACAACTCTCTTTTATCCATGTTTATGTTTACAGTCAGTTTTGTGACTATTACCAAACAGTTAGGAAGTAGTTAGTTAGTCTTTAGAAGATTAAGGTCTATTTGGGAGGATATCCATGTGATTGGATGAGGGAGAGTAGAGTGGATGTGTAATGTTTCAAGTTTGGAAGAGATTCAAGTAATAAAAAATGAAATTCTCTGCAATTTTACAAGTCTTTGTCCCGTGGGTACAATCCAGACAATAGAAAATTTGTTTGATTGCATAAAACATGCTTTTTTCTAAAACATGGTTTAAATAAATTAGTTTATATTTTTTCCACACATTTATGCTATAATCTCAGTGACTTATTTTGTAATAAGATTAAAACATTCATTGTTAATGTGGATGTACCAATATTATGATTGTAGACCGTCATTGGTGCAAGGTTTTCATAAAATGCCTTGACTCACCCACAAATGTGTTTCTTGTGATTTGTGTAGTGAGTCAAAAGTGAAATAGATCCTTTTAATACATTTAACATATTCAAGGATTTTAGAAGAAGTGTTTGAAGCACTAAAAATGGTGGAAAATTATTGATTAAGGGAAGCCAGTCCCACACCAGTCATGGTTGGAAGTGATACAATGAATGAAGGGGTTAGATGATAGTTTTAATGAACTATATTGATGTAGGGGAAGGTGTTAGAACCTATCTTGAAGTTTTTTATGGTAGGGTAGGGTGATTTATCTAAAACCCTTGGTTTTTAGCCCAAAAAGTGAGGGTTTTGTGAATGGGAAAATAGATGAGTAGGTGGAACCATACTAGGTTGAAAATTAGTGATTTTGAATCATATTATTAGGATTTTTATGGTCATGGAGACCTAGAGGTAAGCGGGGATAGGAGTTTCTTTGTTAGGAGAGGGTTAATTAGGCCTAGGAGGAGAGCACTTAGGAAGGGAAGTGTTCACCAGTCAAATGGTAGAAGTCTAAGATTGATACAAATTTTGTAACTTTGAAAAGGGTATTAGAAAATGTAAAAATATTACTAGGTTTTTTGGCGAGTTTGGAAGCAATTTTTTTTTTTTAGGGTGTGAAGGGCTATTAGGCAGGCCTAGAAGGCTATAGAGGAAGAATGGTGAAAGTTGAATTGATTGGAGTGAATGGGAAGTTGGAACATGGTAAATAGACCATGATTAGATGGTTTATGGTGTTAGGATTAGAGTATGAAGCTTGGTTGGAGTTTTGGTATGGTGGAGGCACTAAGTGGCCTAGAGTGGAGTTGGTCCAATGAGAGATTGGAACAAGGAAGTGGGAAGGTGAACTTGAGTAATATGGTTGTAGGAGTGACTTACCAAGTGAGAGAAATATATTTGATCTTTGAGTAGGACTGATTCCTTGAGTTGATTCTATGTTTCTTGTTGAATCCTCGAGTTGAGTTGGTCTACTTAAGGTGATAGTGGAGGGCTCTACATCAATTAGCCTCACTCCTAGTGCTGCAAACATCATCCTTGTCTGAAACAAGGACTAATATCTCTAGCCTCAAATCATCTTGTGTGAAGCAGTCACTACAGGAATGATCATTTGCATCATATTCAATTTCTTGCCCCTCACACAAAGCATCCTCAAACCGAGACAAGAAGATTTCCTTCTCATGCTGATAAGAAGAAAAATATGCAGACCAAATGGAAACATTATCAACCTCAGATTCATCTTTAGCATCCTCATATGCATTAACCTCAAAGTCAGCATTATAATCAATACTCTCTACACAATGAGGATCGGCATCAGAACAACTGGCATCTTCATAATCAACATAAAGAACTACTAGTTCTCTCAATCTCTTGTCCTCCTCTAACTGCCAAACATCAGCACTTTTCTCTGCAAGTCTCTTCTTGAGAGTAGAAATTTTTATGAGTAGATTTTCATAATCAGTATCACTCATGATGGGATCAATAGAGTCACTAATGACTTGGTACTAATTTTCACTTTTTTCTTCACACCCATCCATACCAGCTCTCTCATCAAAATGTTCTTTGAATGCTGCTCTTAATACCTCCCAAGAAGGGATTGACAATGAAGGGATAAGAACCAATCCCTTGCACCATCAGTAAATGTATGTACTAAAATCCTCATTGCAACATCCTCATGCTCAATCACAAACTCATACATTAAGTCTGCAAGGTCATCTAAATGTTCTCTTGCCAGACATGATCCATTACCACTAAACTCTGGCAGATAGTCCCTAATCTCAGTAGGAAATTCATTAGGGGCACCTTCAATGCCATCAAAATAAAAGGGCATGTATTCCTCCATAAGGAGCTGCCCACTATCTTTCATCCATTTACACTAGTATTGAACACTCGATAGGGAAACATTTCTTACACTTGATTTTCATAAAAATAAGGCAACATGAAAATCAAAATACCTAGAAGTACTACAGTTGAAACTTAGCTTGTTGACTAGGAAGTAGCATAGATCTAGAGCCTTCTTTGTAGTTCCATCAGGTTCTTGTCTTGTAGATTCACCACCTCCTTAAAGAGTAAAATATTTTACTTGTCTTTGTACCTCCTTCCAACCAACACAAAAATTCACCAGGCTTTTATACATTATTTATCAAGGACTGCACTGATCAAATAGAGAACTCAGAGTCGCCACTCACAACTAGGTGAGATGATATAATTTTTTGAATCTGACTCTATACTTTCAACCAGACTCTGGGATGATCTAGCAAATCAACGAAATGACTATCTTAAATTTGTTGTCATTTACTCCTTCCCCAGTAGAGTTACCATTTTGTTAGTTCTTGGTTTAGCAATATTTTAACTACCTTTATTAATGTAGAGATATACCTTTGGGGTAGCTTACTTCCCACAATCAGTACATTCATACAACAAGGACCAATGAACAAAGCACGCTAGCTTTCTAAACTTTGAACTCTACAAAATTTAGGCGGGTGCACCTAGGATTAGGATCACTTAATCTTCAATCTTTTCACTAATCCTCACAAAGTAGATATGTGCCCATAATACTTCTTGTTATCTATGACATAAATGGATAGGGTGTGAAGCTAAACACACTACCAAGTTACTCACAAATAAAGCAGGGGATTTTTCTATTAAGTCCACAACTATTGTCTTCAAAGATTTAGAATTTGATTTGTTGTTTGTTTTGAGTGGAATGGATCTCTGAAATACCCCAAATCTATAATAGACTGGTGCCTTATCCA
The DNA here is from genome assembly GCA_027943335.1 of Chamaecyparis obtusa. Classification (NCBI taxonomy): domain Eukaryota; kingdom Viridiplantae; phylum Streptophyta; class Pinopsida; order Cupressales; family Cupressaceae; genus Chamaecyparis; species Chamaecyparis obtusa. The sequence goes on from BSBK01003570.1 coordinate 797,784, forward strand.
ATGGGCAACATAGAGCTATGAAACAAGAAAACAACATATTCTAATATGTTGATGCCTTACACCAATCATACACCATTGATCAAACCATACTTAAGAATCTACCTGTGTACTCAGATATGTAACACATTTGAAAACCAGTCATAAACTTAGTTGTTTCTATGAAAATAACTCTATTGCATACATCTTCAGACATACAATAGAAAGACTAAAACACCCTTGATGCTCTAATCAATAAGATCAAGAACCAAATGGAGACAATTTGATAGTAGTATGAATATGTTGAAATCTTATACATAAGACAAACTTGTTACAATTTACATTCTTATCTGAAAAACTAGAAAGGATACAAGAAACACCCTTTATGAAGAGAAGAGGGCAATATTTATAGAAGGAACCATTCATGGAACCAACTCTAAAAATTATAGAGAAATTGGAACCCCTACTAAATGATCTTGGAAATCCTTATAAAGGATTGCAATAAGCTTGGGACCATTTAGGTCAGAATTAATTCTACAATCACCAAGTACAAAAAAAAATGAAAGTCATAAAAAAAGCCTGGAAACCTAGGAAAAATCAGATCAAATCTGAGGTACAATTATTTGGGTTTCTCATCAACAAGCTTACTGCAATTATAATTCACCTATGTCTTGTTATAAAAAAAAAAACTTTAAATGCCAGAATGAACTTGGAAACTCTTGCATGAATCAAGGCATGAAATTCTCTAACATCCATCAAACCTTATCTACCCTATTAAAATATTAGTCCTATGTATTAAACTGGTATGGAATTTTTAGGAAAATAACTCAGATCTGGGAGGCTACCTAATATCTCATTCATCAATTCTTTACCTACAACCATCCTTGGAGAAAAAAAATTAGATCTAGCCTTGTCGCATTTGGTTCAGCATTCAAAATCCCCACAAAAACCCTTAATCAGTTCAAATTCTAGCTCAATGGCTAACTGATCAAGTTTTTAAAATGCAATCATTGATCTTTATCCTTTCTCGGCACATCGGGCATCTCTCATTAAATGACAACAGTCACTTAAAACTTTTAAAATATCTAGCCACATCAACATATCTCGACATCCAATTTGAAATGAGCACCTCATTGACACCTAGCATCTAGACCCACTTTGACACCGGTATTTATCTCTTGGAAGATCGGATGGCTATCGCATTTCTGTGATGACTATCTATCGAGTACATTTCCTTAGCGGAAACATGACCACCGTTAGATCTTCTCTAACTTGAAATACCTTTATCTTAACCTCAAAAATCTTTTCCTAACTCTAATTCATCTAGTGAACACACGAATAAAGGCATTCTCCAAGTCACTGAAAGTTTATCTTAACCCTCATTTGGTCTAGAGATCATGTGAATGAAGCATTCACATAATCTCATAATCCTTCTTTGACCCTTGGTTTGATCAGGTGAACAAGTGATAGTTATTGATCAATCTCTCATCTTGTGGTCCATGTTGATCTCTTGAATACCTCATAACCCTATGACCTAACTCATTGTTTATCTAGTGATTCAGTGAACAAAGAAAACTCCAAGCCACTGAATACTTGGCTTGACCCTGGTTTAATCCTGAGATCATGCAACTGAAGTAGTCACTAGATCTTGAGACATTTCTCTTAACCCTGATTATATCTGGAGAACACGAGATAGAATGTATTCACCAAGTCACCAGATCTTTTACTTAACCCCAATCATATCTCAATATTAAGCGCTAGACATTGATCTTATCCTCATCTTGTGGCTATCATTGAATCAATGGGCCTAGAACTTAACTCACCTTTAATCAAGAGATCCAGTGACAAGGGAAAATCTTGAATTGCCTTTAACTATGGTCAAATCTGGAGATTACACGACTGAGCACTCTTGTAGTCACTGAATATTTGGCTAACCCTTGGTTAAATCATGAGAACATGTGAAAGCCTCAGTCATCAATTCGCTAAATAAAATACTTAACCACCGGAAGTAAACCCTTGAATTAACTGAAGCCCATCTAGAGATCATGCAAACAAAGGACCTTGTTGAATCTCTTAATCATTTTCTTAATTGGGGTTAAGTCCTAAGAACATGCGATTGAGACAATCTCCAAGTCACTTAATCTTTTCTTTACCCTTGGTTACATCTAGAGAATCAACGTCAACTGTCAATCTTGATATGCATCTACGGCTCAAGTTGAAAAGTTGAAAGCTTCCTACCTTGACTAGATATCTCATGAATGCACAACTAAAGGAAGACATAACCACCTACCATGTCATTGAATGTTAGGAACTTAGCCGCCAAGATCAGGAGACTATGCGACCACCGCATTCATTGGATCGCTAGATGAAATGACTAACCGCCTAAGAACCTAGAGAACTGGTGAATACCTTAGTCCCATAATCTCTGAATAGAAACATAATAGCCTGAGCAAGGAAATAAGACATGTTCACAAAGGGGAGTTAAGTGGCCCAAAAAGGTAATGAGAAAATAGACATGGATAGGGTTTTGGATTTGAACAAATTTATGGTACCCTAGGACATGGAAAAGGCCTATATCCTCAGACCTTAAAATTTCTATATCTTTCTAGTTTTTGCACTTAAGAACATGTGATCTGAACTAAAGCTTGATGACATCCTAAACTATCCCTGGTTAAGCTCGCATGCTATAGAACCTTATACTTCTTCTTCGTAGCTCAAAACAATTTTGCAAGTGGTCATGACAATTTTCACAAGATTTTGCAGGATAAGACCATTTTCTTAGGATTTTGCATTTTACTGGAAAATAGGCTAAAAACTCTAGTCCAAGCCATAAAATACATTTGCATCTATAAAAAAATCCCCAAGAAATTTTTTATTAATAAGTTAGGATGAAATAATAAGGACCCTTCAACGATGCATATTGTGGGAAAGCTAGAAAACATCATGTTGGGTAGACTTGTCATTCCTAGATACAATGATCCAAGTAATCTTATATTCAATCTTTCTATTAATGGCATATTAATACCTAACACATTGATTGATCTAGGAACTACCATCAATGTAATGATAAAATAAATCATGCAAACTTTTCATCTAACCAACCTAAGGCAAGTACCAATAGCTAAATAATTAGTAAATAGTTCTATTGTTAAGCTAAAGGGGATAGTGGAGGATCTTTTCATAACACCTGAATCATGGGAACACCTAGTAGACCTCATGATTTTTCATCCTAAGGATAATCTAGGTGGTTACCCTCTCATTTTTGGAAGACCATGGCTTGCAACTACAAATGCCTTTATAGGATGTAGATCAAGGGAAATGATAATATCAAAAGGAAACATTACAAAGAATTTATTTTTGTATCCATCGACTCAACAACACCAAGAGTTTGATTTAGTAATTTAGCTTAATATAGGGGATGTAGAGGAAGATTCATTACAAACTCTTATGATGATAGACAAAAGTACCATGCTTAACTTACAAGATAAATATACTATGTTGGCCCACATAATCCAAAATGACTATCATTGGGATCCAAATGATTTAACATGTCTAGCATGTTTGTCCTGCCTATTGCATATTTTTATCCTTATAGCAACAACTGAACATCACTTGCCCACTTCAATAGTGTTGCCTAAGCATTTTCCTCATATATCTAATGAGAGGATTCTTCTATGAATCTCCTCACCACATAAACTAAGATAACACTTAGAAAATATCTCAACACTAATAGTACCTCGGCCAAGAATAGTAGAAATAGTTGACTTCGTTACTATAAGAACATCACTTATCTTTTGCATGGGATTATTAGGATATGAAAATACTTGATCCAAACATTTTCACAGACTAGATACATATCAAGGAAGATTGAACACTAATTAGGTAGTCTCAGAGAAGAATAAATCCAAGAGTTAAGAAAATAGTTAAGGAAAAATTACAAAAAATATTTAATGTGTGTTTTATATACCTAATTTTAGACAGAAAATGGGTTTCACAATTGGTGATTGTTCCTAATAAGGGAGGAAAATGGAGAGTCTATTTTGACTATAGATAACTCAACTCTACAACAAAGAAGGACCACTTCCCTCTTATTTTCAATGATCAAGTCTTAGATTCCCTAGCTAGTAAGTAATACTTCTCATTTTAGGATGGTTTTAGTGGCTACAATCAAATCAAGATAGCCCTAGAAGACCAAGACAAGATAAAATTTACCTACCCATGGGGAACATATGCCTATTCAATACTTCCTTTTGGTCTTTTTAATGCCCCTACAACATTTCAAATAGCAGCCCTTAGTATATTTTCTGATCTCACACATGACTACATGGAAATCTATATGGATGTTATCACCACAAATGATGATACTTATGAAGAATCACTAAAAAACTTGCAAAGATTTCTCCAAATATTCTAAGAACATAATATATCATTCAGCAATCAGAAGTGTTATATGATGATACAAGGAGTGGGTCTAGGACACTACATTTCTAAGAATGGAATACATTTTTATGTAATGAATATTGAAGTAATAAAGAACCTACCTATTCCATCAAAGAAAAAGGATGTAAGAATTTTCCTACAACATGTTGGCTACCATAGGTGATTTATAAAATTTTAGTAAAATTTTTGCACCTATGTACACTTTATTAACCAAAAACGTTGAATTTATGGGACTACCAATTGCAATACAACCTTCCAAATACTCAAGGATTTTTTGATTGAAGCACCAATTTTAAGGGGACCAAATTGGACACTTCCATTTCATATACATATGGATGCATCATATTATATAGTTGGATTAGTCCTAGGATATAAGGAAGGAATCATTGAGTATGTTATCTACTATATCAGTAAGAACTTGCAAGCAGCTAAACTGAACTACATAGAGAAAGAGAAAGATATGTTAGTAGTCATCTATTCTATTAATAATTTTAGGAATTCCATCTTTGAATATCTAGTATTTATACACATTATACATGTATCAATAAGATACCCGATGAATAAACTTGGTGTTAGTGGTAGGTTAGTCTAAGGGTTAATATTTCTACAAGAATTTAATATCACAATAGTAGATAAACCTAGTAGGGAAAATGTAGTTGCATATTTCCTTTCAAGATTAAATCATAAAAGGGAGGAAGAACCTATCATAGATGACTCCTTTCTAGATGGGAATTTTTCACACTCCAAAGATATACTCTCTAGTATGCTAATATGAAAATTAGCTACTATCAAGTAGAACCCATGTTCTTTCCTAGAGATAAACATTAGTGAGTAGAAAAGAGTTTTCTATATTATAGGATATCATATTACCTATTATACACTAGACTTGATAATTTCATGAGGATAAGGATTAAACAACTTCATATATATGATATTCTATATATTTTTCATGATGATCCATGTAGGTGGAATTTTGCAACAAAAATGATAGCCATGAAAGTTTTGAATACTTGTTATTATTGATCATCTTGACATTAGGATTTAGTGAAGTACACAAGGAATTGACAGATCTCAAAGAATGGAGAGAGAAAACAAATTAGATGAGATGTCATTTCATCCTCAATTAGTCCTCTTGCCCTTTTATAGGACCCATAGATCCACCATCTAACAAAAAAGAGTATATCTTTGTCTATACTATCTTACAAATTGGGTAGAGGTTAAAGAAATGAAACATGAAAGGGGTAATAAGGTGGAAAAATTCCTCTATGAAGATATTTTCACAAGGTATGAAGTCCCTAAAGAGATAGTATCAAATCAAGGGCCCCAATTTACATCAACTCATATTTAACCTAATGAATAAATATAAATTGAGGTGTAGGAAGTCTACTCCATACCATCCTCAGGAAGATGGCTCAATGGAGGTAACCAACAAAGAGATAGAATACATTCTTACTAAAAGAATATATTTATACAAGAAGGATTGGGTATCTAGGTTACCAAAATCTCTCTGGGCCTATAGGACCACATGGAAGACAACTACAAGGTTTACATCTTTTAAGCTTTTATATGGACAGAAAGTTGTCTTTCCAATTGAGTTTGAACACAAGACACTTAGAACTATATTGGATCTTGGTATAGATATTTCAGAAGCATAAAATTAGAGGATCATGAAACTTAATGCATTGGATGAAATGAGAAGAGAATCACTTCATCACACAAAGGTAATACAATCTCATTGAATGAAGTGGGAGGAAAAGTACATAAAGACCAAACAGTTTATAGTTAGTGATTGGGCGATTCTATATGATTCTAGATATTGGTACCACCAAGGGAATTTCCAAACAAAGTAGCATAGAATGCATTACATTGAAGAGGTATTCTCTAATGAATCTATATGCTTGCAAACCATTTATTCAGTATGGTTTTTGTTACTTATCAATGGTCATTGCCTTAATTTGTATAAGAAACCATTTGTTAAAGAAGATTCCATTAAGAATTTTTAGAAGGAATAATTTCAAGACTCTCCTATAGCCATATTTCATGAGGAAACCATTACAATTATTTTGACATAATGATACTACATATACACCATAATAAGCTTCCATGTTTTTGGAAACATTTCATATTTTAAATAAAGCTTCACCCTAGTAGAAGATTTAATAAGACCACAACTGAAGGGGCTTGTTCCTGTAGAAATTTATAAGTTTTGTCAATTTCAAAATTGGTTGTGACCTGGCCATCAACTCTAGTCAATTCCAACTATTATGGAAATGAATTTTTTCCAAATGTGGCATTTTGATGACCCAACAAAATTCTAGTGGGAAAATCGCACTTAAACATCGAGAGTTCTAGCTTGTTCCCTGTCAGTTCCCACCACCTTTTGTGTTATGTTTCATCTCATTATGAGAATCCAATTTGAGAACTGTATGCACCACCTTGTTTTTCATGACTATCCTCAACTCAAATTATGCAATGACTAATATGAATTGGTCAATAGATACACAAATTGTCCACACGCATAAACATCTCAAATTTGATTTGACTTTCTCAGTCATATATGACCTGTAATCATAATAGGGTTGAATTTTAAGAATCATTTAGCTATGAATTAATATGTATCTTAAATACTATCCCTTTCATTTTAACTATTAGGATAAGGTGACATTAACCTTACAATACTAAGCCACTCATATGTTTCCAATTTTTTGGAACGTGTTTCGTAAGGCATGTGAGAAAAATATTAATTATTTGTACTTTATGGTTATTTGTAATTGCATTTTCAAGAGGTAAACATAAAGAGGTAATAAATGCAATTGAAATAGATAAAATACAATCCTTACCACATCGATAATGAGACATTAAGGGACATCATAAGGAGACCAAGTTTGGGAGGATAAAAGGTGTCCATTTGGATACTTAAAGAGTCACAACAAGTTATGGAGCACTTGGAATGTGTAGAGTCTAAGTGGCTCTGGGTTTGGAACCCATGAGGAGTCACTTGAAGAGTTATTTATTATTTTATTATGTCTATTGTCTTTATTATTTTTTGTGTCTATTGGCTATTCATTCTCCAAGGCATGGGTTTTTGCAAGTGGTTTTGGCCTCTTATTTTGAGAAAAACAACAATGGTTTTTCCTATCCCATTTGGCTATAAATTGGAGTGAAGGTATAAATATTTATTCATAAATTGGTATTTATTTCCAAGTTGTTTTGGGATTATTTAGAGAAGTGCATTGAGCTGTATTATTTTGGTGTTCTCTCTTTTGAAGAATAATAATCTACTTGCCCTTGTTCTCTAGTGGATTTTTTTTCCCTAAAAGGGTTTCTCCACATAAATGTGGTGTCTATTTTGGTATGGTTGATTTTATATTTGTGTTGAATGATGCAATCACATATTTACCTTCAATTTTGATAATCAATTCATGTTTTTAATCACATAATAAATTTAATATTGGAATCTTTCTTCACCTTGTTTCTCAACATTTGGAATTAGAGCTAATGGTTCTATTAAGAGAGGGATGCCTTTTTCTTTATGTGTTGAAGGATTTTTATACAATGGGGGATTTTATTATGGTATATTTGAAAAATATCATATTTTATGGCCTTTACCTCTCATCAATATATTGAGAAGCTTAATGGCACTAGTTATGAGATGTGCAAGTTGAATGTTGAAGATCTCCTTGAAGAGAGAGATCAATGTTTGTCAATTTCAAAAGAAAGGAAACCAAAGGGTTCTACCTTATCTAATTATGAGTGGAAGAATTTATACAATAAGGAAATAATCAATTATTCAGTTTTCTCACATGGATTGTACCCTCCTAAATGTCTCTATAGAAGACACTACATATAAGCTATGGAGTAAAATAAGTGATATCTATTAAACTAATAATTTATCTAACAAGCTATATCTAAAAAGATGTTTGTGTTCTTTGAAAATAAGAGATGGTGATTATATTGTTGAACCTTTGAATTCTTCTAACTTAATTTTTAGTTATCTTTCTTTAATGGATGTTAGTATTGAAGATGAAGATAAATGTATTCTACTAATTTTCTCTTTTACTAATTCTTGGGAAAATCTAATCATTGGCATAAGTGGTGGTGGTACAAAACTGAAGATGGAAAACATTATTTCTATACTTATTTGGAAAGAGATGAGGATAAATACCATAAATCTTGGATCCTAAGATGCCTTGTATGTATAAGGAAGGCCTATGGAGAAAAGGCCTAAAGGGGATAAAAATAAGGATAAGTCAAAAGGATGTTCTAAGACCCCTAGAAAGAGAAAAGTGAAGTGTTGGAATTGTGGTAAAATAAGGCATGTGAAGGAGTGTAGAAATATGAAAAAGAGAACTAATTTACTTCCATGTATAAGCCCTTGGATGAAGGAGATTCCAATGTTTACTTATTTCACCTAAATATGTCAGTAATGGTGCTTGGATTTTTTAATTGGATGCTTCCTACCATATGAATCCTCATAAGGAGTGGTTTTCTAAATATAAAGGATATAATGGAGGAGGAGTTTTTCTTATTGATACAACCTAAATGAAGATTTTTGGTAAAGGTAAAGTTGTGTTCAATGGAGGGGAGGGTTGTTTCCACTAATAATGTTTTACATATTTCAGATCTTACAATAAGTTTACTTTTTGTTTCCAAGTTAAATGATTTTGGAATGCATATAAGATTTGATAAGACTAGTTGCAAGTTGGTACTTAGAGGAAGTTTGGTATTTGCTAAAGGATCTCAAACAACTTGGAGTTTATTGAAGTTGTATGCCTCTTCTCTTTGTAATTTGGCTTTTGTAACTAGGATTGAAAATGTATGTATGTTGTGGCACCATAAATTGGTTCACATTGGTGAAAAGGATTCTAATACCATTTTAGATAAGAAACTAGTTGAGGGAATTTCAAATTATTTTGTTAGTAAGAGTGATTTTTGTGAGCATTTTGTGTTTGTTAAAATATAGATCTTCATTTCCTAAAGCAATTAATAAAGCTAAGATCATATTAGAGATTCATTTGGATGTATGTGGTCCAGTGGATGTTGACTCTTTGAAGAGATATTGATATTATGTTTCCTTTATTGATGGTGTATCAAGATATACTTGAATTTAGTTTATGCATTCAAAAACTAAAGTTTCCACCAAGTTTAAGGAATTTAATGCATTGGTTAAAATAAAATTAGATTATAAGATAAAAGCATTGAGATCTGACAATGGGGTTAAATTTTGTTGTAGGAAATTTGGTGATTTTTATAAACATGCACGGATTGTTAGGAAAAATAATACACCTTACACTCCCTAAAAAAATGGGGTAGCAAGAAGAATGAACCATACCTTAATAGATAGAGCTAGGAGCATGTTAATTACTACTAAGCTAGATATTTTTTTGGGATTAGAAGTTGTTGGTACTATTTGCTACTTAATTAATAGATCTCCTTGTAAAATTATTATTGATATAACACCCTATGAAATGTGGTTGTGTAATAAGCCTCCAATTTCACATATAAGGATCTTTGTTTGTGATGCTTTTGTTAATGTGCCTCAAAATAAGTGTTTGAAATTGGATCTAAAATCTCTAAAATGCATCTTTCTATGATATGGTGAGAATGAAAAAGGTTATAAGCTATGGAATCCTCTAGTCCAAAAATTGATTTTTTCTAGAGATGTGATTTTTAGGGAATTTAGAGATAACTTGAGTGAAGAAAAACCAAAGAAAAATTCCAAGAGAGTACATTTTGAAGCTAAGAAATAAGATGCACATGTGGTAGAATAGAGGGATGGACAAGAAGATGGAAGAGTAGAAGAGAGTGCAAGTGAAAGTTCAAAAGATTTAGTTATGCCATAAGAATTTGATCATAATGAGGAAGAACATGAAGAAGAACCTATTATTCCATCTTTGAAAAGGTCCACAAGAAAAAAAAATCCAATTGATGGGTATAGCTTGTTGGCTTCTGATTTGACAAATTTTAACCACCTTGAAAATGAAGAAATGTACCTAGGGGTTAGATAAACCTCATGATCAATACACTCAAACAGGAACAAGGACCAACTAACAAAGCAATTAAGCTTTCTACACTTTGAACTCTACAAAATTCAGGTGGGTGAACCTAGGATTAGACTCATTCACTTCTTAACATCACTTTTCACTAATCCTTAACAAAGCAGATTGTTGGTGTAATTAAATATTCCTAATTATACTTTACTTAATATTATTTAGGATAATGCATTGCATAGTAGTTTGGCATTGAGACACCTAGGAGTTTACACCTCAATTAAGCACATGGTGTAGGAGAAATTCCACTTTAGGTGTGAGATCCACCTTTAGTGCACATATCATATTATCATCCTCATCCTATGGCACATACTTCATTGCATAATGGAGGATAATCCACATTTGGTGGACATATGATTACACTTTGCATAGGTGATATCTTATCAGCTTCTTATCATTGTCTCTTATTGCCTTTCCTATATAAGGAGCCCTATTATGTACATTTTAATCATGTCCATTATCAATAATTCCATTCTTGCATCTTAATGCAATTGTCTTTCCAATCTCTTATGGAAGTTATCTTGGTCTTGCATTTGATCCTGGGGATGTTGTAGACTCACCTAAAACTCTAACATGGTATCAGAGCTCCCAAGGTGTGAAGACCTCTTCTCAAGAATATTAATCTTGGCTTGATTCAATTGTGGGTGTAGAATAAAGGTATTTGGACATCACCATTGCATAGTCTATTTGGAGAAAATTTAGAGTTTTGTATTTTGTGGCTTTCTATTGCAAGTCAATATTGGAGCTTGATGGTGCAAATCAGAGGTTGGCATCATATTAAGGAGGTCTAGAAACCCCTAAATCAAATTTTCTTTCATCCAAATCAGACACCCAAGGCCAAATCTAGAGCCATTTGAATTTTGGAAGTGTGGCAATGGCGATTCAGAAAAAATAATTTCAAAGGCCATTTTCAAACAACGATATCTCAGTCATCTAGACTCCTTTTTTTGAGAAATTATTTTTGTTTTGGGGTAGAATCTCATGATCTACATAATGGTGCATGTGGTTTCTGATCTCTGTTCCTGAATTTTTCTTAAAATCACAAATCTCAATTTTTGCAACTTCCAAGGCCTCGTTTGTGCTCATATGAACTCCTTTTTAGGTGCATTTTTTTTTTAAGTGCATAATTTTTAATGTATTTTCCAAATCTAAAATCATATTTCAGTGACTGTGATCAAAAATTGTACTTTCATAATTTGGCTTACTTTTACAATTGTAATGCATAAGCCTTAGCTTGGTCTTTTGCATAGTAATCTAAGTCTATTATAGCTTGATTATGGAGCGTAATAATTTTTTGATCTCAATTTGTAATGACATAATTATATTAATAATATAATCATGGGTTATGAAACACATCCTGCAGTAGTACTTTTGACTAAGGATAATTATGAGTCATGGGCAAAAGGAATCATCACACATTATAGATGGCTTAATCTCTTGCCTCATCTTTATGGACTCGTTCCTAAGCCAAACTCACAGGGGAAGCAATATGTTTGGGGAGAAAAGAATGCTCATATTATAAATTTGATTATTAGTAGCATCAGTTTGTGTCTCTTATATGACATCTAACCCAAATTTAGAGGTGTTTAGTGTCCACACATAATTTGGACAATCATTTGGGAGATTTTTGGTGATCCAAATGTTCCTCCATCCCAAGTGATCTTGCTTCAGATTTCCTCATTCCTCTTGATGATACAGATAACATTCCTTATGATGATTATACCTTAGGTGAGATTGAACAATTTGCATCAATTGAGAGAAAGGATGATCCAATGACTCCTCCTACAACACCACTTCTCTAGTTGAGATCACACAATCATCTCTTATTGGTGATTCCAGTTATTCATTGCAAGAGATATCTATTTTTCTTCTCGATTGGGATTCTTATTTTCTAGATATAGGTTCATTATTTGTGGACTCTCACATTTCAAATTTGTGAGACATGCTTGAGGGGGTTTCTCTTCTCTTTGATGATAGTTTCATCATAGTTGGAGATACTTCTTCACCTTATTTGGAGATTGACATTCTTGATTCTTCTCCTTCACTTGGTTTGTCACATTTCATGGTTTAGTTTTTTGATGTGATAGATTCTTCAAGCTTGGAGAGACCTATTCATTCTTCAGAGATGCATATTTGGTGACCTTCTTCCTCATTTCATTTGGATATAGATTGGTTCATGGCATCATCATCATACTTCATTTGGATTCCACTTCCTAGTTCCTATCTAGAATGGGAAGCATTCCTAAATTTGTACTTGGTATATCTTCTTCCCAAGGGGAGAAATGTTATTTGTATTCATTGGACTATACTTTGTCTTCAAGCACTCACCATTTTTGTAGGAGATTCTCCTTTATGTGGGGAATATCATCTCTCCAACTATCCTTCTTATGGGGGGATAATTCTTTGTATATATATGATGTATGTAGTTCTTGGGGGGTCTTGAGTACTCCATCCATGCATGCATCTTGTGTTTTCTTCTCTCTTTTTGGGGGAGGCTTTTTCCCATGATTTTTTTCCTCTTTCTCCACTTTATGAGAGATTGCATTTCATGTATTGCATTGCATATTGTACATAGGTACCTAACATGGCCTAGTAGTCGAGACCCATCTTTCATTGTGATTTTAAGTGCATTCCCCTAAGTTTTACTTAAGGAGGGGTGTTGGTGTAATTAAATATTCCTAATTATACTTTACTTAATATTACTTAGGATAATGCATTGCATAGTAGTTTTTCATTGAGACACCTATGAGTTTGTACCTCAATTAAGCACATGGTCTAGGAGAAATTGCTCTTTAGGTGTGAGATCCACCTTTAGTGCACATATCACATTATCATCCTCATCCTATGGCACATACTTCATTGCATAATGGAGGATGATCCACATTTGGTGGACATGTGATTACACCTTGCATAGGTGATATCTTATCAACTTCTTATAATTGTCTCTTATTGCCTTTCCTATATAAGGAGGCCAATTATGTACATTTTAATCATGTCCATTATCAATAATATCATTCTTACATCTTAATGTAATTGTCTTGCCCATCTCTCATGGAAGTTATCTTGTTCTTACATTCAATTCAGGGGGTGTTGTAGAGTCACCTAAAAATCTAACATAGATAAATGCCCAAAAATATTCTCTTTCTTATGAAACTAACATGAAACTGTGAGAGCTAATCACACTATCATTCACAAACTAAGCAAGGGATATCAATTTAGAACTGTAACTTAAACTTTAAAATAATTTGATTTAATTTTTATTTGAATTATGAAGAGAAATGAATATCAGCTTGACTGCATTGACTTTGATCAATGCCTTATTCATTGCGTATACTTTAAACTAGTCCACACTATGTTTTATGATCTATTCATTCACCTTGTAAATTAAAATCAATTGATGCTTTAAATCCTATACTTATGACAAATCCTCTCCTAATACTCTATAATTATGTCAAATTATACTAAGCATTTACTTAATTCCTTGAATCAAAAGCAAAGCATAATATGAATACAATTTTAAACAAATTACAACTGTGATCATGAGCTCTTTGTTAACAAAACAAAGAAAATTACAAAATATCACAAAAGGAGACAAGATTTAGAGCAACAAATTTTTGTTGAATCCTTGTATTAACTTCCTTGAAATTTATACATCATAGTATTGGACCAAACTCAAAAGCAACACATAATGACCAAAACACCACATATTTCATTAAGATTCAGTACAAGCCCAATATACAAAATGACTCTTACATGGTCTTTGACTGACTACAGAGACTTTTATTCTCATAAAGACCAATTGATTTACAATTTTGGTCCTTTATCGATCGGTCTCTTAGTCTCTTTTGGTGCCTTTTCCCAGTCCTGGAAATCCATATATAATGGATTTCAACAAGCTTCATACATGGGACAAATAAGTTGTCAACATCAAGATAACTTCTCAACTACCTCAAAGTAATTACAAAAATGAAAGTTGACATCCCAGATTCTTTAGAATCAAATCTAGCTTGCATCGTACATGTATCAACAGCAAGTGAGCCACAAAGATAAGATATGCCTATTGAATTAAATAATCTCCCTCTATTGGCTATTCATTTAATACCAAAACTATCTCAACTACTTCCAAGCAGTAGGTCTTGAATCTCTCAAATAGTTTCCTTCTTTAATGGCCAAGCTGCTGCAACAACTGCATCCAAGATTTGGTTGAAAGAATCAACCCTCTTTAACCATTCCTTCAAGTGTCCCTCTGTTCAAAAACATTTGGTGGAGATCCAAAAGAAAATCATCGATCTGTCAGACTGACAATGTCGTTCTTTTATCCATCAAGACCCAACAACTTGTCCTTTTTTCTCCTTGTAGAAGCTCATGTTGTTTCAAAACTTAAGTTGGCCTAGTTTTGAAGTTATGCAAATAGTCAAATAACCATGTCTCAACTTCACAACATGCAGATTGGAACCTTTGAAACCCTTCTAAAGTTACGTTGATGGTCTTCTTAAGACCTTCACAAGAGCATAAACATGTAATAAACACGTAGCTATAACCTTGTGAAGTCCCACACAATGCCCTTCGTAACCTCAGAACTTCTTTTTGTTGTATCTTTCTAACCTTTATGAAGTTACACCTGACCACTAGATGTCTCATCACAACTTGGTAACCACCAAAACTAATGGCCAAGAAACCCTCGTGAAGCCCTGCAAACCTCTTTTCTCTTCACTGTCGTAGCTTTGGAACTATTCTAACAATATTATTTTGACTATTGATACATTTCACCATTCTTCGATGCTTTCTATGTGGTAGGAAAATTACTCTGTCTTCAACACTCCTTGAAATTTATGCATGTCGTTAGTCGAGACCTTGAAACCCTTTAACAATACAATCACTTAACCATTGAGAAGTTTTGCAACAGCTAGGAGTAACTTTGGAACATGCCAGCGATCCAAGCTTTACCTTTTGCGAAGTTCTACAAACCTCTTGGCATAACTTTGGAACTCTTTGATATTGAAACATAAAACTTTGACACTTAAAAAGTTACGCATGACCATTAGGCATAACTTTGGGACTTTTAATATTGAGAAAATATTGACATTCTGAAGTTACACAAACCTTTTTGGGAGATCGGGACTGTTAAACTGACCATGAATAAAAACCTTGACATGTTATGACACGGTCTTGGTGTGACTTTGGAACTCTTAGGACAAGTAAAGACAAAGACAATACCAAACGTGAAGTCACACAAGATAGAGATGGTTAAGGCCAAACATTTTTAAACACCATGGAACCAATTAAAGATAAAGAACTAGGAAAGACAATGGCCCTGCAACATGACTAAATACCCTTTGCTTAAGTGAGTCAAAAAGTAACACATAAATAGATTGAATGTAGGGTTTTGAACCTAGGAAAGTAATTTTAAAACCCTATCAACATATTAAACCCTATTTCCTCACTTCTAAGGCAAATTTGGGCAATTTTCAAAAAAAATTGCACTTAACTAGAAATTTGACCACCAGTGGCTATTTCTGGGGATGGGGAATATCTTGCATTTTGTAAAGGATGTAGATTATCATGGTATAGAAGACTACCCATATTCTATAACTAATTCTTTTTGAAGAATAAAATTAGAACAAACTTTTATTTTGTGGCCCTGGACCACCAAAAAGGGAACACCAAAACCTTGCTTTGTCAAAAGTTTGATTCTCATCCACACATGTGACCATCCACCTGAAAGTATCATAACAAACTCACTTCCTACATACATAAACATTCATGGGCTGAAAATTAACTCTATATTTTCAACTTTCCATACTCTTCTAGTCATAACCCCTATCATAGTCATACTCCATCAAGTATGGAACATCATTCACTTCATCTTTAGGTGGACTGGAAATACAAGGTTTATCCAGTAGTTTATCAACATACAATATGCAATGATCATCATGAATTACCACAAACTCACCTAACTGAGAACAAGTTGTACTTTCTTATTTATCTTTGTACATACATTCAACCTCACAAACTAAAATATAGGACCATGAATGAACAACCCCAACTTTCTCCTTACTAGAATAACTAGTAATCTCATTGCATGATGTGACAACATAAACCATTTCCATCTTTTCATCAGCATTGTTACAATATTTTTCACTAACCTTTTGACCATCAATATGAGGAAAAACCATTGTTTGTAACCAGCTCTCTTCACTCATATCATCATCATAGCTAGAAACATGGCTAGTGTGATCAACAAAGACATAAATGCTTTCGTACTGATTTTGATTTCTTATTTCACACCCATCTTCAAAATTAACCAATTGATGACAACAAGCATCAGCATATAGAATATCCCTTGGGATTCCATATTTCAACTCATTCTACAAATCTATTGATGTCATAAAAGTCTGACGCAATGTCTTAGGTTCTCTCTTTCTCAATAAGAATCTCATATTCTCATCGAATGCACCCCAATATAACACAACACAATTTTCTTGATTGGGTATATATTTTCTTGGAATATCAATCAATGCTTCTACAAATCTGCCATTAAAAGAAGAAACTAATTCACCTTCCTCTAATTTAATGTCCATGAATCATCTTATTTCCACACTTGGTTTGATTCTAACACCAAATTTTTCATTAAAAGGTGCACACAACTCTTCCCAAGAAGAAATTGAACATGCTGGTAGGAATAAGAACCAATCCCTTGCATCCTCTGTTAGAGTTTGAACAAAAAACTTCATTGCAACATCCTCATGTCATATTTCAAACTCACCCATCAGGTTAGAAAAATCATCCAAATGTTCACATGCTAAAACCAATCCATCACCACTAAATTTTGGCAAATACTTCCTAACCTCAATAGGAACAAAATTTGGGTAACCTTCAAAACATAATGGAAAATATTCTTCCATGGAGAAAACACTACAAGGACCTGACATGGGCTACATATAATATGAGAACATACTTTCAAACATGTACAGGGAAATCACACCCACTTATAGAATCTTTATATTTCCAACTTTTAGTTAAAACTTATGTCTCTATGACCAAATGCAACTCAAAAATACTTCAACTAAATTTCCCTAAGCTGAAAAATCTTAGAAGTATGTGACAACTTATCGTTCCCTTACTTAGTTTTGAAATCACTCAATAGGGAACCAATTTTTTACAACTAATTTTCAAGAAAAATATTTTGCACATGAAAATCAAAATACCTGGAAGTGTTGCAAAAATAACGTGTTGGCTAGAAAATTTGATAAATTTGATCCTTGCTTCACATCTTCACGAAATTATTTGTAGATTCTCCAACTATTTTAAGAGGAAAAATATTTTAATCGTTGAAACTTCTTCTCTACTCCATGTTTCTTAAAAACCAACAACAACACAATAACACTTCACCAAGACCTTAAAACTACTCATCAGAACTAAAAATTCTTCATATCGTTCATTTTAACCATGCACTGATACAAACAAAGACCTTTAGAGTCTCCACTCACACCTAGTGATATGATACAAAATATTTCATGGACATGGGAAACTCGTGACCAGTTCCACAAGTAAAACACCAGAGATCTGCCAACAGGTTTAACAATATTTTATTATGTTTCATCCCCCAACAGAGTTGCCATTTTGTTGGCTTCTGATTTGGTAGAATTTTAACCACCTTGAAAATGAATAAATGTACCTAGGGGTTAGTTGAATCCTATGATCAACACACTCGAATAGGAACAAGGACCAACTAACAAAGCAATTAAGCTTTCTACACTTTGAACTCTCAAAATTCAAGTAGGTGAACCTAGGATTAGACTCATTCACTTCTTAACATCACTTTTCACTAATCCTTAACAAAGCAGATAAATGCACAAAAACATTCTATTTCTTATGAAACTAAAGTGACATTGTGACAGCTAATCACATTATCAATTCACTCACAAACTAAGCAGTGGATAACAATTTAGAATTGTAACTTAAAATTTAAATGAATTTGATTTAATTTTGGATTTGAATTATGAAGAGAAATGAATATCAGCTTGACTACATTTTCTTTGATCAGTGCCTTATTCATTGGGTATACTTTAAACCAGTCCACACTATGGTTTATGATCTTTTCATTCACCTTGCAAATTAAAATCAATTGATGCTTTAAATCCTATACTTATGACAAATCCTCTCCTAAGACTCTATAATTATGTCAAATTATACTAATCATTTACTTAATTCCTTTAATCAAAAGAAAAGTAATATGACATACAATTTTAAACAAATTATAACTATGATCTTCAGCTCTTTGTTCGCAAGAAATAGAAAATTACAAAATATCACAAAAGGAGACAAGATTTAGAGCAACAAATTTCTATTGAATCCTTGTATTAACATCCTTGAAATGTATACATCATAATATTGGACTAGACTCAAAAGAAAAAAAAAATGACCAGAACACCACATATTTCATTGAGCTTCAGTACAAGCCTAATATACAAAATGAATCTTACACAGTCTTTGACCAACTATAGAGACTTGTATTCTCAGAAAGACCAACTAATTTACAATATTTGATCCTTAATCAATTGGTCTCTCAGTCTCTTTCGGTGCCTTTTCCCAATCCTAGAAATCCATATATAATGGATTGCAACAAGATTCAGAAATAGGACAAAGAAGTTGTCAACATCAAAACAACTTCTCAACTACCTAGAAAAAATTACAAAAGTGAAAGTTGATAGCCTAGATTCTTTAGAGTCAAATCTTACTTGCATCGCAAGTGTATCCATAGTAGGTGAGCCATGAAGATAAGATACGCCTATTGAATTAACTAATATCCCTCTATTGGCTCTTTATTTAATACTAGAATTGTCTCAACTACTTCCAAGTGGCGGGGCTTGAATCTCTCCAATGGTTTCCTTCTTTAATGGCTAAGTTGTCACACCAACTGCATCCAAGATTTGGTTGAAAGAATTAACCCTCTTTTACCATTCCTTCAAGTGTCCCTCTATTTAAAAAATTTGGTGGCAATTTGAAATAAAATCATTGACTTGTCACATCAGCAATGTCATTCTTTTATGCATCAAGATCGAACAACTTGTCCTTTTTTTCTCATTGTAGAAGCTCATGTTATTTCAAAACTTAAGTTGGCTTGGTTCTGAAGTTACACAAATGGTCAACTAAACATGTCTCAACTTCACAACATGTAGATTGGAACCTTTGAAATCCTTCCAAAGTTACAGTGATGTTCTTCTTAACACCTTCGTAAGACCGTAACCATATATTAAACACTCAATTATAACCTTGCAAAGTCCTGCATAATGCCCTTTGTAACCTCAAAACCTCTTTTTGTTTTATCTTTCTAACCTTTCCAAAGTTATGCTTGACCACCAAATGTCTCATCGCAACTTCATAACTACCAAAACTAATGGATGGTGGTCTTCTAGGGAGGCCCTATTAAGATCCCTGAAGTCAACACATAACCTCAATTCCCCATTCTTCTTCCTTACATGCAAGAGGTTGGAAACCCAACTAGTATGTTTGATGGGGTAGATGATACCACTTTCTATCAATTTCAGCACTTCTTTATGCATAAGTGGCTCAAGCTTGGGATTAACAGGCCTTTGTTTTTGCCTTACTGATTTGGCATTAGGCTCTAATTCAATAGTGTGCTGGGCAAGGGCTGGATTAAAACCTTTGAGGTCTTCATATTGCCATGCAAAAACATCACTGAATTCTTTGAATAATTGGGTGTAAGCTTGCTTTTCTAAATCAGTGTTTACCTTTCCAAATTGTAAACTTTTACCTGGTCCCAATCTAATTCAACACAATGTTCTTGTTGAACTACCAGGCCAGCCTTATTCTTCTTGACTTGATCATCCTTGTTGAAGACAGTCTCTAAGGTGACAAGACCTCTAGGCATCTTATTAGACTTAAGTTGTATCACTTGGTCACCATAGTTTTGTGATAGCCTATCTTGGTTATGTTTTGAAAAAACATCTTCCTCAAACAAGAATTGCAGAATTTGTTCATCATTGTCAAACACTTGCCAATTAGTGTCATTGTCAAGGATAGAAGGTCTGAAAATCACTTTGATATGTTGTTGGTCCATTTCTTTTGAAATGCTATTAGGAATGTCATATTGAGACCCAACAGTAGCTAATCTATCTGCATTTTGATTTAGCCTCCTTGGGATAGCAACAATATTGAAAGCACAAAAATCTTCAATTGCATCCCAAACTCTATGTGTGTATGCTCTCAAGGTGTCATTTTTAGTTGCACTTATCCCTCTCACTTGGCTGACTACCAACTCATTATCACCATAAACCTTTAGGGCCTTAAGCCCTCTTTTCCTAGCCCATTCCAATCCATTCACAAGGCTTTCATATTCTACAGTGTTGCTAGTGTAAGAGAAATTGGATCTAAAAGCTGTATAGTATCTTTCTCCTTTTGGGGACACTAGCATAGCACCACCACCAAAACCATGTCTACTTCTAGCTCCATCAAAGAACAATTCCCAAACCTGATCGCCCTGATCCTTTGAATCAGTGTCTTCCTTGAGAAGACTTGGCTCTATGGATCCACTTTCTTTTATCAAATAACTCCCCAAACCAACTTCCCACATAACATTTTCTTGGGCTTCAAAAGCCTTTTCTGACTCTAGCTCATCTAAGAAAACATCGGGGATACTTTCTGTCTTAGTGTTTGATTCTTTGATAGTTGGGAAATCACTCTCATCAAATATAGGGTAGCTTGCATTGATGGTATTGGATACATATGGTTCTATATGGTGTGCTGCTAATGATTCTGATTTAATGGTAACCTTGGTACCATATCTTGTGTGGAAGAGCATGTGAGACCAATCAGAAGAAAGGTAGCCTCTTATTTTGGCTGTGAACCCCCTTGATAGACATATGGCAAAAAAAGTAGGGAGATCTATGATATATATATCAAGTAGGATAGAGAAATTAGGACTAGCATGAAGGATTAGACTGGTATCCTTAGCTACACCTATAGTGTTAACTGAGGATCCATCTAGTTGTGTAACCTTCTTTTGGAGGGGTTCATATTTAAGTCTTAATTGGTCTGCCACTTTATTGGGCATTATAGTGCTAGTAGCTCCACTATCTACCATACAATTATGTACTAAGGATTTTCCAATAATTAAAGACACATAAAAGGGAGGTGGTTTTGAGTTCCTACCTTGCATGGTATTGTCTTTGGAGTTGCAACTTGGAGCCCCTTTTTCTTGGTCAGTGTTGACCAATACTGGCTTTGCAACTTCTTTTGTAGGCTAAGGAGTTCTCATTTCAGTCATAGCCTTCTTCAAAATCTCAAGTTGCCTTGGAATAGCCAAAGAGTCCCACATAGACATAGTAATGTTCACCTTCTTCATGTTATCTACAATGTTGAAAGGTGTCACAGTGTATACTTTTTGTTTTGCTCTTACTATGATGGGCTCTAATTCTTTGAGAGTCCGGCCCTCTTTGCTTGAAGTGACAGGAGCCTTCTTAAATGTGATAGAAATAGCTTGCTGCAGTGGCTCTGCAGATGTAGTAGCCTTGGTACCAGAGTTTTCTCACTCCATGTCTTGAGCTCTTCTCTTTGACCTTGTGTTGGCAGTAATGGAAGGTTCACCAATAACTCCATTGAAGTCCTGCTACTCCCAATTGAAGAGAGCAGTCTCATTATCTTGTGGTTCTTGTTGAGGAACTAATCCACTAGAAGAAGCCTCTGATTGAGCTTGTGAGGCATTTTGAACCATCAGAGCTTGGTTCATCCACCCATTTGAACATGTAGCTTGATTGTGAGGCTGATTACAAGGGAAACACCATTCATTGTCCATAGCCATATTATTTTGACTAGGAACTGTTACCCTAATTTTCCTATTCTATACAAATTTGGCTAAAATCCATTGAGGAGTCCCTATTTTAACCCTGCCAAACATCCCTCAAAATTTCATGGTTTTATGTCTAGTTTCCTGGCCTCTACAATTTGTTTTATCCCCTGGTCTTTAGTCAAAAATTCATAAATATAATCATTACCCTAGCAAACCCTAGGCCAGGTTCTATTTCATCATTACTTTATGAGCCACTTAAGTCCCCCAAATTTAGCATGTGTGCATTAATCTGATTGGTTGGTTGCTAGTCCTCTTATTTCTTCGGCGGTCATCTTTTCCTTTCAGCGACTTAGCGACTACAGTGGTTCTCATAATCGCTAAAAGTTTGGCAGTTAGGTCTAAATATCTTATGACTCAATGAATGTTACCCTTTCTTCAGGTGCATGATCGCTTAATGTCTAGTGGTCTTGGCTAAGCGGGGTCCTAGTTAGGAAGATCAACAGCCGATGCTTGATCTCATGAGGTCTTTCTAACACATGCAATCTTACATCAACCGTTGGATCTTCCAAGTATGCAGCACTTCAAACTTTATGTGGGTCCAATGCCACGTTGTCTTATGTGGAGGGTTATGATTGGCCTAGGGTGGTGATTTGTAACTTTGTCAGAGCGGGCCCAGAGAATGTCTGGTGTGGAAGATCCAATGGCTGGCGCATAGTCTCACGGAGTGTGTCAGAGCCATGAGATTATACACTGATCATCAATCTTTCTTTATCATAGAGGTTCTGTCAGGTGGGTCCTTTCTTGCTAATGTGCTCACATTTTATTGGTCCACATAGCGATGACTGGAATGTGTCAGTGGGACCATGTCAGAATGTCTACAGAGATGTCAGTAGGATGATGATCTATAGTTGTCGCTAGACCACAAGGGATCTTCCAAGCCCTTGCGATCTTGTGACAACCGTCTGATGAGTATCTCAATGGGTCGTGGGTCCGATATGCCAATGTGTTAAAGTTTCATTAGCTACAGTGTGCCAAGGTGGATTTTGACTTTGCAAGGGGTCTCCCGACTATTTCAAGGTCAATTTGAGCCATTCATCTACCAGGAAAAATAGACATCGACGGTCACATTTTAATATGACCGGCTAGCTGTTCCTTATTTAAATTCAAATTTCTCTGCAAAGGTTTTCTGCTAGGGTTCGCATTTTTGTGGCCATGCATGACAAGTTTGGTAGCTAGGATTGAATGCTTCAGGACAATTATGGTTGAGAGGATGATGGATGATCTGATCATCGGTGCCACAGATTTTATAGGGTACCATGTCATGTTGAAGGTGCTAAATGGATTGGCACCACCTTTTTCCAGTGTTATTATTAAAACTAAAAATATCTTCAAGATCAGATTTGCAGCCTTCATGGCAAGGCTGAGTTGCAGGTGGGTAGTTGATTCGAGGTTGATGTGTCTGCAGGTGAGCTCAGTACCAGATGGATGCACACAAGGAAGATCTGATCTGATTGCTAGTGTTCTCAGAGTTTTTGATGATGGTAATTAGTGTACCTTTATGGTTTGATATTGTTTTAAATCCCATGTAACCCTAGTTAGGTTAGTTTTTGACTCCTGCCTACGTGCAGTGAGAGGTATATAGTTCTTTTTTGGAGCCTTAGTGCTCGGAGGTTGGAATTGTAAAAAAAAAAGAATCCTTTCTCACAAGGCTATACATGGTATTTCTTCTACCCTCTGGTCTTCTACTCTTGTAATCTCCCATTGATGATTTAAACAACTCCAAGGTATTTTTGACATTTTCTCTGTCCCTATCCTTTCATTGTTTGAAGTATCTCTTATTGAATTGAAGTTTATGCATGTTCAGTGACAATTTAGGGTTCTTGATTCCTCTTCTTTTCTACAATTCTATGTGTTGTTGTGTATGATTTGATGTGAATGCTCTTGTGGGTATACTTTAGCCCCCTAACAATCTTGTCTCATTCCTACACCTAGTTACAGAGGTGAATGTCTGCTTGCAGGTCATAGTTTGTGTCTTATCTTCAGACCCCTCTATGAAACACTTATGCAAGCCTATTTAAGAAGTTGTGATTTCCTAGACCTAAGTTCTTCATTGCCTTCATTCCTCTATGCTGCAATTCATACCCTAATTTTGGTGTATCACCCAGTAGGTAGTTTTCTTTCAAGCATTTTTACTTTCAAGTACTCTTTCTATCCCTTTCCCTCCAAAGAACTTTACTTTTCATGTCAAGAAGAAAATTGGGGTGATTATCCAAGAGGAACTAGCATAGAACCTAGAGGTGTCATCTCAGTTAGCATAGGTCCCACAACCTGGAGATGATTCCCATGTTATACTAGGTTATCAAGACTACGAGAGCTTGAACCAAGGGTGCAAACTTAGTGTATAACAAGAACCATGTCCCTAACTGGATTCACAGAATTAAGAGGTGCAGGGTTGTATGGTTGGAATGGTCTTTGATTAAAATTTTGTCTTTGCCCTTGATACCCTCCTTGGTATGGTGGCCTATTTTGTTGATAAGACTGTCCCTGATTCTGATATCACTGATTAGGACTTTGGCCTTGTGGCTGAAAGGGTGGTCTGATTCCTTGCCCTTGTCTCTTTAGATTTGTCACCTCTTTAGTCAAAGTCTGTAGCAAATTTTTCATTTCTTGCTGACTATTTTGTTGGCTATTCTTTATTTCTTGCAACTCTTGAGAGAAACTTTCTTTTAGCTCTTGACCACTAGTACTAGCCTAAGGTGCTAATATGGTGGGAATAGAGGTGAATGGGGGTACCTATGGAGGTGCAACAGGTTGAAGGCTAGGAAAGATGGGCATGGGTGGCCCTCTAGATATCATGCCTACTTGGATTAAACAATTTTCAGCCCTGACAGCTATGTCAAAAGCTTGGGGTAAAGAGGTACCACCCATGGATTGGATCATGATAGAGATTTGGCCATTCAAACTTTGCAAGCAGGATAAGAAAGCATGGTCAGCTGATGGCCTTACTGAGACTAGAATTCTATTCCATGCCTTGAGGAATCTATTATTATAATCTGTCATTTGTTCCTAAGGGTCTCTTTTAATGGTTGTCAACTTCTCAACCAATGACAAATTGTCTGATTTATCCTCAAAATGCTTACTTAATGCATTCCCTAGTTCATCCCATGAAGTAATGGAGCCAACAGTTAAAGTTCTAAACCATTCAAGAGCCTTACCTTTGAGAGAGGCTGCTAATAATTTGGTGGCCACATCCTCTTGAGTTATGTTATGTATACTGCAAATGGTGGTCACATCTCTTATATGCTCAAAAGTAGTAGTTTTTCCTTCACCTATGAAATTAGGTAGACTCTTTAGTGCCACCAAGGGCATGTCATGATGTTGAGCAAAGGCTAATGGACTCCCCTGGTTGAAAAGTGCAAAAGCAAACTGTCTAGCCATTGCAGGAACTGAAACTTGCTGAGTAGAAACTGTGTGAGTTGTATTTGGTGTTGGATTTGAATCTTCTTCTAGATCTTTGGTTAGAGATCTTCCTCTTCTTCTAAGATGAAAGGGAAAAGGTCTCCTTTTTGAGGTATCAAGAGGTGTAGATTGTACTCTACTTGTAGAAGATGTTCTTTGAGTTGATCTACCTTTGTAGCCTCTTTTTAAGGGAAACTTAGAAAATTCGGTAGGCTTTGAGCTTCTAGTCTCAATCTTTCTCATAAACTTTGAACAAATTTAGCTTGGATCTATGAAATCAGTGGAGTCACTAGATATACTTGATAGAAAACTTCTAAAAGTCTATATTATGCAATCTGTATATCAGAGATAACACAATCATTTCAAAAATGAACTTCTTTTACAGTCAAAAATGTTATACCCAAGGTGAGCTATCTTCTAAATTTGAATCTAATCTTAGTAACACCTTTGAACATAAATCTGAACCTTAGTCCCACAGGGCATGCCAGAATTGTTATACACTAAGTTTGCACCCTTGTTTTAAGCTCTCTTGGTCTTGATAACCTAGTATAACATGGGAATCATCTCCAAGTGTGGGACCTATGCTAACTGAGATGAGACCTCCAGGTTCTAGGCTGGTTCCTCTTGGATAATCACCTTAATTTTCTTCTTGACATGAAAGTAAATCTTTAAGGGGAAAGGGATAGAGGGAATGCTGAAAGGGAAATGACCAAAAAGAAAACTACCTACTAGGTGATACACTGAAAATACGGTATGAATTGCAGTATAAAGAATTAACTCAACACATAATCTTAAGTCTAGGAGATCACAACTCACTGAATAGGCTTGCATCAATATTTCATAGAAGGGTCTACAATAGAGGGATGCTATGCAGGGAAAGAGAGAATTTCACAAGGCAATAGCATTCCTAAGGACTTAGACAGAAACTATAACCTGCAAATAAACATTCACCTCTGTAATCGGGTATAAGAATGAGACAGATTGCCAGGGGTGGAAGTATACCCACAAGAGCATTCAAATCAGATCATTCATAAGCATACACATAAATTGCAAAAAGAAACAAGGATCAAGAACCCTAAAATATCACTGAAAACGTGCATATACTAAATTCATTAAGAGACAATTCAGACAAAAAGGGCACAGGGACATAAAGTATGTCACAAGATACCTTTGAAATATCTAAATAATTAATGAAAGCTACAAACTGCAAAAATCAGAGGGTAGAAAGAATGCCTCAAATAACTTCTTAGAAAGATGAACTCTCTTTTACAATTGTCAACTCTCAGCTCTAAAAGATTCAAAAATTAATATATACATCTCCTTTTGCATACAGGCAAGAGTCAAAACCTAATTAGGGTTACATAAATTGTCATATAATAATCAAACCCTAATTCTATCATGTCTGATCATAAATGTGTCTTGAAATATCTTGATTGATCAGATATGTGCCTTGAATGCAAACTCCATCTTTGTACTGCATCTACCTATAGACAAGCCGCCTTAATCCATCTACCCTCTCTGCAATTTGGCTCGCCATAACTGTTCAAATCAGGTACTCCAGATATTTGAATTTAAAATATGACTTAAATGGTCACAGGTGGCACTAAATCTTCTGTATCCAAGACCAATATTCAAATCTGACTCATCTTTAAAATGTAGCCATTATATCTTCTTACTTTTACCGGCTACCACTTACATCTCATAACCTTAACCCAACCTTGACCGTAGGTTCACTTTTTCTTTTGGTCGCCGAATTGCTCAACCTTTTATCTAACTCCAATTTATCCTAGTGATTACCTAACTAAAGCCACAAACTTGGGTCCACCTCTCCACTTGTCATCATACCATTGGCCGACTGCAGACAACTCAAATCTACCTAACACAGGACCCACCCTGCCATCCTTTTAGGCTGATACTCAATCAATGACTATCGCATGATCTCATGGCCTCGAAAGATTCTTTAAGATCATGTGCCATCTATAGATCTTAATCCTCTACCACCTCACTTAAGAAAATTTAGACCCATGCCAGATGCCACCTGTAATGCTCAGCAGCCAATAAAAACTGACCACGTCAAACGGACCCACAAGACAGAGCTTGAACACTTGGAAGATCAAACGATCATCGCATGATCTCATGGGGTTAGAAGATTCTATGAGATCATGAGACAACCATAGATCTTCAATCTACTGACATCCCTGCAAATCCTCTAACACGGTCCCACTGATAGGTCCCAATCATCACTTGGCTGACAAATAAAATGTGAGCACGTCAGAAAGAAATGACCCACCTGACAGAGCCCTGGCGATAAAGAAAGATCAATGATATTCACATGATCTCATGGGATAAGAATATTCCATGAGATCATACACCAACTGTCAGATCTTCTTAGAAAGATAGTGCATTGGGCCTACTCTGACATAGCTCCACATCACAAGCTTTTGACCAATAAGAAATGTACACCTCGGACTACATGGAAGTAGACCCACTAACAACCTGTAGTGTTATATGAAAGGAAGATCGATGGCCATCACTATACCATGATCTTAAAACACTTGCATCTTTGCTATATGAAATAGCGGTGACCGTTAGATCTGATTGATACTTTGCCTCCTCAAAGACTGAAACCACGATGCCAAACATTAACCACCCACCAGATCGCTAAGTGTTAGGGTTTTGACCGCCAGGAATAAGAGACTTGGCGATTGAAGGATTTAATTTCACACATGCAAAATGAAAGTCTTAAGTGGTTGAAAAGGTAATGAAGAAATATAACAGGCCAAAGGGTTTTTTAGGGCTTTTTGGCTCCAATGGCTACATTTATAAATTTTGACCTAGGTTTTTTGATGCCAGAGATAGAACAAAATGTTGTAGAGACCAGGGGAAAGATGCTAAACTCATGAGATTTTTTGGAGGTGTTCAACAGGGCTTAAAGCATGAGGATCCTTGACTAAATTTAGCCTATGACCAAGATGAAGAGATATGAAATTTTGGGCAACATTTTGGCAATTTCTGTTGGATATCAGCCTACTAGACATTAGATCAGTGGCCTTGACATATTCATTGGGCATGGGGTCATCTTTTTTACACAAAACCCTAACAAAGAGATAGACCTAGAACCAGAGGAGCAAAATTATGCACAAGCACTTCTTGGAAAATAGGAAAAACTAAACTAGAAAGCAGGGACAGAAAATAGGAAACTTATTTATAGAGATCTACAAGGAAGGGTTGACCTCCAAGCAGGGCTTCAAATGAAAACCATTGACTAAAAGGGGCAAGGCATCTCCTCCAAGAGTTGATAGCTAAAAAGCATTAGGCCCCCTACATTCTGTAATAACAAATGGTCCACCCCAAAGGGAATCAAACTTTGTATGTTTGCCAGGTCTTGATCTGAATTCATCCCACTTGAGAACTACATCTCCAACTTTGAAGCTTCTAGCCCTGGATCTTTTATCAAAACTTTTCTTTATCTGATCTTGATGGAACTCCATATCTTTCAAGGATTTGTCTCTAAGTTCTTCTAACTCCATGAGCTGAGCATACTTGATTTGTAAGGGATCTCCTTCTTCAAACAAGGCATATTGAGTAGCCAAGTCCAAAGCTAGCAATTCAATTGAAATGGACAACTTGGCCTCTTTGCCATACACTAACATATAAGGAGAATTCTCAATAATCTTCTTTGGAGTGATCCTATCTAACCATAAGGAAGACTTCAATTTAGTATGCCAATCTCTCTGGTTCTCTTGCAGAGTCTTCTTGATTATCCTGATTAAGTTCTTGTTTGTTGATTCTGCCAAACCATTGCCTTGAGGGTAGTAATTTGAACTTGTATTCAGATAGATTCCATTCCTGATTACCCATTTTGAGACTTTAAGGCCTATGAATGCTAAAGCATTATTTGATATCATGGAGTCTAGAGTGCCAAATCTATGAATTATATCATCATAAAAGCTTAAGATAGCACTCTCATTTGATTCTTTTAAGGCAACTGCCTCTGTCCATCTAGTGAAATAATCAGTAGCAATGATTATCCATTTGTGTCCTACACTAGATGGAGGTTTGATCATACCGATAAAGTCTATGCCCCATCTCATGAAAGGTTGCTCTGTTCTAATTGGCTAAAGGGGCATAGCTGCAAGCCTTTCTTTTCTTGCAAACATAGCACATTTGATGCATTTCCTCACATAATCATGACTATCCTTAAAGATAGATGGCCAATAGTATCCAGCCCTCATGATTTTAAAAGTGGTAGTCCTAGGAGAAAAGTGACCTCCAGAAGGTCCATCATGAAATTCAAATAGGACATCAGCTATCTTTTCTAAATCAATACATCTTAAAAGGACACCATTGCGATCCTTTCTAAAAAGAACCTCATCTATCAGCACAAAAGGAACAGATTGTAACCTATAATATCTTCTCTTTATTGAATCTAGGACCATAGGACATTGTCCTGTCTTCAAGTAATGAACCATGTTAGGCAACCAACCTGATGCCTTGGCATGCTCCTCTGTAAAATGCACAACCAAAGATGCATTTATTTTCTCTATTTTCTTTGAACTTTCATCCCCTACCAAATGCTCACAGAGACCTCTTCCTCTAACTAGCTTGGTGGTTTGGATATCAATGTCATATTCCATTACTTTGGTAATCCAACCAGCTCTTTTCTCATTTAGGTCCTTGGAAAGAAAAAAATCTTTGACACTTGGATGAGTAATCTTCAAATGTACCTTGTTATGGGTCAATAAACATCTAAACTTTTTAAGGCTCTTCACCATAGCAAGTACATGTTTCTCTACAAAGGAGTACCTTTGTTCATATTCTTCTAAACCTTTGCTGAAGAAAGCAATAGGCTGCTCCAACCCTTCTGAATTTTCTTGAGTCAACATAGTGGATATAGCATCATGACCCCCATAAGCATAAAGGATAAAATCTTTACTAAAATTTGGGTTTAATAGAGAATGAGCCTTTGTCAAGGCTTCTTTGATAGATTGGAAATTAGCTTTTCCTTCTTTAGTCCAGCTGAAAGTTGAACTCTTCCTTAACATGACTGTTAAAGGCTTCAATAAATCTACAATATTAGGCAAGAAACGCCTAACAAAATTGATCTTTCCTATGAAAGATTGGAGACTTTTCTTATGATGTGGAAATGGTAGCTCTAGGATGGTTGTAATCCTCTCTAGGTATATTGTAATTCCTTTCTTGGATACTATATATCCCAGCAATTTTCCTTCATGTACTACAAACACACATTTCTTGGGATTAAGGGATATCCCAAACTCTCTACATCTTTCAAAGATTTTCCTCAGATGTTTGATATGATCTACTACATGTTTAGAATAGATAGTTATGTCATCTAAGTAGACAAGTACAAACTTGTACATGAGGCTTTTAAAGGCCATATCCATTGCCTTTTGAAAAGTGGCACCTGCATTTGATAGACCAAAGGGCATCTTTTGATAAGCCATGTTTCCCCACTTGGTTTTAAATGTAGTCTTGTATTGATCCTCTTCATTAACCACGATCTGATTGTATCCTAAATAGCCATCCAATAATGAAATTCTCTCAGATCTAGAAACACATTGTAAGATTTGTTCCATAGAAGGTAATGGATGGCGGTCTTTTAGGGAGGCCCTGTTAAGATCCCTGAAGTCAACACATAACCTCAATTCCCCATTCTTCTTCCTTACAAGCACAAGGTTGGAAACCCAACTAGTATCTTTGATGGGGTAGATGATACCACTTTCTATCAATTTGAGCACTTCTTTATGCATAAGTGGCTCAAGCTTGGGATTAATAGGCCTTTGTTTTTGCCTTACTAGTTTGGCATTAGGCTCTAATTCAATAGTGTGTTGGGCAAGAGCTAGATTAAAAACTTTGAGGTCTTCATATTGCCATGCAAAAACATCATTGAATTCTTTGAATAATTGGGTGTAAGCTTTCTTTTCTAAATCAGTGTTTACCTTTCCAAATTGTAAACTTTTACCTGGTCCCAAATCTAATTCAACACAATGTTCTTGTTGAACTACCAGGCCAGCCTTATTCTTCTTGACTTGATCATCCTTGTTGAAGACAGTCTCTAAGGTGACAAGACCTCTAGGCATCTTATTAGACTTAAGTTGTATCACTTGGTCACCATAGTTTTGTGATAGCCTATCTTGGTTATGTTTTGAAAAAACATCTTCTTCAAACAAGAATTGTAGAATTTGTTCATCGTTGTTAAACACTTGCCAATTAGTGTCATTTTTAGGGATAGACGGTCTGACAATCACTTTGATATGCTATTGGTCTATTTCTTTTGAAATGCTATTAGGAATGTCATATTGAGACCCAACAGTAGCTAATCTATCTACATTTTGATTTAGCCTCCTTGGGATAGCAACAATATTGAAAGCACAAAATCCTTCAATTGCATCCCAAACTCTATGTTTGTATGCTCTCAAGGTGTCATTTTTAGTTGCACTTATCCCTCTCACTTGGCTGACTACCAACTCACTATCACCATAAACCTTTAGGGCCTTAAGCCCTCTTTTCCTAGCCCATTCCAGTCCATTCACAAGGCTTTCATATTCTGCAGTGTTGCTAGTGTAAGAGAAACTAAATTTGAAAGTTGTATAGTATCTTTCTCCTTTTGGGGACACTAGCATAGCACCACCACTAGAACCATGTCTACTTCTAGCTCCATCAAAGAACAATTCCCAAACCTGATCACCCTGATCCTCTGAATCAGTGTCTTCCTTGAGAAGACTTGGCTCTATGGATCCACTTTCTTGTATCAAATAACTCCCCAAACTAAGATCCCACATAACATTTTCTTGGGATTCAAAATCCTTTTCTGAATCTAGCTCATCTAAGAAAACATGGGGATACTTTCTATCTTAGTGTTTGCTTCTTTGATAGTTGGGAAATCACTCTCATCAAATATAGGGCAGCTTGCATTGATGGTATTGGATACATATGGTTCTATATGGTGTGCTGCTAATGATTCTGATTTAATGGTAACCTTGGTACCATATCTTGTGTGGAAGAGCATGTGAGACCAATCAGAAGAAAGGTAGCCTCCTATTATGGCTGTGAACTCCCTTGATAGACATATGGCAAACAAAGCAGGGAGATCTATGATATATATATCAAGTAGGATAGAGAAATTAGGACTAGCATGAAGGATTAGACTGGTATCCTTAGCTACACCTATAGTGTTAACTGAGGATCCATCTAGTTGTGTAACCTTCTTTTGGAGGGGTTCATATTTAAGTCCTAATTGGTCTGCCACTTTTTTGGGCATTACAGTGCTAGTAGCTCCACTATCTACCATATAATTATGTACTAAGGATTTTCCAATAATTAAAGACACCTGAAAGGAAGGTGGTTTTGAGTTCCTACCTTGCATGGTATTTCCTTTGGAGTTGCAACTTGGAGCCCCTTTTTCTTGGTCAGTGTTGACCAATACTGGCTATGCAGCTTCTTTTGTAGGCTGAGGAGTTGTCATTTCAGTCATAGTGTTCTTCAAAATCTCAAGTTGCCCTGGAATAGCCAAAGAGTCCCACATAGACATAGTAATGTTCACCTTCTTCATGTTATCTACAATGTTGAAAGGTGTCACAGTGTGTACTTTTTGCTGTGCTCTTACTATGATGGGCTCTACTTCTTTGAGAGTTTGGCCCTCTTTGCTTGAACTGACAGGAGCCTTCTTAAATCTGATAGGAATAGCTTGTTCTAGTGGCTCTGCAGATGTAGTAGCCTTGGTACAAAAGTTTTCTCACTCCATGTCTTGAGCTCTTCTCTTTGACCTTGTGTTGGCAGCAATGGAAGGTTAACTAATAACTCCATTGAAGTCCTGCTACTCCCAATTGAAGAGAGCAGTCTCATTATCTTATGGTTCTTGTTGAGGAACTAATCCACTAGAAGAAGCCTCTGATTGACCTTTTGAGGCATTTTGAACCATCAGAGCTTGGTTCATCCACCCATTTGAACATGTAGCCTGATTGTGAGGCTAATTACAAGGGAAACACCATTCATTGTCCATATCCATATTATTTTGAATAGGAACCATGTCCCTAACTGGATTCACAAAATTAAGAGGTGCAAGGTTGTATGGTTGGAATGGTCTTTGATTAAAATTTTGTCTTTTCCCTTGATACCCTCCTTGGTATGGTGGCCTATTTTGTTGATAAGACTATCCCAAATTCTGATATTATTGATTAGTACTTTGGCCTTGTGGCTAAAAGGGTGGTTTGATTCCTTTCCCTTGTCTCTTTAGATTTGTCACCTCTTTAGTCAAAGTCTGCAGCAAATTTTTCATTTCTTGCTGACTAGTTTGTTGGCTATTCTTTATTTCTTGCAACTCTTAAGAGGAACTTTCTTTTAGCTCTTGACCACTAGTACTAGCCTGAGGTGCTAATATGGTGGCAATAGGGGTGAATGGGGGTACTTGTGGAGGTGCAACAGGTTGAAGGCTAGGAAAGATGGGCATGGGTGGCCCTCTAGCTATCATGCCTACTTGGATTAAACAATTTTCAGCCAGGACAGCTATGTCAAAAGCTTGGGGTAAAGAGGTACCACCCATGGATTGGATCATGATAGATATTTGGCCATTCAAACTTTGCAAGAAGTATAAGAAAGCATGGTCAGCTGATGGCCTTACTGAGACTAGAATTCTATTCCATGTCTTGAGGAATCTATTATTATAATCTGTCATTTGTTCCTGAGGGTCTCTTTTAATGGCTGGAAACTGCTCAACTAATGACAAATTATCTAACTTATCCTCAAAATGCTTACTTAATGCATCCCCTAATTCATCCCGTGAAGTAATGGAGCCAACAGTTAAAGTTCTAAACCATTCAAGAGCCTTACCTTTGAGAGAGGCTGCTAATAATTTGGTGGCCACATCCTCTTGAGTTATGTTATCTATACTACAAATGGTGGTCACATCTCTTATATGCTCAAAAGAAGTAGTTTTTCCTTCACCTGTGAAATCAGGTAGACTCCTTAGTGCCACTGAGGGCATGTCATGATGTTGAGCAAAGGCTAATGGACTCCCCTAGTTAAAAGGTGCAAAAGCAAACTGTCTAGCCATTACAGGAACTGAAACTTGCTGAGTAGCAACTGTGTGAGTTGTATTTGGTGTTGGATTTAAATCTTCTTCTAGATCTCTCATTAGAGATCTTCCTCTTCTTATGAGATGAAAGGGAAAAGGTCTCCTTTCTGAGGTATCAGGATGTGTAGACTATACTCTCCTTGTAGGAGATGTTCTTTGAGTTGATCTACCTTTGTAGCCTCTTTTTAAGGGAAACTCTAAAAATTCAATAGGCTTTGAGCTTCTAGTCTCAATCTTTCTCATAAACTTTGAATAAATTTAGCCTGGATCTATGAAATCAGTGGAGTCGCCAGATATACTTGATAGAAAAATTCTAAAAGTCTATATTATGCAATCTGTATATCAGAGATAACATAATCGTTTCAAAAATGAACTTCTTTTACAGTCAGAAATGTTATGCCCAAGGTGAGGTGTCTTCTGAATTTGAATCTGATCTTAGTAACACCTTTGAACATAAATTTGAACCTTAGTCCCACCGGGCATGCCAGAATTGTTATACACTAAGTTTGCA
Source organism: Chamaecyparis obtusa (assembly GCA_027943335.1). Classification (NCBI taxonomy): domain Eukaryota; kingdom Viridiplantae; phylum Streptophyta; class Pinopsida; order Cupressales; family Cupressaceae; genus Chamaecyparis; species Chamaecyparis obtusa. The sequence continues at coordinate 833,126 of BSBK01003570.1, forward strand.
CCCTTGTTTCAAGCTCTCTTTGTCTTGATAACCTAGTATAACATGGGAATCATCTCCAGGTGTGGGACCTATGCTAACTGAGATGAGACCTCCAAGTTCTAGGTTGGTTCCTCTTGGATAATCACCTTAATTTGCTTCTTGACATGAAAGTAAATCTTAGAGGGGAACAGGATAGAAGTAATGCTGGAAGGGAAATGACCGAAAAGCAAACTACCTACTAGGTGATACACCAAAAATATGGTATGAATTGCAGTATAAAGAATGAACTTAGCACACAATCTTAAGTCTAGGAGATCACAACTCACTGAATAGGCTTGCATCAATATTTCATAGAAGGGTCTGCAATAGAGGGATGCTATGCAGGGAAAGAGAGAATTTCACAAGGCAATAGCATTCCTAAGGACTTAGACACAAACTATAACCTACAAACAAACATTCACCTCTGCAATCGGGTATAAGAATGAGATAAATTGCCAGGGGTGGAAGTATACCCACAAGAGCATTCAAATCAGATCATTCACAAGCATACACATAAATTGTAGAAAACATGCATATACTGAATTCATTAAGAGACAATTCAGACAAAAAGGGCACAGGGATAGAAAGTATGTCACAAGATACCTTTGCAATATCTAAATAATCAATGAAAGCTACAAACCGCAAAAATTAGAGGGCAGAAAGAATGCCTCAGATAACTTCTTAGAAGATGAACTCTCTTTTACAATTTTCAACTCTTAGCTCTAAAAGCTTCAAAAATTAATATATAAATCTCCTTTTGCATGCAGGTAGGAGTCAAAACCTAATTAGGGTTACATAAATTGTCATATAATAATCACACCCTAATTCTATCATGTCTGATCATAAATGTGTCTTGAAATATCCTGATCGATCAGATATGTGCCTTGAATGCAAACTCCATCTCGCTACTGCATCTACCTGCAGACAAGCTGCCTTGATCCATCTACCCTCTCTGTAATTCAGCTCGCCATAACTGTTCAAATCAAGTACTCTACATATTTGAATTTAAAATATGACTTAAATGATCACAAGTGGCACTAGATTTTTTGTATCCACCACCAATATTTGAATTTGACTCATCTTTAAAATGCAGTCGTTAGAACTTCTTACTTTTACCGAGTATCGCTTACATCTCATAACCTTAACCCAGCCTTGACCACAGGTTCACTTTTTCTTTTGGTCACTGAATCACTCAACCTTTTATGTAACTCTAGTTTATCCTAGCGATTACGTGACTGAAGCCAAAAACTTGGGTCCACCTCTCCACTTGTCATCACACCATTGGCTGACCGCAGACAGCTCAGATCTACCTGACACAGGACCCACCCTGCCATCCTTTTAGGCTGATACTCAATCAATGGCTATCACATGATCTCATGGCCTCAGAAGATTCTTTAATATCATGCACCAGTCATAGATCTTAATCCTCTACCACCTCACTTAAGAAAATATAGACCCATGCCAGATGCCACCTGTAATGCTCAGTAGCTAATAAAAACTGACCACTTCGGACGGACCCACAAGACAAAGCTTGAACACTTGGAAGATCGAACTATCGTCGCATGATATCGGAGGGTCAGAAGATTCTATGAGATCATGAGACAACTGTAGATCTTCAATCTACTGACATCCCTATAGATCCTCTAACACGGTCCCACTGACAGGTCCCAGTCACCACTTGGCCAACCAATAAAATGTGAGCACGTCAGAAAGAAAGGACCCATCTAACAGAGCCCTGGCAATAAAGTAAGATCAACGATATTCGCATGATCTCATGGGCTAAGAATATTCCATGAGATCATACACCAACCGTCAGATCTTCTTAGAAAGATAGTGCACTAGGCCCGCTCTGACATAGCTCCACATCACAAGCTTTTGACCAATAAGAAATGTACACCTCGGACTATGTGGTAGTGGACCCACTGACAACTTGCAGCGTTATATGAAAGGAAGATCGACGGCCATCGCTATGTCATGATCTTAAAACACTTACATCTTCACTATATGAAATAGTGGTGATCATCAGATCTAATCAATACTTAGCCTCCTCAAAGACTGAAACCGCGATGCCAAACATTAACCGCCCACCAAATTGCTAAGTGTTAGGGTTTTGACCGCCAGGAATAAGAGACTTGGCAACTGAAGGATTTAATTTCGCACATGCAAAATGAAAGTCTTAAGTGGCCAAAAAGGTAATGAAGAAATATAACAGGCCAAATGGTTTTTTAGGGCTTTTTGGCTCCAACGGCTACATTTATGAATTTTGACCTAGGTTTTTTGATGCCAGAGATAGAACAAAATGTTGCAGAGTCCAAGGGAAAGATGCTAAACCCATGAGATTATTTGGAGGTGTTCAATAGGGCTTAAAGCATGAGGATCCTTGACTAAATTTAGCCTATGACCAAGATGAATAGATATGAAATTTTGGGCAACAATTATATTGTATGTTAATGACATGTTTATTGGTGATAGAAAGGCAATGATGAGAGAGCTCAAAAATCAACTTTATAGTACATTTTATATGAAAGACTGGGAGGATACTAGATATATTCTTGGGATGGAAATTGGTATGGATTGAGTTCATAGAAAGATTTGGTTAAGTCAAAGTAAGTTTATTGACACCATTTTATAATGATTTAAAATGTAGGAATATAATCTAATGAGTATTTCATTTATGGTTGGTACGAAGTTGAGTTTAGACATGTATCCTAATTTTGATTATGATATTAAATAACTGTATAATTTTCATTATGCTAGTGTTGTTAGTAGTTTAATATATGTAATAGTTTATACTAGACCAAATATATCCCAAGAAGTGGGAGTTCTATGCAAGTTTATGTCTAGCCTAGGTAAAGAGCAATGGACTTTTTTATAAGGGTTTTAAGATTTTTGTGAGGTAATTCTAATTACTAGTTGTCTTATCATGGTACTAATGATGTGGATAAGTTATTGGACATACAGGGTTTTTTTTATGTGGATTGGAAGGTGACTTAGACAGTTGGAGGTCCATAGGTGGCTATGTGTTTACTTTGTTTGGAAGTGTAGTGAGTTGGATGGGTAAAAGACAATTTATGGTTGCACTATCCACCACTAAATTAGAGTATATGGTTATAGAGACTTGGTATTGGTATTAGATTTTATTGCAAGATAGTGGGTGTTGGATGTGACAACAAGAGTTCCATATGTTTGGTCAAAATTGTTACGTGTCATGCTTGTACTAAACATGTTTATTTTTAGTATAACTTTTTCTGAGAGATAGTTGAGAGTGGATAGGTATTGATATTTAAAAATTTGATACTTTGGATAGTGTTATAGATTATTTCACAAAACCAATGACCATGAATAATTTCTCTTGGTGTAAGAAGACCATGGACCTTGACCACTATACTTGATTTATTTTTAGGTATATCTTGGATGTAATTGAAATCTATAATGTTAAGTGGGAGAATGTTAGGATAAGGTGTCTTGGCATATTTATGAAATGGATGACATTTATGATGAGTATGAAGAACATGGATGTCATTGTTGGAAAACCATTCAATCGGTGAATTCATTTTTGCTAAGTATGTGAAGTTACACCAATCGGTACATAGGTATTACCAACCAGTAAATAGTAAGCTAATTGGTAAGTAGCATGGTAATTGGTACATAGGAAGGTAATCAATGAATAGGACAACAAGTGAAGGCCAAACAGATAAAGGGAGAAAATCAATAAAGGATAACCGATGAGACTATGAATCGGTACAGGTAAAAGTCAAGACACTAGCAACCGGTCAGAATGGTGAATAGGTATAGATAGAGGTTATTAAATAGTTTTACTTAATTAGCCAAAGCGGTCATGATGGTGAAAGATTCACTGAATTTGGACAACAAATAAAATGTAGTACATTGTTTGAGGAGATGATTGAGTCAATTTCTAGGAACTTGTGCACAAATCTTTTAATGATTCCAAGGCATGTTTGACACATAAATTTGAAGGAATATTGCACATTGGAAATAACAACATATGTTATGATTTGGCCAACGTGGTAAGGATTTTATGGTTTTCTAAATTAACTAAGATTGGAGAAATATGTTTGGAGAAAAATGAAAAGCCTAATCACATTTTACACTTGGCGATGAGGACTTTATATTAGGATAGAGTTGCAAGAAGGAAAATGTTGTTGTTGTTATTGATGAAGTTTTTGTAAGAAGTTGATGAAGAATTGAAGCTGCGATCACAGAGCTATTTGCATATATGTTACAAAGTTGAAGTCAGAACAAGAACATATCATAAGGTATCTAATCAGCATTGCAGAGTACAAATTATAAGGTGATTCACCTAGAAAGTGACATATTGTAAGCTCTTAACTGGGTACTCTTTTCTACTATAGTGAAAGGATTTTGGGTTTCATCCTCACTGTCATTTTTTCCTCTGACCAATGGTTTCCATGATTAAAAAAATTTGTATTATGTGTATGCATACATTGTAATTTGGTTTATTACACTTTTACTTCATAGTTTCAATTATACTCTTCATGATATTGAAGTCTCTTTTATTTTTTCTTACGGGTATCAGTAAGAATTAGAAAAATTTTATAAGTGTTGATTCACCCCCCCCCCCCCTCTCAGTACCTATTATTTCCAACAATTGGTATCAGAGCATAGGCTCTCTAGAGGAAAACTTTGACAACTTGAGGAGTAGATCCAAGGAAATGGAAAGCTATAGGTATGAAAGACAATTGGAGGCATCCAATGAGATGATTGAAGAGTTGAAGAACAAGATAAGGGCCTCATTAGCAAAAAGAAAATAATTGTCTGAATAGCTAAGAGAAAGTCTATATAACATTAATGAACTATTTGAAGGAAGTGTTAACTCTGAGGAAGTTGAGGTAGCTATAACAGATCTAATGGAAAGGAACAAGATCCTGATTGAAGAAGCAACCAAAATGAAAAGAGAACAAGAAAGTTAATACATAAGGATGTGTGAAGTGCTTGAAGGCATGAGAGCTGCCGAAGATGCAAAAAAGAACTGTTGAAATTGAAAAGAATAATGTTGAAGATTTGATCAGAGAAAAGGATGCTATACTTCAAAGGTTGACACATGAGGACCATGCACTGAATGAATAACTAAGTGACACCGGTGATAAAAACATACAAATAAGTGTTGAAAATGAAAGACTGGGGAAGGAAAATGAACAACTAAAGAAATACTTGAAGATTGAAGATACAAATAAAAAATCAAAAAATATGAACAAAGCGTGCAGAAAATTGATGAGAAATTGAAGAATCAAAGGTGACATAAGGATACTTCTATCCTAGGATATACCAATGACAACAAATTTAAAAAAGGAGAATCATTTGATTCTGGTGTTGAGCAACAATCACAGATTCCAAAGGGTAATACTAGTCTATAAGGAAAGAATCCTACTAAAACCACTTGCTACAATTATGGAAAGTCTAGACACACTACTAATGAATGTAGAAGAAAACCGGTGAATATTCCAAGAACTACTCACTTTGTTGGTTATTGTTACAATTGCAATAAGTATGGTCATAAATCTTATGAGTACAGATTAAGAAATAGTAGTAGATCATCTGAAAGGAGTTTCAATGGCTACTGTTACACATGCAACAAGTTTGGACACAAGGAATAATATTGAAGATCAAGGGTACCATCACCAAGATTTCCTAACAAACAGATGAGTGTTCTAAGAAGAGAAGGAAACATGAATGTCACATGCACTATTTATGGAAACTATGGACACATGGAGGTGAATTGTTGAGTAAGAAACCCTAGAGGTAATTATGGACCCTGGAGGAAAACAAGTATGGTATATTTTCATTGTCACAAGGTTGGACATCTAGCAAGAGATTTTAGGTACTGGAACCTATCACCAATCAATGAAGAAAGGAAAGATAAAAATATTGTTAATCCTGAAGAAATCAGGAAGTGGATGAAGACAATATGGATGAATAAAGGTGAAGTCAATTCTTTTGAATTGATAGAGAGCTCCACAACACCAAGAAAGGTGGATAATTCATCAGCAAACTAAGCTTGTTTTGGATTAGGGGGAGAAATTAAGGTCAGATCAATCTTTGACCCCCAAGAATAATGAGAGGTAATATCTATTTGCATAGTGATATGCATTGATGTTAATTTTGATGTATTACATTGAGTAGAGTTGTTAAATACATTTGGTTAGCATTAGATTTATCATTTGCAAAAATTTATGTACTAATGCTACTTCTAGCATTAACCAGTGGAGGTTGTTATTGGTAAAGTATAATATCAGTGAACTACATTTAATGGTTGTACCTAACTAGCCGTTGAATAACTTTTTGGGAAAATAAATAATATGGAAACCTATTCATTATTCACCTTGCATTTTGAAGAGATTTTACAGGAGTAGAGAGCAATTATTCATTGTGATCAATTATGTGAATTGTGTGTTTTGAATACTGACAAAGGATCAAACTATGAATTTGAAAATCCTACTTTAGTTGTTGAGTAGAGCGGTGGTCAGTTGTGAAGATATTTGGTGTGGTTGAGATTTAGGATAGAAAATTTACACAGATATCATGGCATCAATGGTTATGACACCTAAACTGATCGAGATAATAAAGGAGGTAGAACCAGAACATAAGTTATGTTAGTTGAAAGTTGGGAAAGTAGATAAAATTGATACCATATCCCTAATTCCGCCTCAATTTTTATTGATTGAGGACATGAGAACATTCATTGTGATGCAGGAGCATCCTGGGTGTAAGGGCCATCTTGCATCACCCAAAAATATTTCTATTTTTGTATTCAATAAGGGCTATCTTGTGCAGAGTTGCTATTTATGGAAACCTGCTATTTTTTCATAAGTTGGTCTTACGATCTCGGAATGTCTGATTTTACATATGGAGGTTCATCTCAGTCATATCAGCCTACCAGCAAAGTTTCATGGCTAGATCAGGTCTAGTTTTGAAGATATTGAAGATTTTTGGTATTGGCAGTAGGGTACAAAAACTTTGAACTCAGTTTTGAAGGCTTTAGAGGCCTCGGAAGAGGTCGAAAAATTGGGTGATAGGCGCTTTGCGCTGGTCAAGCCTGTAGAGCACTTCATCGCACTTCTGAAATGGGGTTATAATAGTCAATCGGGTCATCTGGTGATGACTTATGGTCTCCGGAAGTCAGGCCACCCGAAATGGCGGAAAATAATTTTTCTTCAAAATTTATGTTCAGGTTTCAAAAGTTATTTTGAGCTGACTTTGATGTAATAAATTGTAAAATAAAATAATTCTAAGTTTGGTCGACCCTAAGGGCTAAATTTCTAGAACCTTCTCAGGCGGTGGAAATTACCTATATAAAGAAGGCCCGTAGTGTTGTCTAGGGCAGTTCTGGGTAGTAGATCTGGGTATTGATTCGAGGCTTTGTCCTACAGAATATTGTAAGGGAATGCCCATGTGGCTTTGTATATTGTAATTCTGAAAGTTTTTAATTCCACATTTGTGGAGATAATAAGAAGCCAATTTTTTGTTCTTGCATATTATTGTTGTTGTTTCTCTATTTCTGTTATGTGTTTGTGGTATTAAGGGGAGCACCCTTCATCAAGTGGTATCAGAGCAGGAGTTCTTGAGTGTGTAAATAGATCACCGACTATGAGGCAGTTTGCACCAAGATGGGTTTCAGCGCGCATCGCGAAAATGCCTCCATGAAGAGAACGTGGCGGAAGAGCTGGTGTTGTCACACCTGAGGTTAGAGAGCTCCAGAGACAAGTGCGAGCATTGCGAGAAGAGATTCGCAGAGGAATGAATCTTACTGTCAGAGACAAAAGCAAGGATGAAGTCGAAGAAGAATATCAAGAAGGAGAAGCTGAAGTTGTGAATCAGGAGGAAGAAAGACTTTTTCAGATGATTTCCAAGATTGGGAAAAGACCTAAGATTGAGGTTCCTACATTTTCTGGAAATCTTAACCCAGAGGAATTGATCGACTGGATCAATGAATGTGAGGAATATTTTGAGTATGAAGATGTTGAGGATCCTGATAGAGTCAAATTTGCGAAGGCCAGACTGAAAGGTCATGCGAAGATCTGGTGGCAAGAGATTCAATTGGAGCGAAATAGAAGAGGAAAAGATAAAATCACAAGATGGGATCGGATGGTGGATAAATTGAAGCGATGGTTCATTCCTGTTGATTATGAGCTTGACCTACTAAAGAAAATGCAAATTTTGAAGCAAGCAGGAAGATCTGTTCAGGAGTATACAGAGGAGTTCTATCGACTCCTCATCAGAACAGGCCATGCAGAAGCTGATAAGGAGAAAGTTGCCCGATACCTTAATGGGTTAAGGCCAAGTATTCAGGAGGAGTTGAATCTGGTTCAAATGAACAGTATTGAGGAGGCATACCAGTTTGCCCTAAAAGTAGAGGAAAAGTTGAACAAGAAGTTTGAGAGCAGACAAAATGGAAGAGGTCGTGGTGGAAGATCTAGTGGATGGTCATATGGTGGCTGAAATGAAGATCCAAAAAAGAAGGATGAGGCTAGTAGCAGCCAGAATCAGAGAAGAAACAATTCTAATCATTTCCAAGATCAGAATAATAGAGATCAGAGGGGAAGAGGAAGAGGACAAGGTTCAGGAAGAGGAGGCTTCCGTGGAACATGTTTTCACTATGGAGAAGAAGGTCATAGGGCATTTGAATGTCCTCAGTGCCAAGGCAGAACAGACAGGAGAAATGAAGGCCAGGCCAAAGTTGCACATGTAGATGAAGATGCCAGATCATCAAATTTTGAAGATGCTGAAAGAAGAGAAACGCTAATTAACAGAAGAGTCCTGTTGAGTGGTGAGAATGAACCTGAACAAAGGAGGAGCTTGTTTCGCACTAGATGAAAGTGTGAAGGTAAATGTTGTGATGTGATTATCGATAGTGGAAGCACTGACAATTTGGTGTCAAAAGAGATGGTGACAAAGTTGAAGCTCAAGAGACAGAAACACCCACATCCATATCGAATTATCTAGGTGCAGGATGACTACAAGGTCATGGTCAGCGAACAGTGCCTGGTAAAGTTCAAGCTCGGTGGGTACCAAGATGAGGTACTATGTGATATAATATCTATGGATGCATGTCATATGTTGTTGGGTAGACCGTGGTAGTTTGACAGATGTGTTGTACACGATGGTCGTGGGAATACCTATTCCTTGACAAAGGATGGAGTGCGACATAAGCTAAAGCCATTGAAGGAGACCGAAGAAAAGGTATGTGGCAATGCAAGAATAACTTTTGTTGATGGAAGAAAATTCCTAGATGGTATGAGGCATGAGCATGTGTGTTTTGCTTTAATTCCAAAAGCTGGTAAAGAGGAAGTAGAGGATGTACCTGTAGAGGTTGCAGATTTGTTGAATAAGTTTCAGGATATTGTATCTAATAATGTACCTGATGGATTACCACCGGTAAGGAAGATCAGTCATCAGATGGATTTGATTCCAGGAGCTAGTTTTCCAAACAAGGCAGCACACAGAATGACACCAGCAAAAAGTGAAGAGTTGAACAAACAAGTACAGGAGTTGTTACAGAAGAGATTGATTCAGGAGAGCCTGAGTCCATGTGTTGTACCAGCAGTATTAGCACCAAAGAAGAATGGAGAATGGAGGATGTGTACAAATTCCAGAGCAATAAACAAGATCACAATCAAGTATAGGTTTCCATTGCCACGAATGGATGATATTATGGACTGTTTGAGTGGAGCTGTGTATTTCTCAAATATAGATTTGAAGAGTGGATATCACCAGATTCGGATCAGAGAAGGAGATGAATGGAAGACTGCCTTCAAAAAAAAGGAAGGACTATATGAGTGGTTAGTCATGCCTTTTGGGCTAACCAATGCATCGAGCACTTTCATGCGGCTCATGAACGAGGTTCTGAGAGAATTTCTGGGTAAGTTTGTCATTGTTTACCTAGATGATATTTTGATCTTTAGCAAGACATTGGGGGAACATATGATGCATATTCGTATGGTGTTTGAGAAGTTGAGAGATGAGAAATTATTGATTAATTTGAAGAAGTGCAGTTTTGTGAAGAAAGAGTTAGTGTATTTGGGATTTGTAGTTTCAGCGGAAGGTCTAAAAATGGACCCAGAGAAGGTACAGGCTATCCTTGAATGGCCTACTCTGAGGAGTGCTACTGAGGTAAAATCTTTTCATGGTTTGGCTAGCTTTTATAGAAAGTTTATCAAAAAATTTAGCAGTATTTGTGGACCCTTGACTGAAACAATGAGAGGGGATAGAAAAGAGTTTAAGTGGACTAATGGGGAAGAAAAAAGTTTTCAATTGTTGAAACAAAAAGTTACAGAACAACCTGTTTTAGCACTTTCAGATTTTAATAAGATGTTTAAAGTAGATTGTGATGCTAGTGGTACTGCAATAAGAGCTGTTATGAGACAAGAAGGTAAACTTGTTGCTTATTTTAGTGAGAAGTTAAATGATGCCAAGAGAAAATATTCTATCTATGATCATGAATTTTATGTTATAGTTCAGGCATTAAAGAAGTGGAGACATTATCTGCTTCCTAAGGAGTTTGTTTTGTATACTGATCATCAAGCGTTGCAATATTTGAATAGTCAAGGAAAGTTGAATCAGAGGCATTTGAAATGGGTTGAGTTTTTGCAGAGTTATACATTTGTTTTGAAACACAGAAGTGGAAAGTCTAACAGGGTTGTAGATGCTCTTAGCAGAAGGCAACTATTGCTGACAGAGATGCAGATTGAGGTGGTTGGGTTCAAGGAACTCAAGAATTTGTATCTAGAGGATCCTGATTTTGGTGGAGCTTGGAAAGCTTGTAAAGAACCTGTTACTCTAGATAGGACGAAGTGGCTGGATTTTATCATCCAGGATGATATGCTATTCAGAGGGAGTCAGTTGTGCATTCCAAGAAGTTCTATGAGGGAGAATCTCATCAAAAAGAAGCATAGTGGAGGATTGGCTGGACATTTTGGTCATGATAAAACCCTTGCTTTGGTTAGTGAAAATTATTATTGGCCACAATTATAGCAAGATGTGAAGAAGTTTGTACAGAGTTGTAGAGTATGTCAGATGGCGAAAGGAGTGAAGCAGAATATAGGGTTGTATCAGCCATTACCTGTACTAGAGAAGCCTTGGGAGGATATCAGTATGGACTTTGTTCTTGGTTTACCGAGGACACTGCGGGGACATGATTCAATTTTTGTAGTAGTTGACAGATTTTCGAAGATGGCACATTTCATTCCCTGCAAAAAGACTAATGATGTTGTTCATGTAGCAGAATTGTTTTTCAGAGAAGTAGTGAGACTACATGGTTTGCCAAAGACCATAGTTTCAGATAGAGACACTAAGTTTGTTGGATATTTCTGGCGTACATTGTGGAAGAAGTTGAAGACAGATTTGAAGTTCAGTTCATCACATCATCCACAGACTGATGGATAGAAAGAGGTGGTGAATAGAAGTTTAGGAAATTTGCTGAGATGTTTGGTTGGAGATAAGCCAACAAGATGGGATTTGATTTTACCACAAGCAGAATTTGCATACAATAATTCTGTCAACAGGAGCACTGGTAAATCACCATTCTAGATTGTATATGGAAGTAGTCCAAGAAATGCATCTGAATTGAGAAAGATAGATAAAGGAGAAATAAGTAGTGTTGAAGCTGAGTATTTTGCAGAACACTTGAAGAACATCCATGAGGAGGTGAGGAAGCATATTACCAAGATGAATGCGCAGTATAAGGCTAAGGCAGATGAGAAAAGGAGGCATAAGGAATTTTAGGTTGGGGATGAAGTCATGGTTCATTTGCAAAAGGAGCGGTTTCCAGTTGGTACATATAATAAGCTGAAAATGAAGAAGTTTGGACCATGTACGATACTGAAGAAGCATGATTCAGAAAATGCATATGAGGTAGAATTGCCTACTGAGATGAATATTTCACTAGTGTTTAACATTTCAGATTTGACAGAGTATCATGAAGGAGGTGTTGAAGATGAGGTTGCAGCAGCACAGTGGAGTATTCCAGCAACCAGTTCAGATATCAAGGAGATTGAAGACATACTGGACAGTCGTGTTAGCAGAAGCACAAGGAACAGGACATGTGAAGAGTATTTGGTCAAATGGAAAGGACAACCTATAGAAGATTCATCATGGCTAACAAAGGAGGAGGTTAACCGTCTTGGTTTTCCCCTGCACACCTGAGTCGTGACAGGGTCACTTCTCAAATTACCCTGGGTGTCTAATGCAGGAGCATCCTGGGTGTAAGGGCCATCTTGCATCACCCAAAAATATTTCTATTTTTGTATTCAATAAGGGCTATCTTGTGTAGAGTTGTTATTTATGGAAACCTGCTATTTTTCGTAAGTTGGTTTTACGATCTTGGAATGTCTGATTTTACATATGGAGGTTCATCTCAGTCATATCAGCCTACCAGTAAAGTTTCATGGCTAGATCAGGTCTAGTTTTGAAGATATTGAAGATTTTTGGTATTGGCAGTAGGGTACAGAAACTTTGAACTCAGTTTTGAAGGCTTTAGAGGCCCCGAATGAGGTTGAAAAATTGGGTGACAAGTGCTATGTGCTGGTCAAGCCTGTAGAGCACTTTGTGGCGTTTCCAAAATGGGGTTATAATAGTCAATCGGGTCATCTGGTGATGACTTATGGTCTCTGGAAGTCAGGCCACCTGAAATGGCGAAAAATAATTTTTCTTCAAAATTTCTGTTCGAGTTTCAAAAGTTATTTTGAGCCGACTTTGATGTAATAAATTGTAAAATAAAATAATTCTAAGTTTGGTCGGCCCTAAGGGCTAAATTTCTAGAACCTTCTCGAGCGGTGGAAATTGCCTATATAAAGAAGGCCTGTAGTGTTGTCTAGGGCAGTTCTGGGTAGTAGATCTGGGTATTGATTCGAGGCTTTGTCCTATAGAATATTGTAAGGGAATGCCCATGTGGCTTTGCATATTGTAATTCTGAAAGTTTGTAATTCCACATTTGTGGAGATAATAAGAAGCCAATTTTCTGTTCTTGCATATTATTGTTGTTGTTTGTCTATTTCTGTTATGTGTTTGTGGTATTAAGGGGAGCACCCTTCATCACATTGACTACAACATTGTTGAATTGGGAGATGAGCATATACAATAATAATACCTAGAAATGTGTGAGAACGGAGAATTCAAGGACGAGTTCAAACATCTTCGAACAAAGGGTTTGATGCACATTTTGGACCTACCAAATATTTAAGGAGGAATGGATACAATATGTGTTGAGTCAATTCCATGATCAATTCATTTGGATGGAACAATCGATCAAGGTCACAAAGGAGTTGATTATTTGATCAATGGATTATCAATGGATGGGGAACTGTGTACCCTAAGGTAAATATTGACGCAAACAGTGGAAAAGCTGACAAAGTCAAGACAAGACAACCGAGCGATGATGATAGATGATATAGAAGATTAGAGGGTTCAATTCAGGTCAATGATTGTTAGATACAAGGTCTACCAGTCGATTGGGTTGAAAAATGAGCCATGTGGTGCTATTCATGCCACATACAAAATTATGAAGGAAGACATTACATACAACCTAGTATATATGGTCAAAAATCAGTTGATGGATAATCTGAAGAGGATACAGACCGATTAGAAGCAAGCTTTAAAATATGGATTACTATTGGAATGTATACTTTTCTATGTTCAAAACTTATTTCCTAGTAAAGGCAATGTTACTTGGAAAACCAATAGGCCTACATTGTATCAGATTAATGAATACATAGGTGAACTAGGTGAAAACCTAAACAATGTAATGTGGGATTACTTTCAATACTTTCAAGATAGAATGCATTAAAGGTATAGGATTCCACCTCACATAGTAGAGAAGTAAAGGGACACAATTTATTTCCTAGTTGATATTGACACATGAAAAATCCAAGCAATAGAACCAAAAGTTTCATGGATACCGGCAATGGGTTATGAGATAGATGAATACTTGTTAACCCTATACATAGATTCATTATTTCAATTATCGATTAACAAGACTGCTAAGAGATATGGGACATATAAAGAAGCATATCAAATAATAAACATATAACTCAAAAAAAGTAGAGTGGAGATGAAAGTGAAGAAAATTATAAGTCAATTGCAAGAAAAATTTGGAACTGGTAAAGGTAGCAGTTCCACTAGTGAGACGAAGACAATTCTAGAATCTTATGCAAAGAGGAAGCCAAAGAAGTCAGAAACCAAAACACCATAGCTACCATCGGTGAAGGAAGCTAAAGTGGAAGAAATTGAGGGAAGTCAATCCTCTAACCCTAAGCCACCAAAGGCAACTCAACCTATAAAAACAAAAACCTATGAGAAGAGAAAAACTAGAGGACAAACCAAGGCCTCTTCAAGAAAAAAGAAGAAGCAGAAGATGTATAAAAAGAAAATTCTAAGGAAAATAATTTCTATTATTTCTAACTTAGTATCTAAAATAAAGATTGATGAAGAAGATTCAAAGATTGATCAACTCAAAACTTTGGTTCATTCAATCTCTAGTTTGGACAATGATATGGAGGAAGAATTGAAAAAGAAGGTTGAGAAGAGGTTAGAACAAGAAATGATGGAGAAGCTTCTAGAAAAGATTTCACTTTAAAAAGTTGCATTATTTCAACTAATCATAGAGCTTAAGGACTCACTACTTGATGTTGGTAAACTATTCACCAAGATATCCATAGTCACTAACTTCATAGTAGACATAAAAACCAAGAAGGAAGAATTAGAAACTAATTTGGTTACACTTGCCAGTCAATTGAGTCCCTTGAATAGTTCAATGATGGATCACACTGCCAAACTAAAAGAACTAATATTCAAGGAGAGAGAACTCAAAGAGGAAGAGGATAGAATAAGAATCAAACTTCTAGAGTTACACGGATTCCTAACTCCTCACGTGGATATAATTCAAGCATACATCAAGAAGGTTGAAGAATTGATAGGTACTCCTGAGATGAGTACAATTGATAGCATGGAAGAACTCGCATCTGGACTCCATGGACAACATATTGCAATGAAAACATTAAAGGATTCATGGGAGCACTCACTTTCTAGTGCTAAGGTACATTTCAAATCTATATTTGATAAGTTGTAAGACACCCTTGTACATACAATTTTTCTTATAATCTTTGGCATTGTTTCAAAAAAGGGGGGAGTATAGAAGAGTATAGAGAAGTATAGATGTAAATTAAAAAAGGGGGATTATAGGGTATAGAGCTTCCAATACATAGATAATTATATAAGGAGGAGTATATAGTCTATTCTATGGTAAAAAGGAGTAACTGATTCAAAGGGAGTATGTAACTTAGACATGGAGTATGTAAACTTTCACAAGTTTTTAATGCCATCAATACCAAAGGGGGATATTGTTGGCATATTAATGAGATAGATGACATTTATGATGAGTAAGAAGAACATGGTTATCTTTTCTAGCAAATTATTCAATCGATGAAATAATTTTTGCTAAGTATGTGAAGTTACACCAACCGGTACTTAGGTATAACCAATTGGTAAGCAGTAAGCTAATCGGTAAGTAGCATGGTAATCGGTACATAGCAAGGTAACTGGTGAACAAGACAAAAAGTGAAGGTCATATAGGTAAAGGGAGCATATCAGTAAAGGATAACTAGTGAGACCATGAATTGATACAGGTAAAATTCAAGACACTAGCAACTAGTCAAAATGATAAATAGGTATAGATAGAGGCTATTGAATAGTTTTACTTAATTAGCCTAATCATTCATGATGGTGGAAGATTTACTAAATCTGGACAACAAAGAAAATGTAGCACATTATTTGAGAAGATGATTGATTCAATTTATAGGAAATTGTGCACAGATCTTTTCATGTTTCCAAGGCATGTTCGACAAATAAAATTGAAGAAATATTGTACATTAGAAATAAAAAAATATGTTATGATTTGGTTGATGTGGTAAGGATTTTATCTTTTTGTGAATTAACACATATTGGAGAAAAAATGAAAACCCTAATTAGGTTTTATGCTTGGCGGTGAGGATTATATATTAGGACAGAGTTGCAAGAAGGAAAATGTTGTTGTTGTTGTTGATGATGATGATGATGGAGTTGTTGTGAAAATGTGGTGAACAATTGAATCTGTGATCACAGAGATATTACAAAGTTGAAGTTAGAACAAGAATGGATCATAAGGGATCTGGTCAACATTGCAAAGTGAAAATTACAGGATGAGTCACATAGAAAGTGACATATTGTAAGCTCTTAATTGGGAACTCCTTTATACTATGGTGAAAGGATTGTGGGTGTCATCCTTACTATGATTTTTTCCTCTGACCAAGGTTTTCCATGATAAAAATTTATGTGTTATGTGTATGCATGCATTTTCATTTGGTTTATTGCACTTTTACTGCATAGTTTCATTTATATGATTCACGGTATTGAAGTCTCTTTTATTGATGCTTAAGGGTATCAGTAAGAATTAGAAAAGTTTTATAAGTAGTGATTCCCCCCCTCTTAGTACCTATTGTTTCCAAAAAAGGTGACATTAACATTTCAATCTCATGGCATTCACATGTCTCCATGTTCTTTTGAAAGTGTTACCTAGGACATGTATGAAAAATATTAATTATTTGTACTTTATGGTTGTTTGTAATTGCATTTTCAAGAGGTGAACATGAAGAGGTAATAAATATAAATAAAAATGGACAAAATAGACTCCTTCCCATTTCCATAATGAGACACAAAATTTCATGCATAAGGATACCAAGTTTAGGAGGAGAAAAAGTGTCCATTTGGGGATTTGAACAAATCATTGTAAGATGCAAAGCACTTAGAATGTTTAAGTCTAAGTGGCTTTGGGTTTGGGACCATGAGGAGTCACTTTAAGATTTATATATTATTTTATAATGTCTATTGTCTATTCATTCTCAAAGGCATATATTTTTGCAAGTGGTTTTGGCCCCTTGTTTTGGGAGCACAACAACTATTTTTCCTCTCCCATTTGGCTATAAATTGGAGCCAATGCATAGTTGTTTGTTCATTATTTGATATTTGTTTCCAAGTAGTTTTGGGGTCATTTGGAGAAGTGTAGTGAAGTTTATTATTGTGCTTTTCTCTCTTTTGAAGAATTATAATATACTTGTCCTTGTTTTTGGGTAGAATTTTTTTCTTAAAGTGTTTCTCCATATAAATGTGGTGTCTCTTCTGGTATGGTTGATTTTTTATTTAATTTGAATGGTGCATCACATGTTTATTTTCATATTTTTTAATCTTTTCAAATTTTTAATCGCATAAGAGAGTTAATCTTGCAAGCTTTCTCTACCTTGTTTCTCAACACACACTTGATGAAACTTGTCAATTTCAGTGTGGCAAAAAGGTATGGTTATCAAATGATGTTTATACAAACATTTTATGTGTATGAATTATTTTAGTAATATACCTTTTAAATTGTGAAGTTTTTTTTGAGATATTTTGAAGTGATTGAGTAATTTAATGAGTGTATGATAATTGTACCACCCTTCCTAATGGTTCTTCCCTTATTAATATCCAATTTGTAGATGATATTGTTTTGTCTCCAATTCCTACTGAAAACATATTAGGGACTTTCTTAATTGACTTGACCTATTTTGTAAAGCTTGTAGGTCTAAGGTGTCTCAAATGAATTTTACCCTCCTTATCTAGGATGGAAGTGTTGGCAAGCTAGATGTGTTCTCATTGATCTTTTGATAAAAATATGTATCTCACAATGTTTAGACATTTCTTCATACTGATTACACATCTATCATATAGTATGAATGTTTATTATGCAATTTTCCAGTAACATGTAATGATTAGATAAGTTGTGTAGCAATGTTACTAAAGATTAGGAGTTGCGCACCTCATGTGATGTTGTAGAGGTTTTCTACATGCTATATGCAATTTTTTAGATCTTGAAATGATTTTTTAAGTGAGTTATGGTGTCTCAAAGGACAACTAGTTATTTCACTAACTGATAGTGAAATAGAATTACAAAGATGCAGAGTTTGAGTTCGCACAAGACCATGTGAAGAGATATTTGGTTGTGCAGATGAGAATGCATAAAGGACATTTCAATGTGTTAGAACAATTCAAAGGTTTTTTTTATTTTGATAATCTACAAGGTAGTTAAAATTATTTTAGTAAGAGGGTGACAGTGTTCTTGAGAGCACAAGAATTTTTGGAAAATTCATAAAGGATGGTGAATTTCTTTATTTTCTTGAGATTTAATGATTCCTTGGGATGATCTTAGATTATGTGGTTGATGTGCTAGAAGTCTACATTGTTTAATTTTTTTGAGATGACCAAGTACAATGAATTTGAAGAAAAGATTTTTTCTAGGCCAGCATGCTAAAAGAAGATCATAAAACAACTTTTGAGAGATTGGTAAAATGTTTTAGGGTTGTAGTTATGATCTCAAGGTGTTTGTAATAGATCAAGGATATGTTTGGAAAGTGTCAATTGATCTTGATGGTTGATTTTGGTGCTATGAGTTGGATGTTTGAAAATTAGGTTTTGTTGACCTAGTTCTTGATCAATATGATGAAGGGTTTGAATTCATGTCTTGCGCAGGAGATGTTTTTGTTGCACACATTAGGGGTTTGTTTTGAGTTTTTTTTCAGAATTACTAAAGGCTAAATAACAAGTCTTCATGTGGTAGAAAGAGTTGGAGCAATAGATCTAGTTGTACTTCAAAGGAACTGATCAAGCATATAGATATGCTACTTCTAGTTCATTTTATGTAATAAATTGTAGTGTGTTTGGTCTGTGTAAGTCGGTGAGACTTCCTTGGGTGGTTTCATAAGTTGATTCAGTAGTGTTCTCTAGGAAGTGTGTCTAAATGATTACACATTCCCTTTATTGTAATAAGCTATACTTTTGACAAGATAGTAGATTTATTGTGAGTACCAACCCCACCATGGTTTTCATCCTATTTGGGTTTCCATGAAAAAATATTGGTGTTACATGGTGCTTGTTGCTTACTGATTTATGTTTACATAATTTATTATATGCATATCATTAACAAAGAATAAGTGAATGAGGGTTTACTGCTTTAAGGTTTTTAAGGGTTTTTGAGTTTTTTTTTTTGGAAGCAACTGATTCACCCCCCCCCCCCTCTCAATTTCTTTATGTTATTTCTAACACTTGGTATCAGACCCTAATCCCTTGAGGAAACCTAATAGTTTGAGGGAGGTTTAGAAATGGAAACAAACAAGAAGGATAGCACTAGACTTGATGGAAGCAACTAAGCAGTATGTAAGAACAGAATGAGTGTACATCTCATATGTATAGATGAAGATTGTTGGAAGATCACAAATAATTATTACAACCCTCCTCAAAATATAACAACTCCAAACAAAATTAGTGATGCCAAGGAAAACATTGGAGAAGAGGAAGCATCGTTAAGTGCATTGACTGATATAGAAATGACCAATGTCATGGAATTGGAGATATTCAATCAGATATGGGAGAGCATAGAAATTATTTATGAAGGTGGCACCGTAATAAAGATGGCCAAGCTACGGAGTGTGAAAGGAAAGTATGAAGCCATAAAGATGAGTAAAGATGAAAATAACTCATCCTATATGTTGAAAATCAATGAGATGGTGTGTTCTATTAGATGTGCTAGAGGTATACTTGATGAAGATAAAGTTCTTGCAAAAATTTTGAGATCATTGCCTCCTGTCTATGACAACAAGGGTGTAACTATTGAAGAAATAAGGACAGTGACAACTTTGACAAGGAAAAATATTGTTGGGAAGCTTACAGATTTTGAACTGAGTTTGTTAGGTGGTGCACTACCAAAGAATGAGACAACATTCAAAGCCAAAGTTACTGGAAGGAACATACAAAGATCAGATCAGATTGACAAGCCTACAAGAAGGATGAAAAAATGGGAAAGAGATCTGAAGGAGATGGAAGAAGACAAAGAGCTTGAAGAACTTGAAGAAAGGTTTGCAATAAGAATGCAATATAGAGCTCCAACCACTAGTAAGTATAACAGGAAAATGCCTTTTAAAAATTTTCAAGTGTAAAAGTAGGAAATAGTGCATCTAGATGTTCAAGTAGAGTTCCTAAGTACAAGTATGAACCTAATCCTAGGGAAAGATGTTATTATGATCTTGATGAGGATGGTGTTACTGATGAAGAATATGATGAAGCTCACAATAATGATGAGAGGGTCACATTTCCCTCCATTAAAGAAGATGAAAATCCTATGGCTGACATGGAAATGATCCCCAAATTCACCAATGAAGTGAAGGCTTTGACTTCCCAAGTAATGAAGGAAGATAAATGGGTAATTAACAACATATTCTCTAAACACATGATTGGTGACATGATTAAATTTTTGAGTTATGAGCAATGTGAAGGTGGATAAGTGAAATGGGGTGACAATTCTAGTGGCAAGATAAAAGGAAGAGGATCTATCACTTTGGATGGTAAAAGTAACATTGGTGATGTGTTGCTTGTGGAAGCTTTGAAACATAACCTTCTAAGTGTTGGTCAACTGATGGATGAAGGGCATGGTTTTCTTTTTAAAGATGATATATGCAAGATTCAAAATGACCATGGAAAGGAAATTGATGCTGGATCCAAGACAAGAGGTAACCTATTTCTTTTGAATAGTGGACAAAAAACTTATTTGATTGCTCAAATAGATGAAAGCTACTATGGCATAAAATATTGTGTCATGTAAATTTTGACAATATAGTTGCTATAAGTTATACATCTGTTGTTAGGGTTTTTTCCTTCATGAAGATGTTTGCTACAATTTTTATAAGGAATGTCAATTAAGAAAACTAACTAGGTAAAGTGAAGGCCTGGTAACCAGACTTCAGGATTGAAAATGATTTAGGTCTAAATATTAAGAAGTTGAGATCATATACTTAAGGTAAGATCATATCAAGCCATCTCAGCTTATTTTTTGAAGTGCATGAAATAAAATGTGAGTCAATCACCTTTAAAACATCTTAGCAAAATGATATAGGAGAGCACAAGAACACAACAATTTTTGAGATAGAAAAGATCATGTTGTTGGAAAGGAATGTTCCAAAGATGTTTTGGAGAGAAGTTGTGAGCGGTATATTCCATACACTCAACTACACACAGATCAGATATGGGATCAGTAAGACACCTCATGAACTCTAGAATGGATATGCACCTACTGTCAATTATTTTAAAATTTTTGGTATTAGATGTTATATAAAAAGAAATGAGGATATAAGCAATATTGATGAAAGAAGTGATGAGGAAATTTTCCTTGGTTACTCTACTCCAATTAAAGAATATATTTGCTTCAACAAAAGATTGAGTAAACTTATAGAAAGCACAAATGTCAAAGAAGAAGAAAGTCTTTAGAACCTTAAGATGTAGTGAGTGAGTATTAGAAGGAGAGTGATGATCAAAGGAAATTATAACAAGTGCCAAATACAAACCTAAATACAATTGAAAGTGTAGAAGATGAAGCATACACAAGTGAAGAAGATGAAGAAGAAAATAAATCTTTGACAAGGAAAACGATTCCAAGATATATGAGACTAAACCATAATGAAGAACAAATCATTCTGGACAAAAATAAAGGGATTTAAACAAGAAGAAATGTTGCATAGAGTCAAGTATGTCTAATGTCTCACACTAAGCCCAAGGATGCAAAAAAAGGTTGTCAATATAATGATAAGACTTAGTCAAAGAATAAGAACTACTACATAATGAAGAAAATCAACCTTTTTCAGTATCAGAAGTTGACTCAAGTGATGATGATTGGACCAGAACCATTAAAGAAGTAATTTTTGCCACTGGCCATTATGTTGAGAAGCTCATACTTAGAGCTAACACACTTAAGGCACTATTGGAAAATGAAAATAATGGTGTTAGAATTCTAAAATATGAATGTTCTAGGACACAACAAGACAAGAATGAAGTTAAAAGATAGAGGAAGAATGAAAAGAAGTGTGAAGAAAAAAAGAAGAAATAGGGAAAGGAGAAGAACATGGTAGAGATAAGGGAAATAAAAAAGGAAAAGGAGAACAAAGAAAAAAAACAAGAAGAAAAATAAAGTAAAGAACATGGAATAAATGATTAAGATTTGAGAAAAGAAGGAAAATAGGACAAGGAATAAGACTAAAAACAAAAATATTTTAGATAAAGGACCCAAGGCAAAGAAATTAAAGGGAAACTATTTCATTGTGGGAAGTATGGACACAAGGTTGTTTATTATAGAAAAGAAAATCATTTCTTCATAAAGAAAACTCATCCTTGTAGAAAGAAGAACATAAGGGACATCTATAAGCCATGTATGTGGAATAATATGAAAATACTAGATGATGTAGTCAAAAAAATAATGAGCATATGCCCATGTTCAATGATAAAGGATGATGATAGTGATCAAGGGATTGTTGTACGATTGAGGTACAATGTATTTGAACATGTTTTCTACAGAAACAAGAAGCAAATCAATGGAATCTCAGCAAGAAGGGTCAAGAGAGTAAAGAAGCGCAATCATGGAAAGAATCTTAAAGCTAAAAGGAATGTCTTGAGCATAAGGAGAGTGAATAATAAATTAAAGAAGACCATAAATAGGAAGAATCACAAGAAAGGAACCAAAAAGAAGATGGGAAGAAAGAAAAATTTTAGAAGTAATTCCAAAAGAGGGATGTGTACATCCAAACAATGGCACACCCTAATGATCCAAGCCTGCTCATCACATGTAGAAGAAAATAAACAACAACAGTGAGAGAGAGTGCAAGATCAACCATATATTTCATCAAATAGAACCATACATACCAGGTTGTAAGGCCTTCTCGATTATGGCCTAGTATTACAATGATTTATAGAAGTCCTCAAACATGCAAGGACCTATCAAATTATCTACTTCTATCTTCTTCCCAAACTCCTATCCAAAACTCTTCCTAAGCTATAACCAAACAACTATATTTATACAAGAGTCTACCGAACTGTGTCGGCCTTCAGATCCATAATCAATGGAAGGAATAGTCAGATCTGGGACCACATGCCTCCCAATGATGGATTCCAACATTAAATCTGTGACCCAACATAAATGCACAAGTTGGCCACAACAGAAACTAGAACTAAATCCGTCAGTGACCAAGATAATTGAGCAATAGACAAGCAACGCTGAGCACCAGTGAAAATAACCAACCTCCTAGGAGATAACCAACCACACTCGGTAACCAAAGGAAACTAACCAACTATCGACCAACTCGGTCAAAGCAAGAACCGAGCAACACAGACAAACTCCAAATTATTTTTGGTGACACAGGATTACCAAGGACCTAAGATGCTTCTGCATCAAACACCTGGGGTTATTTTGAAATGATTCTCTGAATCATTTAGTAGGTCTGGTCTGAGATACATCCAACTCAAACTATGAAATCCAAGAACTGTCTTCCATCGGTCTATTCTTCCACTTTACCAAATATTCCATATATTGTTTTCCTCTTGTACTTTTGCCAACTCTTTCCTTCAAAATCTGTTTAATTTCGTCCTTCTACTTCTTAGGATATTTTTTCAGTACTGCAAATTCTTCATCAGGTTCATGATAATCATAAAAATCAGCAATGTTGAAAATCGGTGATATGTCAATGTCATTAGGTAACTCAATCTCATATGCATTTCCACTATCAAGTTTCCTCAAAATCTTGCAAGGTCCAAATTTCTTCATCTTTAGCTTCCCATATGTTCCAACAGGAAATCGGCATTTCTTCAAATGAACCATCACTTCATCACCAACATCAAAAGTGTTATGTCTCCTTGATCTATTAGCTCTATCTTTGTATTTATGATTACTCTCTTCTAGCTTCAGCTTCACATCTTCATGCAATGTCTTCATGTACTCAAAAAATTTTACTCCTTCATTACTTCTCTTATTTTCTTCAGCAATGTCTCTCAAATTAGATATACCTCTTAGTTGTGTGCCATTCACAATCTCAAATGGTGTTTTTCAAGTACTCCTATTCATTGAATTATTGTATGCAAACTCTGCTTCTGCTAACAAAGAATCCCAATTACTCGGTGTGTCTCCAACTAAACATCTCAAAAGATTTCCCAAACTTTTGTTCACAACTTCAGTCTGTCCATCGATTTGTGGGTGAAATGTAGAACTATATTTCAACTTGGTGCCAAACTTCTTCCAAAGGGTCTTCCAAAAGTATCCAATAAATTTACTATCTCGGTCAGAGATAATACTCTCGGTAATCCATGTAATCTAACAATTTCCTTAAAGAAAATATTTGATACATGTACTTCATCTGATGTCTTTTTACAAGGTATAAAATGTGTCATCTTAGAAAATCTATCCACAACAACAAATATAGAATCATTACCTCTTACTATCTTTGGTAAGCCAAAAACAAAGTCCATACTGATGTCAATCCATGGTTTCTCATGTACAGCAATCGGTACATACAATCCAGTATTCTGACTTACTCCTTTTACAACTTGACAAACTCCACAACTTTTCACAAATTTCTAAACATCTTTATACAACTACAGCCAATAGTATTTCTCCTTAAGAAAATTCCATGTTTTATCAATACCAAAATGTCCAACCAAACCACTACTATGTTTCTCCTTTATCAAATTAGTTCTCATTATTCCTCTCAGTATACACAACTGAATACCTTTAAACAGCATAGCCTCCTAAATAAAATATTCATCCCATTTAATATCTTGTTGATCTTAAATAGGTACTCTGCACTTTCTCCATGGCTCAGAAAAATCAGGGTCAAACTCATAAGAATCTCTCATCTCATCAAAACCAAGAACTTCAATTTTCATCTCGGTCAACAAAGATCTTCTTCTACTCAATGCATCAGCAACTCAGTTAGTGACTCCACTATTATGCTTTATCATAAATGTGTAACTCTACAAATACTCAACCCATTTCATATGTCTCTGATTCAACTTATTCTGACTACCCAAATACTGTAAAGCCTTATGATCAGTATACAACACAAATTCACTTGGTATCAAATAATGTCTCCATTTCTTCAGTGCTTGAACAATAGCATAGAATTCTTGATCATACACAGAATATTTCCTTCTAGCATCATTCAACTTTTCACTAAATAAAGCAACAAGTTTACCTTCTTGACTCAACACAGCTCTGATTGCACTTCCACTTGCATCACATTCTACTTGAAATACCTTAATAAAATTAGGTAATGCCAAAATAGGTAATTCAACAACCTTCTACTTTAGAGTCTCAAAACTTTTGTCAGCTCCATGTGTCCACTTGAATTCTCTTATGTCTCCTCTCATAGTCTCAGTCATAGCATTACAAATTGAACTGAAATTCCTTATGAAATTTTGGTAAAAAATTGCCAAACCATGAAATGATCTTACCTCACCAGCATTCATAGGTGTTGGTCAATTCAAAATAGCTTCCACCTTTTTAGGATCCATCTTCAAACCATCAACTGAAATAACAAATCCCAAATACACAATCTCCTTTTTCATGAATGAATATTTTTTTAGATTTATCAGCAACTTTTCCTCTTTCAATTTCTGCAAAACTTGTCTAACATGCAACAAATATTCTTCTTTGGTCTCACTGAATATTAGAATGTCATCAAGATATACAATCACAAACTTACCCAAGAATTTCTTCAAAACTTCATTCATCAACCTCATAAAAGTACTCGGTGCATTAGTTAAACCAAAAGGCATAACCAACCACTCAAAAAAACCTTCTTTTTTCTTGAAAGAAGTCATCCATTCATCACCTTCTCTGATTTTGATCTGATGATACCCACTTTTCAAATCAATTTTGGTGAAATACTTTGCTCCAGTCAAACTGTCCATTATGTCATCCATTCTCGGTATAGGAAACCTATACTTCACTGTTATCTTATGGATTGCTCTGGAATTAGTACACATTCTCCATTCTCCATTCTTGTTAGGTGCCAATACAGAAGGTACTGCAAAAGGACTCAAACATTCTCTGATCAAACCTTTCTCTGGCAACTCTTGAATTTGTCAATTCAATTCCTAATTCTCAGTAGGTGTGAACTGATGAGGTGCCTTATTCGATAAAATAGCTCCAGGGATTAGACCCATACAATGATCAATGCTTCTTTTCAATGGCAAACCATCAGCTACATTATCAAAAATGATATCATTGTACTTAGTGAGTAACTTATCAATCTTCTCAGGGACATTATCCTCTATTTTCTTACTCAATTTGTTAGGGATCATAGCAAAACATACATCATTCTTTTTCAAAGAGTTAACAAAATTTCTTCCCTCCATCAAACAAACTTTCACAAATGTTCAAACATTACTAATAGGTTCTTCCATCAATGGTAACAATATTTTTTTCTTTCCATCAACCACAATAGTATACTTATGCAATCTCCCATCATATATAGCATGTCTATCATATTGCCAAGGTCTACCCAACAAAATATGACAACAATCCATAGGCATGATATCACATAACACCTTATTATAGTACTTTCCAATCTTCAAATTCATATAACATTGTTCACTTACCAGGAGTGTATGCTCATCTTTGATCCATGAAATCTGATAGGGCTTCAAATGTACCAACCTTTCCAACTACAACTTTGTGACCATCTCTTTAGATGCCAGATTCTCTGAGCTACCACTGTCAATGATTACCTTCCAAACTTTATCAGAAACTCTACATCTGGTCCTTAACAAACTTTTCCTTATCGGATCTTCCTTCTTGCTTTCAATCCATAGTGCTCTCCTTACCATTAAGTTATTTTCTTTCTCAAGTTCATTCGGTGACTCTTCTTGCACCAAAGGATTTCTACTGCTACCAACCTTCTTACTATCATGTGTACATTAAAAAGATCTATGTCCTTCTTCTCCATAATTGTGACAAGTTCCTCAAAAACTTCCTCTGCTATAACCACCTTGGTAGTTACTGCCTCTACCTCTAGATGAACTTTCACCTTTCTACTCAGTCTTGCCTTTGTCCAAATTTGTCTTTTATGGTTGAGATCTACCATTTTCACTATTAGATCTCCCTCTTCCTCTAGGGAATCTACCACCTCGACCTCTTTGTCTTTGCCAATCCTTGATCTACATCTCACCTCCCATGAACCATCTTGACAACCCTCCACAATTATAGGTCAGATCACAATCTGCTACCCCACAACAATCAACTAGGGCTTCAAGAGGAACCTACAAACCTAGATCCGCAAACCTAGATCAAGATCTCACCTCACTCTGATACCACCTGACACAAGGCAAGGGCCAAGAGGGGCCAAATAATGGTACACCCTAATGATCCAAGCCTACTCAACACATGCGAAAGCAAATAAACAACAGTGAGAGAGAGAGAGAGAGTACAAGATCAACCATATATTTCATCAAATAGAACCATACATGTCAGGTTGTAAGGCCTTCCTAGTTACGGCCTGGTATTACAATGATTTACAAAAGTCCTCAAACATGCGAGGATCTATCAAAATCTCTACTTCTATCTTCTTCCCAAATTCCTATCCATAAGTCTTCCTAAGCTACAACCAAACAACTATATTTATACAAGAATCTACCGAACTAAGTCAGCCTTCAGATCCACAATCAACGGAAGGAATGGTCAAATCTAGGACCACACACTCCCAATGATGGATTCCACCATTAAATCTATGACCCAACATAAATGCACAAGTTGGCCAAAATAGAAACTAGGACTAAATCTATCGATGAGAAAGATAATCATTTAGCAGACAAGCAACGCCGAGCGCCAATGAAAATAACCGACCACCCAGGAGATAACTAACCACACTCGGTAACCAAAGGAAATTGACCAACTACCAACCAACTCAGTTAAAGTAGGAACTGAGAAACATAGACAAACTCCAAATTGTTTTTGGTGACACAGGATTGCCAAGGACCCGAGATGCTCCTACATCAATTCTTTACATTCATCAAGGTGACCAAGTTCAATGAATTTGAGGAAAATAATTTGTTCTAGGCTGACATATTAAAAGAAGATCATAAAACAGCTTATGGAAGATTGGTAAAACCTTTTAGGTTTTTGGTTATGATCTTGAGGTGTTTATGATGGATCAAGGATATGTTTGGAAAGAACTCAGTGATCATGATGGTTTATTTTGGTGCTATGAGTAAGGTGTTTAAAAATTAGGTTTTTTCAGCCTAGTTCTTGATAAATATGATGAAGAAGGGTTTGAATTCATGTATTGCGCAAGAGATATTTTTATTGCAAATGTCAAGGTTTTTTTTTAGTTTTTTTTTCAAATCTATTGAAGGTTGAATTACTTGTTTGCATGTGGTAGAAATATTTTCAATAATAAATCTAGTTGTACTTGAAAGGAACTGATCAAGAATACAAAGATTCTACTTACAGCTCATTCTATGTAACAGATTGTAGCATGTTTTTTGTTTGTAAGTTGTGAGACTTCCTTGGGTGGGTGCCTAAGGTGATTGAGCAGTTTTCTCTAGGAAGTGTGCTTAAATTCTTATTTATTCCCCTTATTGTAATGAGTTATAATTCTAACAAGTTAGTGTTGGAAATTTGGCTGAGGTATGTACATAGATGTTGTCATTATGGAAACATATGTTCCCTATGAAGATCGCATAAGCTGGAAAGTAAGTATGGAAGATCACAGACTAAAATTGTCTAAGTATGAAACAGTGTTTTTGACAGAGCACCCGATACAGTTTGTTTTGGCGATGTTCACTAGAGCATGATCAGTTTGCATAGTTGAACATAGACTCTATGGTGTCTAAGGATACCCCATCTCAATGCATAAAAGAGTACGGAAGTATGGACAAAGTTATGATTGTTTTACCGATGATAGAGTTAAGCCGACAGAGCAGTTTTGAAGGCAGAACTAGTAAATGAATTAAGGGATTATTTTGCTTGTCAAAATAATGACTTAATATTATAAAGAGATGACATCCTAGATGTTTACACTTGGATAAAGATATTCAAGCCAGCTAGAGAAAGATATTATGTTTTTATCTTGTATAAAGATGTAATATTGTAATGTACCGAATATACTTGAAATGTAACTTGTGATAGTTGTATATTGTGATAGCAGTGAAAGTTGTTGATGCGAAGTTGTAAGCAATACCATATTGTAATAAATAAACATTTGTATTACTTTTTTGGGCAGTGAGCTCATTTAGTAATCAGGTTTTGTATCTACAACTCCTAATAGGGTTGAGGCTTCTAACAAGGCCTATAGTCCCTTAACCAGGACTAATACACTATATGTTTGTAATAGACTCCTAACAGGGTCAACATCCTTAATAGGATATCTTTTGATTAGTGGATCTTTGTGGGTACCATCCCCACCAGGGTTTTCCCTTGGCCAGGGTTTCCTCGAGAACATATCATGTGTTATGAGTTCTTTACATTTACTGTTATGTATGTTATTTAGTCTCTTATGCTTTAAAGTAATCTGTTATATCCATAAGTGGGCAAAAGTAAAAGTTTGTGAAATACTGATTCACCCCCCCCCCCCCCCTCTCAATATTTCCTATTTCTAACAATTGGTATCAAAGCATAGTTACTCAAAGAAGGAACATTCAAGGAAAGCTTAGCAGCTTGAGTAAGATCTCTATGGATATGGATCAGTTACAGAAAAATCTTGAAGAAGCTCTTGAACAAATTGATATGCTTACTAATGAAAGAAACACTCTGAAAAGAAAGTATGATGATGCAAAGAATCTTATTAACAAATTGAACGATAAGATAGAAGATCTGAAATCTAAAATTCTTGTTGAAGATTGTGATGATTTAGAAAAAGAAAATGTAATCCTCAAACATGAATTAAAGATAGCAAATCTAAAGCTTAGCTTGAAAGATGGAAATGACAATCTGAGATCTGAGAATGAAATTTTAAAGAATGAGAATGAAGATCTAAAATCTAAACTCGGCAAGGTAACATCTGAATTTGATAAAGTCAAATTGCAGTATGATGAACTTGAGAAATACAACAAGATTGTGAAAGGTGAATTGACTCGATCCAAATAACAACTTGAGAGACTATATTCAAATAGTGAAAAGATTAATGAGCAAGTATCTTATGGAAAACCATTCTATGACAAAATTGGTCTTAGATTTAACATATTGAAGATAGTTAGTGAAAGCAAGAAACCAGATCTGAATGTAAGTGAAGGCAGTGAAGAAAAGAAGCTAGATGAGAACAAATCAGAAGATGCACCGAAGCAGGAAGAACCACCGAAGTAGGAAGAACCACCAAAGCAAGATGAACCATCCAAAGGTATGCAAAGGGAATTCAAAGGTAGATGTTTTTCTTGTAATACTATTGGCCATATGAAGAGAGATTGTACAGGTAAACAATTCAAACCTCTTAATGGATATTGTTATAATTGTCATCATTTTGGACATAGAGCTATTGAATGTAGAAGATCTAAAGTTACTGAGAATAATTACAATATTAGAATGCCTAGAAATACTAACAATGCAGATCAGAGATCAACTAAAGACATGAAAAGAGGAAATGGAATAGTATGTTACAGATGCAACAAAATTGGACATATTGCTAGAAATTGCAGGACACAAATCAATCAGCAAACACCTAGATATGGAACCAATGGAATCATTTGTTAGATATGTAACAAGATTGGACACACAACAAGATTTTTTAGAATGAACAATGGAGGTTATCATCATAACCCTAACCCTAGAAACTATGCAAGAAGGAATGAAAATGCAGGAAACAAAGAGAAAGGTTGTTGTAGCAATGAAGATGAAGTAAAATTTGTTAAAGGCATAGATCAAGGAGGTATATTTAGCACTAAAGGTAATCAGGAAGGTAATGTATCTAATGGTAAGAATGAGTCTTTACCTAACCCTTCTTTAAGCACTTAAATTATGTAAATTTTTGTAGTTTAGGAACTTAGAATTAGTGTAGAATTAGATTTTGAATGAGTTAAGTTTTGTGCAATTAGATGAAGGTTTTTTATGTTGTACTAATGCTATGGTTAAGTGTGCAAAAAGAAATATTGTGTTTTGCGAGGTCGCAAGAAGATTTATGGTTGTAGCTTTACAGAATCATCTTTTTGGCATTTTAGCGGCAAAAGAATTGAATGCAATGTTAGATCGAGTAAATGCTAAGTATTAAAAGATTGAAATTGAATTTATTATGATTATCAAGTGATTAGAAGTGATTTGGAGAGTGAAGAAAGAAGTTTGGAAGTGATTTGTAGAAGTTTGAAGCGTCGATCAAGTGAAAGCCCTAATTTTGCAAATTTAAGGTATTTATCTGACTAAGATCTTGAATCAACTTAAGTAATCAGATATAATCATGGATGTGTCATTGATTCACAACATTAAGGATAAGAACAG
Source organism: Chamaecyparis obtusa (assembly GCA_027943335.1). Taxonomy (NCBI): domain Eukaryota; kingdom Viridiplantae; phylum Streptophyta; class Pinopsida; order Cupressales; family Cupressaceae; genus Chamaecyparis; species Chamaecyparis obtusa. The sequence goes on from BSBK01003570.1 coordinate 864,474, forward strand.
ACCTAGAACTAAGAAAGATCCAGTTGAACCCTCAGAAAGAGATGCTAGTTTAGCTTTATCATCTGTACCAGACGGAGTTCTTCATTTAGAGAATGTTAAAAGTTATCTTGGATGCAAATATGAAACCCTAAGGGAGAGTAATTTCAATGGTGAATATCAAAAATTGTACAACAAGGATATGCCAGTGAAACAAGGTTATGAACATCTAGAAAACAATGAAATCATTAAGTACTCTATGAAATATGAATTTGATGATGAGGAGTGTACTAAGATCATTTTGAGTAAAATACATAATGGTAAATTTTGGTTAGAAGATAGAGTTATAGACATAATTGTAGACCTAATTCATGATGTGACTAGATTATCAAAAGTTGGTGCAATTCCACTGAATGAGAAAAACATGAGAAAGATTGTGATTGAAAACACTGATTCAATATACAATGGTAGAGGTATAGTCATTAGTAAGATTAAGAAAGATGATGTAAGGTATCTATGTAAGATTTTGACAACAAAATTCTATGGAAGTTCTAGAGAAGATGATATGCCAGCGGGAATGGTACACATTGCTTATTTGATGTGTGTGGAGAAGAAGCCTGTGGATATGTGTGAAATTCTAAGAATACAGTTGTTTGAGAATTTGGAAAAGATAAAGAAAGCTAAATACACTCACTTTAGATTTTCCTCATTGGTTACTTACATGTTCTTCCACTTGCTAAGAAGATTTCCTTACACTATTGAATGGAATGATGGTGAGAATACTATGGAAAGAATCAATAAAGTTTACATGAAACATCTTATTGAGAAGGTTAATGACAGTGTAAAGTTAGTGTTGAAAACTTTTCAGAACATTGTGGTAAATAGATCAAGAATTCCTCCATCCCTAGTTGAGAAATACAAAGATGATATATGTTTTATGGTTGATATTGATTTCACTTACATTGAGGCAGTAGAGCCTAGACATGAATTCATAGACCCTCTTGGCTATGAAATCTCTAAAGTTGAAACAGAAGGATATGTTAGTAGATTATTGAAAAGTAAATTGGATGCTCATAGCAACAGATTTGGAACATATGATGAAAACTTTGATTCAGCAAAGACACTTAAGGAAGAGAAACAATCAAAGAAGAGAGTGGAGACTACAATAAAGAAAATTCTAAAAGAAATAGGTTTGAGTGAGCAAGAATTTGATATTGTGAGAAAAACTACATAAGCAATAAGGAAAAGTGAGATACTATCAGTCCCACCTTTGGCATCAAGTGAAAACCGTCAAGAACCCATTCAAGTTAAGGTAAAGGTTGAAGAACCCGAGAAGGAGCAAGAAATTAGTCAGACAGAGAAACCCTCTTTTTCAGCACCAAGCAAAAGAATGAAGGCAAGTGCTTCAGGACCAGGTAAAAGACAAAAAATAATTGTTCCACCAATACCTAGAAGAGTTGCAGAGATAAAAGATGATGAAGTAACAATAAAGAAGAAATCATGGAAACCAAGGATAGAAAGAGTTAATGAAGACATATTGCAGCATGGAGACTTTACCAAGATGAACAAATACTATGATTTATATGGATCCTCTGATAGATTAAATCTAGTGAATGCAATGGTTACACATATAATTTTGACAAACAAGAAATTTGATACTATTCATGGAAAGATACCAGAAGATTTGGACAACAGACTTGTGAGCAGAAAGATGAGAGCACAAGAAGTAGATACTAAAATGAGAGAGAATGTGGTAAGATAGTTCTGTGACATAAGAGATAAAGACCACCTTAAACAGATCCTCAAGCCACTTGAAATCCTATTAAGAACCAAAAGGAGAACTATACAAATAATGGGAGGTCAGTATGAACAAGTGAAGATTGAAACTGAACAGGCAGTTGTGCAAGTGCTAGCAAACTTGGTAGCAGGAAAAGATAGCAAAGATCAATTAGTTGCAGAACCAACAGAGAAATAGAGTTCAAAATAGGCAGAGGCAGTAGTAGAGGTAGTTGAAGTTGAAAATATTCCCTCTTCTTCTATAAACATTGGCACAGAATCTATGGACATTGAAGGAACAAAAGTTACTTTAGATTCAGATGATGCGGTACTCAACAGTTTGGATAACATTGTTGACAATTTGGCTTTGGGTGGGAAAGAAAAGAGTATTGAAATAGAGACTACACGAACAGAAGAGCAAATGGAAATAGAGGCACATACACCTATTGAACCACAAGAAGACATCAGTCTTACTCCTAAGACTGGAAAGGAGAAAGGAATAGGAACATTGATTGAAGATTTGAGCAAGGAGGTTGATGATGATGATCAATTAGAGTTGATCACTTCTTTGAACAAAATTATTGGAAAGAACAAGAAAGTTAAGAATTTGGAAGGTAGCCTGAAAGATTTGACTGAGAAGCTACAAAGTTTTATATCTACAAAAGTCTTTGATTCAGACCCACTTGAAAGAGCAAAGATGGTAATAAATTCTTTTGATGTTGAGTTCACTAATTTGTTTGATATTGCTAAGGTTAAGGCTCAGGTAGCTTATGAAGCTGAGATGTTGTAGAATATAAGTTAGAATATCAAAAATGACATTGGCAGCATTGACAGATAGATTAAGAACTTAAGGAAACATCTTGAGACTAGAAAGTGTTTGTACATTCAGTGTACAAAATTTGAAAATATAATAATTGAGGAAGAAAACAAGCTAAAAGAGAAGCAAGATGAAATTGTAGCAGAAACAAACTCAATGGCTAGCCCAAACATAAAGATCAATGTAGTTGAGAAAAAGATCAGAAAATTATGTGATGAGATAAGGACTTTGAATGATGAGAAGAATAGGAAAATTATCAGGATAAACATCTTGAGAGATCATGTCTCAATCAAGTTGACTATAATAGAAGAGAAGCTAGAAGAATGTCTTACTGCTAAGACATCATTTTAGAAGTTCAATTTTGAGTCCCTTCAAGCCTGTCAGATTGCAGCATACGGATTGAGTACTTTACTCAATGTAGCAGAATCAATTAAGAAGGCATGGCAGAAAGATTTTGAGACTTGGAAGTCAAATTTTGCATATTGTGTTGCAAGTCTACCGACTTTGCAATAAGACAGTAAGGTAATAGTTTTGACACAATTTTGTATATCCCTTTCCACCCTTTATTTTGTCATTGTTGTCAAAGGGGGAGAGATACTTAGAAAATTGTCTATATATGATAAGGAAGGATACTCATAGGGGGAGTTCTATGGAGTATTCTAAAGTACTATAGATTATGTGTATATTTTGAGGAGATATAAGGATAGTATACTTATTTTATACTATGGCCACAATTTTGATACAAATTTTGAGATTTTGACTTGTACACTTAGCCAATTTTCTCATATGTTGCCACCAATGACAAAGGGGGAGATTGTTGGCAATTTGGCTGAGGTATGTACATAGATGTTGTCATTATGGAAACATATGTTCCCTATGAAGATTGCATAAGCTTGAAAGTAAGTATGGAAGATCGCAGACTAAAATTGTCTAAGTATGAAACAGTGTTTTTGACAGAGCACCCGATACAGTTTGTTTTGGCGACGTTCACTGGAGCATGATCAGAGTTTTCACAATTGAACATAGACTCTGGTGTCTAAGGATACCCCATCTCAGTGTGAAAAAGAGTATGGATAGTACAGACAAAGTTATGATTGTTTTACTGATGACAGAGTTAAGCCGACAAAGCAGTTTTGAAGGCAGAACTAGTAAATGAATTAAGGGATTATTTTGCTTGTCAAAATAATGACTTAATATTATAAAGAGACAACATCCTATATTTTTACTCTTGGATAAATATATGCAAGCTAACTGGAGAAAGATATTATGTTTTTATCTTGTATAAAGATGTAATATTGTAATGTACCAAATATACTTAAAATGTAACTTGTGATAGTTGTATATTGTGATAGCGGTGAAAGTTGTTGATGCGAAGTTGTAAGCAGTACCATATTGTAATCAGTAAACATTTGTATTACTTGTTTGGGTAGTGAGCTCATCTAGTAATCAGGTTTTGTATCTATAACTCCTAACAGGATTGAGGCTTCTAACAAGGCCTATAGTCCCTTAACCAGGACTGATACACTATATGTTTGTAATAGACTCCTAACAGGGTCAACATCCTTAACAGGATATCTTTTGATTAGTGGATCTTTGTGGGTACCATCCCCACCAGGGTTTTCCCTTGGCCAAGGTTTCCTCGAGAACATATCATGTGTTATGAGTTCTTTACATTTACTATTATGTATGCTATTTAGTCTCTTATATTTTAAAGTAATATGTTATATCCATAAGTGGGCAAAAGTAAAAGTTTGTGAAATACTGATTCACCCCCACCCCCCCCTCTCAGTATTTCCTATTTCTAATAGTTAGTATACTTATCATGGGTACTTGCCCCACTGTGATTTTCATCCTGTTTGGGTTTTCATGAAAAAAATATTTGTGTTATGTGGTGTTTTCTTCTTACTTATTTATGTTTATATCTTTATTCTATGCATATTAGTAACAAAGCATAAGTGAATAAGGGTTTACTACTTTAAGGATTGCAAGGGATTTTGAGTTTTGTGTTTTGGAAGGAAATGATTCAAACCCCCCCCCCCCCCCCCCCCCACCCCCTCCTCTTAGTTTCTTTTTGTTATTTCCAACAATTGGTGTCAAAACCTAGTTCCTTGATGAAGCCTAAAAACTTGAGGGAGATCCAGAAATGGTAGTATACAAGAAGGATGGCCCTTGATTTGATGGAAACAACTATGCATTATGGAAGAACAAAATGAGTGTACATCTCATATGTATAGATGAAGATTGTTGGAAGATCACAAAGAATTATTACAACCCTCCTCAAAATCTAACAACTCCAAAAGAAAACAATGATGCCAAGGAAAACATCAAATTAAAGGAAGCATTGTTGAGTGCATTGACTGATGCAGAAATGACCAATGTCATAGAATTGGAGACAACCAATCAAATATGGGAGAAGTAAAAAATTCTTTATGGAGGTGACATTGCAATAAAGATAGCCAAGTTGCAGAGCCTGAAAGGAAAGTATGAAGTCATGAAGATGATGAAGATGAAAATATCTCATCCTATATGTTGAAAATCAATGAGATAGTGTGTGCTATCAGATGTGTTGGTGGTGTACTTGATGAAGATGATTTTTTGTAAAAAAATTGAGATCATTTATTCCTTCCTATGACAATAAGGTTGCAGCTATTGAGGAAATAAGAGTAGTGACGAATGTGAAAATGGAAAGTCTTGTTGGGAAGCTTACAAATATTGAAATGGGTGCCCTAGGTGGTGCACTACCAAATAATGAAATAACATTCAAAGCCACAATGACTGGAAGGAACATGCAAAGATTAGACGAGACTAATAAAATTTCAAGAAGGATGAACATATGGGAAAGAGAGTTTAAGGAGATGGAAGAAGAAGACATAGAGATTGAAGAACTTGAAGCAAGGTTTCCAAATAAAATACAATATAGAGCTCCAACCACCAGTGAGTATAAATTAAAAATGCCTTATAAATATTTTTCATACATAAAAGTAGGAAACTTCGCATCTAGATATCCGAGTAGAGTTCCTAAGTACAAGTATGAACCTAATCCTAGGGAAAGATGTTATTATGCTCTTGATGATGAAGGTGTTAATAATGAATAATTTGATGAAGCTGAAAATAATGATGAGAGGCTCACATTTCCCTCCATTAAAGAAGATGAAAATCCTATGATTGACATGGAAATGATCCCCAAATTCACCAATGAAGTGAAGGCTCTGATTGTCCAAGTAATGAAGGAAGATAAATGGGTAATTAATAGTAGATTCTCTAAACACATGATTGGTGACAAGATAAAATTTGTGAGCTATGATAAATGTGAAGGTGGAGAAGTGAAATGGGGTGATAATTTTGGTGGCAAGATCAAAGGAAAATGATCTATCATTTTGGATTGTAAAAGTAACATTGGCGATGTCTTGCTTGTGGAAGCTTTAAAACATAACCTTTTAAGTGTTGGTCAGCTGATGGATAAAGGGTATGGTTTTCTTTTTAAAGATGATAGATGCAAGATTCAAAATGACCATGGAAAGGAAATTACTACTGGATCCAAGACAAGAGGTAACCTATTTCTTTTGAATAGTGGACATAAAACTTGTTTGATTGCTTAAATAGATGAAAGTTGGCTATGGCATAAAAGATTGTGTCATGTAAATTTTGAGAATATAGCTGCTATAAGTTCTACATCTGTTGTTAGGGATTTTTCCTTCATGAAGATGTCTATTATAGTTTTTACAAGGAATGTCAATTGAGAAAACTAACTAGGTCTACTCTAACTTACTCTTAAAAAGGAAACTCCAAGGGATTACTTAATCTTGTTCATATTGAATTTAGTGGTCCTACAGAAACAAGAAGCTTTATAGGAGATAGATATTTCATGTTAAACATAGATGAGTACTCAAGGATGATATTGGAAACCTTTTTGAAGAATAAATCTAAATTTTATGATAGACTCAAAATGTTCAAGGAATTGGTTGAAAATGACTTAGTTCTAAAGATTAAGAAGTTGAGATCAGATATTGGAGGTAAGCTCGTATCAATCCAACTCAGCTTATTTTGTGAAGTGCATAAAATCAAATGTGAGTCAGTTACCCTTAGAAAATTTTAGTAAAATGATATAGGAGAGAACAAGAACTCAATAATTTTTGAGACAACAAAGACCATGTTTCTAGAAAGGAATGTTCCAAAGATGTTTTGGAGAGAAGTTATGAGAACTACAGTCCACACACTCAACCACACATAGATCAGAGATGGGACTTGTAAGACACTTCATGAACTCTAGAATGGATATAAAGCTACTATAAAGCATTTCAAATTTTTGGTAGTAGATGTTATATAAAAATAAATGACTATATAAGCAAGATCTGTGTAAAGAAGTGATGATAGAATTTTCCTCAAAGTACAACATATATTTGCTACAACAAAAGATATAGTAAACTAGTAGAAAACACAAATCTCAAAGTGAGTGAAAGTCTTAAGAACCTGAAATGATGCAGTGAGAGTGAGTATTATAAGGAGAGTGATGATCAAAGGAAATTATAGAAAGTGCCAAATATAGACCTAAATACAATTGACAATGTAGAAGATGAAGCATATGTAAGTGAAGAAGATGAACAAGAAAATAAATCTATGACAAGGTAGAAGATTCCAAGATATGTTAGATTGAACCGAAATGAAGAACATATCATTGTGGACAAAAAAAAGGGGGTTCAAACAAGAAGGTTGCGCATAATCAAGTATGCCTAATGCCTCATACTAAGTCTATGGATGCAGAAAAGGGTTGTCAAGATGATGATAATATTGAGTCAAAAAAGAACTAACATATAGTGAAGAAAATCAGCCTTGTTTAGTATCAAAAGTTGACTCAAGTTATGACGATTGGGCCAAAACCATTAAAGAAGAAATTTCTACCACAAGAAATTATGTTGACAAGCTCATACTCAGAGCTAACACACTTAAGGTGCTACTAAAAAATGAAAACAATGGTGTCAGAATTGTAAAAGATGAATGTTCTAGAACACAACAAGACAAGCATGTGTAAAACCCCAAAAATGGGCTTTAGTACCATTGACCTCCTACATCGACAAATCGATTGAAATTGACATAAAAGTCCTAACCAAAGACACATTTGCACATCAAGTTATCAAAACCTTGATCGATCTAATCTCAATTTTGCATCGGGGAATATTCCTAATTTATCCTAATTACTTCTAATTAAAAATTATTTGGTGATAAATATATTTTATTTATCATAGGGGCAATTAATTGAATATGTTGAATATTTGATTAATTAAACTTAATTATGCCACTTAATTAATTTAATTAGATTTAATTGCATTTATTCCTCATTAATATTGTTTTAATTTGACAATACATCAAATTCCTAGAAATAATTGATTAAATATTCATTTAATTGATTAAATCAAGTTGTCAAATTTAATGATATAGTTTTGGGATAAAATTTGATTAAATAATTGATTAACCCATAAATCAGTTATTTTTATTCAAAAATCAGTTAAGTTAAGAATAATTCACTTGAATTATTAAATAAATTCATAATTATCCATGCACAATCAAAAGAGCAGTTAAAATCTAAATCAACAGATCAATTCAATTTGTTAACTTTTCAAACTCAACATGTGATTGTGAGTTGAGAAAGTGATATGAACTCTGATTCGAGTTAAAAAGTTGATTTTGCATGATTTTGTGAGATAACTCTTTTAACTCAATAATCAATCTGAGTTGATCAGGGAAAGATTTTTGGTTTTTCATGAGTCCTCACAGAACCTGGATTTCTATATAAATGAGGCTCAATCCCTCATACAAACACCTACGGACCTGCGAATCAAACTTGTGAATTTGGAGAATCTGGCTTGTGCGATCTGGCAATCTGGCGATTTGGTGAGATTGTGCTATTGTTTTGATTCTTGTTTTTCATTCATTTTTTATAGAAATTCCATATCATTGATAGGTTATATTTGCATTCAATTCATTTTTAGATCAATTTCATATAGTTTTCATTCATATTTCATAGAAAAAAAATTTTAAAATAGATTAATCTGCATTCAATTTTCATCCATCTTTCATCATTAAATCCTTCATTTAGGTATTGCATTATCACTGGTCTCGGTCTAATTTTGAGAATATCAAACTCACACCTACTAGAAGGTAGTAAATCACCTGGTTAGAATTGTTTGTTTCATTTGCAGATTTCTTGATTTACTAACCTCTAATGTTTTACTTAAGTGTTGTGTCCATAGCTAGGTACAAAATTCGCACACACATTTCTGGTGCCCACTATGGGGCCCTGCAATGGGTTTCCATCTTGATTTGACAATTTTCTAACATTTTAATTTCCAAGCTTCAATTTTTATTTTCTGTTCCATACAGTTTCATACGACATTGTGAGATTTTCGTATCAAGACACCATGTCTGTCATATGACAAATGACAATCTCAAGTGTCATACCAGTTGTATGTTAATTGTTGTATGAGAGTTAAATTTTTGTATGCATACTAACCCACTATCGTATCGTTTATGCATTGTCGTATGGGAAGTAGTAGATTGTTGTATGAGTTTTGATGCCAGTATAGCAATTGTCGTATCAGAATTTTGAGTAGTCTTTCAGATTTGGATTTTAGATTTTGACTGACCACTGACCCTAACAATTGATGCTTGCTAGTTTCTAACTATTTTTTATAGCCTAACGCATTTGTGTAGGATGAGAGATGAAGACTCGGCTTGAAAACCCTATTCTTTGACCTCTTCTTGTCTAGACTTCTAAGCCCATCTTTTGTAGATAACCTTTTTGGAAAACCGCTGGCCAAAGATGCTCAATCAACAAGATTTTTGATGAGTGGTTTTGCAGGTTGCCTATATTCATTCAAGAAAATATTGTGTCTGGTTAAATTTCATTTTTATTTTCATAGGCACTTAGCTAAATAGGTATGTGCGTTTATTGCCATTGAGGAAAATACTGAGGGGATTATGCTCTTCTCCTTCTTAGGAGAACTAGATATCTACTTGACATTTCTTAGATAGGGAAAAGGACAAGGTTAGGGGATTATGCTCTTCTCTTTCAGAGAAACAGAAACCCAGATCTTGTGGTCCCCAACCTCACATTTTCTTTAATCCTTTAGAGGGCCTACCAGAGAGGTAAAAAGCTCTCGGGAATGACCCACGTGGGGAGCAGTGAGTCACCAGTCTTACACCAACTCTTCCACCCCACTATAAAATTTGATGCTTCCTTGAGGTTAAAGCCTCAGAAGACATAGGTGTGTTTGTTCCTTGGACTCATGCCATGAACACGCTTTGATATTGTGTAGAGCAGAGCCACTTAAATCTTGCTTGTGAGACTACACTTGTCAGAGTGCTCATAGGGTTAACAGCCTTAATCCTTCTTGCAGGACTATGGGAGACAGTTGTGAATAGATGCCTTGATTAAAATACTAAGCTAGTTTGTCACTGATCCTCCCCCAAAGGATTTCTAGTTCTTGTGTGAGGTGAATACCCTAAGAAACTCATCATATTGAGCCCTCTTTGACATTTGAACTTGGCTAATATGGGCTTCAACATCCATTACATGTTGTTGGACCTGCATATTCTAAGGAGTCCATGAGTGTGTTCCTAAGTCAACAAGCAAGTAATACATCTCTTCTCTTAGCTAGGGTAAGATAGGTGTGATTGATTCATTGAGTCAGCTCACTCTATTTTCTATTATTGTGAGCCTATTGTTATGTTAAACAACCTGAGACAAATCCAATACACAGATCTTCAAAACCTGGATAGAAAAATTTTTGAACAACTTGATAATGAAAATATCCAACAACTGAAAAACTTTCAAAATTCAAAGAAAAATCCTTTCTTGGTGTAGATTGTCATCCTAGAAAATCAATTGTCATATCAGAACCCCTAGAAAATCATACGGGGAACCCTGTAGTGTCATACGAGTATTGTCAAAATCTTAAGAAAAAGGTGAACCCCGGAGTCATTTGTCATACGAGTTTCTACAATTGTCATGCCAGCCCTGATTCTTTGTCGTACAAGCCTAGATAATGTCATACAAGAGTTGACCCAAAATTGCCAGAAAACCCCTATTTTTGTCAAAAATTCAATTATTTGCAGCCACTATCCAAAATCTATCAGAAATCCCTTGTGTCAAGAATAGAACATAGCCAATAAAGAATTCAATTATTTTCCCAAAGTGATCTTTTTAGCTTGATTTTGTCTTCTGATTCTTGATTTGAATCCCATCTCATCTTATGTCAAAACATTGTCAAAGTAATCTTGAAATCAATCCTCAAAATGGCTAAGTGTTGTGAGCTCATGTTCATCATCTTTTGGGAATCTACCCATTCACATAGAACACAGTATCCTACACTTACGTCTAACCAATATTTTTATCCAATCTTGACAAGGTTGCATCATTTGATTTTTCATAAATCAAATCATTTATCAGTAGTCTTATCTTGCTCTTCTGATTCACCCAAGGTTAATGGTGGAAAATAGAGCTTCTTCACATAGAAAACCAAGAAAAGAACCTAAAATGTTAGCATTGTCTTCTTTGATTGTTCAGACCATTCATCAACTGTATGATACTACTTGTTACGAAGAAGACACCTTGGGAAATTTACATCTAAGACAAGGTTTCTCTAATTCCCCTTCAGTTCTAGAGGAAAATCAAAACCAAAATCAAAATGCCAATATGTCTCAAGGAGGAGAAAACCAAGGCTCCCAAGGTCACTAGTCCAATCATGGTAGAGATCCAGAACCCACACCAACTGAAATCGAATGATTTCATGACAATGATCTCTTTAGAAGGTTGATGAGACACTTCATAAAAGAATACAAACAGGCATACTTCCTCGATTTGGAAAGACAAGGAGCCAAACTTCCTCCCAATTTCAATGTTGAAAACATCATCACACAAGAGGAAGAAACTCCCATAACAACTATGATGAAATAAATGCATGCAATGAAAATCAAACTTAACAAGATAGAAAAGGATAAAGAACTCAAAGAATTCTCTATGGAAGCCTTATGTCCATTTCCATTTGATCATAATTTGTACATGCCACCCTTCCCAAAAAGAGTAGAGCTCCCCAAATATGACAAATATGATGGAAATTCTTATCCCCAAGATCATGTCATAGAATTGTGTACTCTATCCATGGATTTTATGCATGAACCTACATACTTAATGCATCTCTTCCCTTGATCTTTGGGAGGGGTAGCCATCAATCGGTTCTCTAAAATGCCTCCAACTATCAAAACCTTTGAGGAGATAATCAAACTATTTTATCAACAATACTCCTACAATGTCCAGCATCTAGTCACCATGATCGATATCTACAATCTAAAACAAAACTCAGAAGAACCCTTCCTAACCTTCCTCAAATGCTAGAGGAAGAATTTTTCACTCTATGCTTGACCAATCCTAGAAAATGAAAAACTTGAAATCTTTATCAATAATCTAATTCCAAAAATCAACTATCATCTGCAGATGCAAAATCATACATCCTTTGATAAAATGGTAGAAAATTCCATCAAGATTGAAAATGCACTTGTTCGAAAAGGAGACATATCGCTTCATAAATAAAATAAGTACAACGTAGGTTCTAGTTCCAACAATAAAGATAAAAACAAAATCTGGAACAAGAAAAAAAAATTGTCACAGATAGTGTTGTCAATCACATCAGTGATCCTCTAAAGCACCAACATTCAATCTCACCATTGGCAACCAAGCCATAAAAGCTTCTGAGATGAAATCAACCGAATCAGCTAAAAAGTCAACTAACTATAAACCTTGGGTTACAAAACCAAAGCATGAGTTCACTCATCTAGGTGAGTCCTTGGAATCTTCCATGAAAACTCTATTGGCAAATAACATCATCACATTTCTTGAAATTAAACCATATGATCCCGAAGTCAAACCTAAGTGGTGGAAAGAGATTGATTTCTATGATTTCCATAAAAACAAGGGTCATAAAACCAATAACTACATGCATCTGAAACATCTCATTCAAGAAAGAATTGACGCTGGATAAATTTTAATTGATAACCATAAGTCCAACAATGATCATACAGCATTCACAGAACCCTTTCCAAAACATAATCAATGAGATTCATCTTCTAAACCTAATGTGGGTGCCAAAGTTAATTACACTTACTCTGGTAACAATGAGGTCATCAACATGGTAGAACCATGCATATCTGAACACTTTAATGTCATTACTATTGTCAAAAGGGATAGAGATAAGAAAACTACAAATGCAGTTACTCGATCTCAAACTCAGGCAAATCTCCAAGGACAAAACTTAGGTTCATCAAATGCCCTGAAGGTTCCATTCAATCTTGCATCTGCATCTAAACAAAGGACTAATTCCAAATCTTCAAATTCTAAAGAGTCCAACGAGATATCATACACCATAATCCAACAACTGCAACATACTAATGCTAAAATCTCTATATTCAAGTTGCTTCACATCTCTCCTACTCATCGTGCAATTCTGGACAAAGCTCTGATTGGTTCTAATGTTCTTGAAGATCTTGATCTTGGCATATTTCAAAAAATGGTGGTTCATTTGACATCCCCTTAGTACATATCCTTTTTAGAAGTAGATGATAACTCATTAATTCACCCACATAACCAGTCCTTGCATATTGAAGTCTTAATCCAAAACCGTCATGTCAAACGTGTGTTGATAAATGGAGGCGTTGATCTAAATATATGTTCCTAAAAATTGGTTACACAACTAGGATTGTCAGATGATTCTATTGATTGTAAAAAGAAGATAACCATAAAATTATATGATGAAAAAGAAATAAATTCCAAAGGAGACATTGTGTTACCTATCAGGACCGGACCTGTGATCAAAGATATCACCTATCAAGTACTAGATCTTCCACTGGCCTATAACATTCTTCTAGGATTACCTTGGATACATGAAATGCAAGCTATTCCATTAATGTACCATCAATGTCTAAAATTTCCCTACGATGGAGTGGAAGTCACTATACCTTCTGACACATCAACATCTTGCAACACCTTGAAAGAAAGTGCAGATAAACTGGTTCCACATAACAGAGAATCTTCCACCAAACAAATAGACATAGCATCCACATCCAAGATGAAAGACCTCTCAAAAGGAGTGAAAATCAAAGATACTAGCATGGAAGAATATATTATGGAGCCAGTCTTATCTCTCACATCTCTCCTGCTTTCACCAAAGTCATATGGACAACCTTCTGAGAAAGCAAGAACATCAACTAAAGAACCTCAAGTTATCTTCAATGGAAGCTTTATCACAGAAAAGGTGTTAAAACAAGAATCTGATGAAGAGGAAGTTGTACTTTCTTGGTTATAAAATGATGAGTCTCAATCCCAAATAGTTCAAAAATGTGACTCTAAAACACCTAAGGTCCCTTCAAGATCATATGGACCAGGATAAAAACTGATGACTAAAATGAGATATATTGGAAAAGGACCTCTGGGAACATGAGGTAAATGTCTCATATCACCCATTGCCCATTGTGGCTGGAAAAATAAGGATACTACAGGTCTAGGTTATCAGAAGAAACCTTTCCATCTTAGTGGAAATTCTTCTCATGTGATAGAATAGATAGAACTAGAAATAGACAACAATGAGGAAGAGGAAACACACCAAGAAGATAGTGATGACTCTAATGCTACAGATGTTTCCCCTATGAACGCATTCCTCAAAACATCTTAGACATTCTCAAAGAGGAAAATGAACCTAAAAGGATCAATGTAGTAAACACACAAGAACTTACTACTAAACAAGCGACAATCATCACACAAGTACCGACTGATCCTGAAAACAAACAAGAAGAGGAAGGTGAACTTGTCACAATAGCTAAACATTTGGGATACAACAGTGATTTTGCGATAGACTCCCATGAATATAAGTTCTGTTCAAACTCTGAAGGAAACCCTGCTTGGGGAATCCGTCCTGATTTCACACATATTCTTGATTTTCCTAGAGATCCAGATGAAGAATCAAATGACTGTGAATGGGGAATTTTTCCAGAAGAAGATGAGCTTATCATAGAGAAACATATAGATTTCATTCATCGATACGCACCTACGATCATTATGAGTCTAGAATGAGATGATGAACCTTGTGGGTTTGATTCACTTATAACCAACGATGGGTCCAATAATGACATTGAGCTGACTAACGAACTAAATATCTTTAGTACTAATATCACCTTCAAATTTTCAAGTCAAATCATAACTAATGATGACAATATTGTATGTGTAAACACAATCAGCCAATCCTTTCCAGAGATTACTATCTAGCATCTTGAGCTTATTAACCAAACATCCAATAATCCCAACCAAGACATCCATACTTTTTGAATAGACTATGATCTCGTCTGCTACCTTGATGCAATATAACCCATGACAACTTCCATCAGTGAACCTAGCATCATCATGACAAAGTCGGATATCAAATATCTCAGTCAAAAGAATAAAAGTAAAAAGAAAAAGAGTTCTAAGGATGAAAACCACTATGTGGCACTCTCAGAACCTAAAATAGTAAAAACAAAAGATGTATCTGAGGGTGAAAACCTCTCTGAGGTGCCTAAGGATGAGATATTTGATGTTCTTCCAAGTCATTTATAGGATAGATCTCTAGTGTTGATAGAACCAACTTAGTCTATCAATTTGGGTACAGCAGAAGAACCCCAGTTAATTCATGTAGCTCAATCTCTGTCAGAAGAAGAAAATAAAGCATTTACAAAATTCTTAACATAGAAGAAGATCAAATTTGCCTGGAAATATTTAGATATGCTAGGGTTAGATCCTGATCTCATCATGCATCATCTTTCTATAGCTCCAAGAGTCAAACCTATTAAACAAAAGTTGCAGAAAATGCATCCACATGTTGCACTCCTAGTCAAAGTTGAGCTAGAAAAGTTACTAAAAGTCATACTTATCCGAGTCATAGATTATGCAGAGTGGATCTCAAACATAGTTCCAATATCAAAACTAGACAAATCTATAAGCGTATGCACAGATTTCAGAGATGTAAACAAAGCATGCCCTAAGGATGACTTTCCACTACCAAACATCGATATAATAGTGGACATGACTGCGAGCTTTGAAATTTACTCTTTAATGGATGGTTTTTCTGGATACAACCAAATCATGATCGCTCTAGAAGATCAAGAGAAAATAGCTTTTACTTGTGCTTGGGGTACTTTCTACTAGAACATCATGTCATTTGGTCTTAAGAATGTTGGGGATACATATAAACAAGTTATGACATCTATTTTCCATGATATGATGCATCAAACCATGGAGGACTATGTTGATGACACCTTAGCTAAATCAATGAAGAGATCATAACATCTAGCAGATTTGAGAAAAATACTGAAGAGATCATAACATCTAGCAAATTTGAGCAAAATACTGGATAGAATGGAAAAGTTTAGTCTCAGACTGAATCCTAAGAAATGTGCCTTTGGTGTCACTTCAGGAAAACTTCTAGGTTACATTGTTTCAAAGAAAGGAATTGAAGTAGATCTGGCAAAAATCAAAGCAATCATGGAGATGTAACCTCCTAAAAACATCAGTCAAATGAGGACCTTACAAGGAAGGGTACAATCAATCAGACGCTTCATATCTCAGCTAGCAGATATCTCACAACCTTTCACAAAGACATTACACAAAGGTGTCACCTTCTCATGGAATGAGGAATGTGAAAATAACTTCAATCACATCAAACAATATTTGGAAAATCCTCCTATTTTGATGCCTCCTATTCAAGGGAAGCCATTGATATTGTATGTCTCTATCATAGATACATCACTAGGGGCATTATTAGCACAACATGATGAAAACAAAGAGAGAGTTATCTATTACATCAGCAAAACATTGGTCGCTTATGAGAAGAACTATTCCATGATAGAAAAAGTGTGTCTAGCTATCATTTTTGCATCACAGAAGCTGAGACACTACATGTTAGCTCATACTACATAATTAATAGAAAATATTGATCCACTAAAGTATTTATTGAGAAAAGCTGCCCTCACCAATAGACTAGCAAAATAGGTCATGCTATTGAGCGAATTTGACATAGAGTATGTTGAGAGAAAAGCTATCAAAGGGAAAGTCATTGTAGATCAATTAGCTAAAGCACCAATGTTCGATGATCAACCAATGCAAATGGAATTTCCTAATTCCTCTATTATGAACCTATCTTTCAAAACATGGAAACTATTCTTTGATGGATCCTATACAGAGAATGGATCTAGAGCTGGTATATTATTCATAACACCTCAAGGTTACTCAATTCCAAAAGCATTCAAAATCAAATTCCCTTGTACCAACAACATAGCTGAGTATGAAGCTTTGTTGAATGGTATGAAGATAGCACTAGAATGGAGAGTAACAGAATTACACATTCATGGAGACTCACAACTGGTCATACACTAAGTCAATGATGTGTATCAAATAAAGGATGAGAAACTTGTTCCATATCAATGCATGGTAGATGATCTAAAGAAATACTTCATATATGTCACATTTGAACAGATTCCTAGAATAGAGAACAAGGTTGTTGATGCTATGGCAACACTATCATCTTTACTACAGTAGCCCAAACCTGAGCTATGCTATGAGTTCCTGGTGGAAGCACTGTCATTCCCTACCTATGATTGTCCAGAAACCTGCATGATCTGCACCATTATAGGTCATGATTCATCCCGCTACCAACACCTATATTCCTACCTTTGAGACCAAATCATTCCTGATTCCTTTAAATGGCATGAAAAATGTTACCTTATTCAAAATGCATCATGGTATGTCATCATTGGTAATGATCTATACAAACAGAGTCTAGATGGTACACTTCTTAGGTGTTTAGAACATGAAGAGTCTCAATGCGCATTAGAGGAAGTCCATGAAGATATTTTTGGATCACATTCCAATGGTTTAACACTAGCTCAAAAACTCATTAGGGTTGGGTACTATTGGCCAAACATGGAAAAAGAGGTTGTAAAGTATGCTAAGAATTTTTCAAAAGTGCTAGGTCCATGGTAACTTAATTCACACACCAAGGAGAGATTTGATTCCCTTTACAACACAATGGCCTTTTCAACAATGAGCATTTGATCTCATAGGATCTATTTATCCACATTCAGCAAATGGTCATACTCATATCATCATAGCAACATATTACTTCACAAAATGGGTAGAAGTAGTGCCTTTGACACAAGCAACCAGCAAACAAATCTCAATGTTCATCTTGAACTACATCATTTGTCGATATGGTATCCTACACTCCATCATCACAAACAATGGAGGCCAATTCAAGAACAAGGCCCTAGACTCCTTATGCTCCAAATTCAAGATCACTCAACATTGGTCCTCAATTTACTATCCTCAAGGGAATGGACAAGCTAAAGCATCAAATAAGAACTTATTGAAAATCTTGCATTGCACAGTCAATAAGACAGGAAGAGACTGGCATCTGATGATAAATCCAGCTCTTTGGGCCTATAGAACAAGTATCAGAATGCCCATTGGGGTTACTCCCTTTGCTTTAGTATATGGGGCTGAAGCAGTGCTGCCTATTGAGGTTGAAATCCCATCACTATGAATCAGAATGCATGGTCTAATGATCAATGATGATTATAGAGTGTCTAAGTTACAAGAACTTGAACTACTAGATGAGTGTAGACAAGTTGCGTATGATTATCTTAGAGTATATTAGAAAATAATGTCTAGAGGCTACAACAAGAAAGTCAGACACAAAGAATTTCAGGTTGGCAATCTAGTCTTGAGAGAGAACACTAAAAACCAATCCCATAGAGAATGCAAGGGGAATTTTGAACCCAACTGATTGGGTCCCTTTGTTATCACTGTTGCTTTTGGCTCTGGAGCCTATCAACTCTCAATGACTAAAGGAGAACAACTTCGAGAACCAATCAACATTCTCCATCTGAAGAAATTCTATGCCTAAGGCATTCAGTCTATGGTAAAATGTCCTAAAAAAGCATAAAAATTAGAAAAGTACAAAAGTACCAAAAAAATTGAAAAGATGAAAAATACAAAAAAAGAAGAAAACAAAAAAGTGCCTTGGTGAAAACCTGGTAAACAGGCACATTGGTAGCAAAAATAGAATCTCTACCAAGATGGTGACAACCCAAAAAATGGGTGCCACTTGTATCAAAACTCTCCATCTATCAACGCAATCTCGGTATTTCCTAGCTTTCAGTCCTGCTTTAGTTTGTACATATCTCATGGTTTGCTTCCACTTCCTATTTTCAATAAAGTCAATATGAACACCATCCAGAAAAAGAATCTATATCCAATCAAAGTTGCAAAATGGGGGCAATCAGTGTCATATCCTAAAATCCTTAGTATCTTCAGATGAGTCATATCCAGTCAAGGTCCTTCCAAAGCTATGTCTGAGTCTATCTGTCTATCTCCTCACCAAAAAAGGATTTTGCACCTTACAACAACATAAATAAACAACAACAACAAACTGAAAACAATCTCTATGACATGCTTTTATCTTCTTGTATGCTAACTGATTCACATTGAGATTTCTGCATATTTTGTCCCCTCGAGCTCCTCGATGATTTCCTTTATGAGATTTAGAGAGTGATGACTGGGGACATAATCTTTGTCTTCTATTTGTAAGTGAAAATCTAATAAATTTGAATATTTTGGATTGAATTGGTGTCCACTATAAGTGCCTCCATCATGTATTGGATGGCCATGTGTATCTCAACCATCGATACCCGGATGCTTCAAGGAAGTTTGATCAAATTTTTGTCTTTTTAAATGATTTCTTACTTCTATCATGAAATAAGCTACTACCTAAGGATGTGAATGATAAAGGTTCATTGTGGGTAATTCACATTGGAGACAAAATGATTTTTACAACTTCTTGGTATGTTTGTCTACAAGGCGTATTCAGGTCATCACAACATTCTGATGCTTATACAAATTTCTATATCAAAATGGATATGATATTCAGGTCATCCTGGTTTTTGTGTATTGATGCTTATATCTAAATCTGACATAACAAAATAAAAATCAATATTCATATGTTCATGGTTGCCTAACTAGTGGACATGTATCGATTTATCTGGTGTTACCTAAATAAAATATTCAATGATGATAAAAGACCAACGTATGATCAATGACTAAGTCCTAGGTCTTGCACTTCATTGTACATTTTGCACTTTGCATGGTTATAACATTTTTCATGATTTACGTACCAATCAATGCTTGAATTCTCCAACTTTGCACCAAACACAACACAAGGACTTACCCATTTTCGGGATCAAAATCAAAATCTGAGATCGTTTACTTTGTCAAAATCACGATTTAAAATTTTTGGACCCGGGATGGCCGACTGCTTGCATAATAAACCTTCAGAACATTAATGAAATCCAGGATTAAACTTAACTAATTATCATACATCAAGCTCTTTGAATTTCAACTTGGTCAACCATTGTCAACTCATGGTCAAACCTAGTCAAACTTGGTCAATAGGACCTCCAAACGATGTAGAACATGTCCCCGGATGTGCATAACCACTTCTCAAATCAATTACATCACTCCTATATTGTATAACACTGGCTTTCTTTCTAGATTTCAATTTTCATCCTGAAGGGGGCATGGTATTACACATTCTTAATCAAATCTATCAATCAAATTTCCTTCAGTAATCAAGACAACAACCACGTCTAGTTTTTGATTCATCAAAAGTCCTCGCCGCTTGGGGCATATCAAATTCAACAAAATCCATATCAATCTGGTGTTCTCTCACTTGTAAACTTTATCAACTTTTCATAACCATCGGTTCATTAGTGTTATTTCCTTGGTTCTTCGTAACTGAAGGGTTCGGATTTGGCATCCTTTCAATTCCTTCAGACAATCAGGTCTGGAGTCAGGACAGTCACTTCTTCATAATCATAAGGTTTAAAATCAGGTGTTTTGACACTTATCCATAATAATCGATTCATCATTGTTACTCTTAGCATCATCTTGATTCTTTGGTCAATTAGGGCCTGGATCAGCATCTTCAAATCTTTCAATCATTTTCTATCTTGGAATTGGTTAATCTTTCAGGATCAGTTTCACCATCACATAACTGAGTTTGCATCATCATAAAAAATAGATTTATCTTTGTACCACTGTGCTTCGCATAGTAATTCAAAGAGGGGCAAAATGTAATACCCCAAAAATGGGCTTCAGTACCATTGACCTCCTACATCGACAAATCGATCGAAATCGATGTAAAATTCCTAACCAAAGACACATCTGCACATCAAGTTATCAAAACCTTGATTGATCTAATCTCAATTCTGATCGGGGAATATTCCTAATTTATCCTAATTACTTCTAATTAAACATTATTTGGTGATAAATATGTTTTATTTATCCTAGGGGCAATTAATTGAATATGTTGAATATTTGATTAATTAAACTTAATTATGCCACTTAATTAATTTAATTAGATTTAATTGCATTTATTCCTCATTAGTATTGTTTTAACTTGACAATAAATCAAATGCCTAGAAATAATTGATTAAATATTCATTTAATTGATTAAATCAAGTTGTCAAATTTAATGATAAAGTTTTGGGATAAAATTTGATTAAATAATTGATTAACCCATAAATCAATTAAGTTGAGAATAATTCACTTGAATTATTAAATAAATTCATAATTATCCATGCACAATCAAAAGAGAAGTTAAACTCTAAATCAAAAAAATCAATTAAATTTGTTAACTTTTCAAACTCAACATGTGATTGTGAGTTGAGAAAGTGATCTGAACTCTAATTCGAGTTAAAAAGTTGATTTTGCATGATTTTGTGAGTTAACTCTTTCTAATTTTCTGATAACTCGACAATCAATCTGAGTTGATCAGGGAGAGATTTTTGGCTTTTCATGAGTCCTCACAGAACCTAGATTTCTATATAAACAAGGCTCAGTCCTTCATACAAACAACTACCAACCTGCGAATCAAACCTGCAAATTTGGAGAATCTAGCTTGTGCGATCTGGCGATTTGGTGAGATTGTGCTATTATTTTGATTCTTGTTTTTCATTAATTTTTTATAGAAATTCCATATCATTGATAGATTACATTTGCATTCAATCCATTTCAATTCATTTTTAGATCAATTTCATACAGTTTTCATTCATATTTCATAGAAAAAATAGAAAAATAGATTAATCTGCATTCAATTTTCATCCATCTTTCATCATTAAATCCTTCATTTAGGTATTGCATTGTCACTCATCTCAGTATAATTCTAAGAATATCAAACTCATACCTACTAGAAGGTAGTAAATCGCTTAGTTAGCATTGTTTGTTTCATTTGCAGATTTCTTGATTTGCTTACCTCTAATGTTTTACTAAAGTGTTGTGTCCACAGCTAGGTACAAAATTCGCACACACAACATGAAGTTAAAGGATGGAAGAAGAATGAAAAGACGTGTGAAGTAGAAAAGAATAAATGGGAAAAGGAAAAGAACATGGAAGAGATAAAGGAAATCAAGAAGGAAAAAGAAAAAGAGGGAAAAAAAATTAAAGGAGATGGAAGAAAGAAGTAAGATTTAAGAAAAGAAGGAAAACGACGCAAGGAATAAGAATAAAAACAAGAATTTTTTTATAAAGGACCCAAGCCCAATAAATTAAAGGGAAAGAGTTTTGATTTTAGTAACTATGGAGATAAGGTTACTAATTACAGAAAAGAAAATCATTGTTGCAAAATGAAGACTCATCCTTGCAGAATGAAGAACAAAAGGGACATTCATAACCCATGTATGTGGAATAATATGAAAAGACTATACGATGCAGTCCAAACAAGAATGAGAAGATGTCCATGTTCTATGATAAAGGATGATGGAAGTGGTCAAGGGATTGTTGTACGCTTGAAGTACAATATATCTGAACATGTTTTCTGTAGAAATAAGAAGCAAAGAAATGGAATCTCAGCAGGAAGGGTCAAGAGAGTAAAGAAGCACAATCAAGGAAATAAGCTTAATGCTAAAAGGAAAGGCTTGAGCATAAGGAGAATGAAGAAGAAATGAGAGAAGTCAAGAAATAGGAAGAATCATAAGAAAGGAACCAAAAAGAAGATAGGAAGAAAGCATTTTAGATGCAAGTCCAAAAGAGGGATGCTTAGGGATACTTTTGTGTATCTCAAAGGAAAGGTAGGGGTGATTACCCCTCCTAATTTGAACTAAGATGTAAGAGGTTGCATTAATCAAGTGTGCTTAAAAAAGATATCTTACAAACTAGATTTATGTATGAGGGTGGCTACCCATGGGGAGTAAACAACATGATAGATCAGGGAGAAGTGTGTATTGCAAGTTTGGATGTGTTTAAAGAAGATCTACAATGTGTATAAATGTCTGGGAAACCACTACTGGTGAAGGGTATAAGATATTATAGCTATTGATATGTCTAAGTATTTCATATGATAAGTGACAGAAGGTAAGAAGAGCTTGACAAGATAGCAGTGGTGGAGAAGGAAAAGGAAGCATGCATTAATGTGATAGGTGAAGCTATTCACAAGTGTTGTTGACACACCCTTTTTCATTGTGTTAGCACTTCAAATTTATCAGCACAAATTTCCATACTTTTTAAAATCCTAAGGTGTTTACCAGAAATTTTAGGATCTCCTTTGAAATCCAAAAAGCCCTAATTAATTGTCCTATTTGAAAAACCCTAAGTCGACCTTCTATTTGTTCTATTTAGTCATTACTTTTTGGAGATCACTAAAATCCAAATAACGCATGTGTTATATTTTCCTCTTGGTAGGGTCCTTGTTTCCTAATTTTTTATCTACCTAACCCAATGCTTTAATTTTTCCTAAGTCTAAAGTCCTGATGATTAATTTTCCTAAGGTTTCGACACTTTATCAAAATTCTTATCTCTCATTTTGATCTTACGGTGGTCGCATAGCTGCAAGGATAAGATGTAGGGACATTAACCAATGCGGCATTGCGATAGCTGTTGATTTGGTTGGACAACTAAGCATCTCTATTAGGTGGGACCAGTTGCCTTGGTTTTATCACAACTGTCTGATTTTGAAGATCTATCAGTGTGCATTCACTGGGCCCAGTTAATAAAGATTGTAATGAACTAACATCTTTCTCAGGATCTGATGGCTATCATGTTTCTGCGGATGAAAGATGATCAAACATTTGTACTTGCGGCATTGCGATGGTCGTCGATCTGGTATCAAGCCATTGGGATGTAGTAGTGGGTCCAATCAAATGGTGTGGTGGGTCTGATGCCAAGTGTTGTAGATATGTTTGATTTTCATTGGTTGCAAAGGATGGTGACATGGAGGTTGTCAGTGGGGCCGAGGGTTTCAGTGTATTAAAAGGAAGTCAAATGTAAGTTAATCTAGCAGTTATCCCATTGTTGCAAAGAAAAGATGCATGAGGTTTTAACCATTGTGGCATTGTGACAATCGTTGATTCTCTCTTAAGTGAAGATCGATGGTCCTGATTTAAAGACCAATGAAGACAGTGGGTCTATTGCCAGGTGTAGCTGATGTGTCTATTTTTGAATGGTTGCCGAGATAGATGATGTGGTCGGATATTTTTCAAAGCCAAATTGACTGTTATGTCAATTTTTAAGAGTCGCTCGATGTGTCAGGAAGGAGATGAATCGATGATCATGTTTTAAACTAGGTGTTAACCGTTGTTTTTCAAATTTAAAATTCTATTTAGGGTTTTCTGTAGGGTTTGAAATAGTGAGCCAAAAAGCCATAAAGTCAGATCAGATTTGGTCATGTTTCAGCTCAGTTGCAGATGAAAATTTATGAGTAGGATCATGGTAGTCATCGCATGTTGATTTTGTGTCCTAAGGTGCTTCTATCAAGGAGAGGTTGATATAAGAGTCATGCCATCTCTGATGTAGCCTAAATCAACTAGGTTTTTAATGATAATTTCTATGTCCTTGTGAGGTACCTGGCTAGAGTGTTGCTTAGGTTGATGATCAATTTCATCTCGATGGCCTTGTGTTGGGTGGCACATCTTGTTTGCAGTAATTCAATTGACTGAGGGTTGTTGAAGTTTTAATGTTGCCCTAACTGATCGGATGCTTGTTGCAATCCTTCTAATAAAAGGATTTTTCATGATCATTTGGGGGTATTGGGAGTTAGGCGTTTGAAAGGTGTACATTGTTAACCCTAGTCTCAGTCAGGATTGTAAAAAATTTTGCTTCAGTACTTGTTAATTGAAGATAGGAAATTGCAGGTCTAAGTTATTATTTGCAAGCTTGTATTTTGAGATAAAATGTATGCACATGTTGGATTCATCATACTTAATACAAATATCTAGTTCTTTTCTCCCCTTTGTGTCAAGTTTATGAGTTTTTAAATTTCTAGTTCATTACATAATTGTTATGTGTGTATCTTCATTCCTAAGTTCTGATCTAGGATTAGATGAAATATTGCTCTAGGTGGGATATGAATTCATCCTAATTTGCACAAGGATTCTCTATAAGTATTAAGGATTGTGGTAGATGTATTTATGGCTGTGAATATTGGATATTTTCTAGTCTTTGCATCTTACGTGTCTTGGAGTTCTTGCCCAATGGATAAGGCACTGGTCTAAATGAGTAGATCTCTTGTTAGCACACACTGATCAAGGTTGTTACAATCACCAAAATTGAATCAAGAACTAGTTTTAAGCTTTTAAACTTTGGTTGAGGAATTGTTAGTCTATCCATAGCAATGGAGAGTCAATGAATGTTTGGTTGACATTTAGTACTTTCTTTCTATTATCTATTGTTGAAATCTAGTCTATGTTGTAAGAGTATTGTTTTCACTGGATTAGGTACACCCACCTTGGTTTTGTAGAGCCAAAAGTGTAGAGGGTAGTCTTGTCCCTATAGTTGGTCCAATTACCTTAAGCTCCTCATACATTTTGGAACTAACCATTCCCAAAACTAGTCTTAGGTATATTGGTGTCTCTTTGAGTGTAAAATCCTTTTCAGGAACCAATACATTGATGTCAAAGGCGGAGAGAGGAAGATGTCAAAAACATGTTAGCAAGTGAAGAAATAGAAAGTGTGTGAAAAGAGGTAGATGAAAGTGTGTGAAAAAACGAAAATGAAAAAGAAAATGGTAGTACTCAAGAAGATGTTGTAGAGTCATATGAAAGATCAATAAAAATGAAAGAGCATATGGAAGTTTTCAATAAGATGTTGTAGAGAAGGAAGAGAAATTTCATATATACTTGCACATAAGAAAGAGTTTTAAGAAAGTTGCATACATCCATGGGGGAGGAACTAATGGTAGGAAGAGTATGTAACCCAAACAATATGATCCCAGGAGGAGTAGTATCAAAACTGAGTTAGAGGTACTCTGAAAGATAATCATGTATTTTGGATATTGTTGGTAGTACTGTTGGTTTCTAATTGCATTACTTGTTTTTCCCATCACATGTTGCCATCAATGCCAAAGGGGGAGATTGTTGGCAAGTTGGATGTGTTGCCATTGATATCAAAATTTATATCTTTTGATGACAATATGTTTCTCACAATGTTGGCATGTCTATCATATAGTAAGAATGTTTATTATGCAATGTTTCCAATGATGGGGAATGTTTAGATAAGTTGCATATAAATGTTACTGAAGATGAGGAGTTGTGCACCTAATATGATATTTTATAGGATGTCTACATGCTATATGAAAATTTTCATATGGTGACATGATTATTTAAGTGATTTATGGTGTCTCAAAGGAATACTGGTTATTTCACTAACTAAAAGTGAAATTGAGTTACAGAGTTATAGAGTGTGAGTTCGCACAAAAATATGTGAATATATATTTGGTCATGCAGATGGGAATGTATAAATGACATTACATTGTGTCTACCATTCAAAAGGTTTGTGATTTTGATAATCTGCAAGGCAGTTACAAGTATTTTAGTAAGAGTGTGACAGTGTTCTTGAGAGGGCAAGAATTACTAGAAAATTCGTAAAGGATGATGAGTTTTTTTATTTGTTCAAGCTTTAATAATTTATTAGGATGATCTAGGATTATGTTCCTAATGTTATAGTAGTCTACATTATTTACATTGATCAAGGTGACCAAGTTTAATGAATTTAAAGAAAATATTTTTGATGTAGGGGCATTCTAGGGTACATAGAAAATCTGCATGGTGGTGTGTTGAATTGGTTTTGTGTTACTCGGTTGCATCTTTAACCGATGGTCTCGGTTATTGAAGGAAGCTCAGTCACTGAAGGAACTTGGTGAAACCTCTGGCACTCAGTGGAACTTGTACTTGGTGATGCCTATGGTGCTCGGTTGACATGCTTGCTTAGTGATGTTTGGCGTGCTCAGTTGTTTCACTGGTGCTTGGTTGTTTCTCTAGCGCTCGATAGTTCTGGTTTACTGACTGGATTTTTTGGAGATTTGGTTGGTTGACTTGGTGCATTTATTATTGGTAGCTTTTTTTGTATTCTCCTATGTAGATCTAGAGGCTGACATCAAGAATTAATTATTTGTAAGTCTATTTGAGAGCCGATTGTTGTTCCATTTAATATTTGTTTGTAATAAAAGCCGACTTGGCTTAGGAGTTAATTATTTCTTCCAGCCAACTTGCGGTTGAGGAAATGTATTTAAGGGGTGTTTGGGTAGTTGTTTAGAAGGATAGATTGGTGGAGTAGTAGAGTGTGAAGCATAGCATTTTGGATCCTATGAGATCTTGAAGATCATATTGTTTATCTGATAGTTGTAATAGTAGAGCTAGTGGTTTGCATGCTTGGAGACAAGGAGATTGCTTAGTGGCTTGTGAGCTCAAATTTAGATCTGCCTTAGGATTTCCATCAGTTGTTGATTGTTTCAGGGCTAGACTAGCTGAGAGATTGTAGAAATACTTTGTGATTGTATTTGGCCCTAACCCAGAAGGCCTTACAGTTGGCATGTTAATGAAAATTATGTTGAAACATTGTCTTGTTGTGTTATTATGTATTGTTGGTGTTTGGCTGCAAGTTTGGATTGTCCTTAATTGAATCCTCCCATCTTGTCCTACATTAGGTGGTATCAGAGATTGAAGTTCTTGAGTGTGTAAACTGATCTCCAAGTTGAGGTTGTTTGCACCAGGACCTTGGTTGGTGATTTGTTGCTTTGGGTTTTTGAAGGATGCCTTTGAGAAGATTGGGCCCTAGAGCAATTACGGATCTCTGTGATGTTGTGGAATCAAAGATTACAAACAAAGTTAAAGTTGATTTCAGATCTAAGTTGGAATTGATGAAGAATGACATGATCGTTGAGGTCATGAGAGCTATTATTGGTATGCCGAGGAATCTTGGTACTAATGATGGTTATGAGGAAGCAGAAGTGGAAGAGTGTGCAAGGTGAAGACTTGAAGGGCTTGTATGTGAAGAACCAGTTCGTGGTTTATGTGCTCAATTCTGGAAGATGTTCTTCTAGCCTATGAGAACATCTTTTCAAACCTGGGGTGTCTGATGCAGGGGCATTCTAGGGTACTTGGAAAATATGTATGGTGGTGTGTTGAATTGGTTCTGTTTTACTCAGTTACAACTTTAACCGATGGTCTCAGTTATTGAAGGAAGCTAAGTCACTGAAGGAACTTGGTGAAACCTTTGGCACTTGGTGGAACTTGTACTTGATGATGCCTATGGTGCTCGGTTGACATACTTGCTTGATGATGCTTGGCATGCTCAGTTGTTTCACTGGTCCTCGATTATTTCTTTGGTGCTTGATAGTTCTGGTTTACCGATTGGAGTTTTTGGAGATTTGGTTGGCTGACTTGGTGCATTTATTATTGGTGGCTTTTGTTGTATTCTCCTATGTAGATCTAGAGGTCAACATTGATAATTAATTATTTGTAAGGATATTTGAGAGCTGACTATTGTTGCATTTAACATTTGTTTGTAATAGAAGCCGACTTAGCTTAGGAGTTAATTATTTCTTCCAGCCGACTTGTGTTTAAGGAAATGTATTTAAGGGGTGTTTGGGTAGTTTTTTAGAAGGATAGATTGGTAGAATAGTAGAGTGTGAACAATAGCATTTTGGATCCTGTGAGATCTTGAAGATTAGATTGTTTATCTAATAGTTGTAATAGAAGAGCTAGTGGTTTGCATGCTTGGATACAAGGAGATTTCTTTGTGGCTTGTGAGCTCAATTTTAGATCTGCCTTAGGGTTTCCATTAGTTGATAATTGTTTTAGGTCTGGACTAGCTGAGAGATTGCATAAATACTTTGTGATTTTATTTGGCCCTAACTCAGAAGGCCTTACAATCAGGCATGTTAATGAAAATTCTGTAGAAACATTTTCTTGTTGTGTTATTCCACATTGTTGGTGTTTGGTTGCAAGTTTGGACTGTCCTTAATTGGATACTCCCACCTTGTCATGCGTCAAAATTTCTCTAGGATGACATGCTAAAAGAAGATCATAAAATAGATTATGAGAGATCGATAAAATATTTTAGGGTTTTGGTTATTATCTTGAGGTGTTTGTGATGGATCAAGGATATGTTTAGAAAGCACATAGTGATCTTGATGGGTTATTTTGGCACTACATTTTAGATGTTTAAAAATTAGGTTTTTTTGACCTAGTTCTTGATAAATATGATAAGGGTTTGAATTCATGTGTTGCGTGAGAGATATTTTTGTTGCAGATCCCAGGGGTTTGTTTTGAGTTTATTTTTTAGATCTACTAAAGGCTGAATTTCTTGTTTGCATGTGGTCAAAAGAGTTACATTAATAGATTTGGTTTTAATTCAAAGGAACTCGTCAAGCATACATAGATACTACTTACAATTCATTCTATGTAATAGGTTGTAGTCTATTTGGTGTTTGTAAGTTAGTGAGACTTCCTTGGTTGGGTGCCTAAGGTGACTGAGCAATGTGCTCTAGGAAGTGTGTCTAAATTCTTATGCATTCCCCTTATTGTAATAAGCTATACTTATAACAAGGTAGTAGATTTATTGTGGGTGCCAACCCCACCATGATTTTCATGCTATTTGGGTTTCGACGAAAAAAATATTTATGTTATGTGGTAATTGTTGATTATTGATTTATGCTTACATGTTTTATTCTATGCATATCAGTAACAAAGCATAAGTGAATAAGGATTTTCTTCTTTGAGGGTTTTAGGGGGTATTAAGTTTTGTGTTTTGGGAGCAACTGATACAACCCCCCCCCCCCCCCCCTCCTCTTAGTTGTTTTCTGCTATTTCCAACGGGCAGTCCTCTAGAATGGATTTATAGCTATGGTTGGAAATTGAGAGGTCTAGATTAAGTTGCAAGATATCTTGGGATCCCATTTTCAATTTCCCCCTCTCTTCCTAAAATGAAATATTTAGTGTACTCAAAATTTGAAGGAAAACTTTCTAGTTGGAACAGAACCTTCCTACCCCTGGCAGGAAGACTACAAGCTTATCAAAAAATTATTTCCTCCTATACCATTTACTATGCTTACAAAAGGTTCTATGTTGGGTATCATATATATAAATTACAAAAAGCTATAGGATATTTTTTGTGGTCTAGTTGTAGGAGAAAACATAAGAAGCATGCAGTGTACTAGGAGTGGTGTTGTTTTAGTAAAATTCAAGGTTCTATAGGACTTAAAGATCTTAGAAAAAAAGGAATTACTTTAATTTTTGAATAGATTGTTATGGTCTTGAAGGTGATGAATCATGGAAACTGCTAGTAAGGAAAAATGTTCAAGATTCTTCTATTGGAGGAGTCTTGAAATTGAAAGGACTATACAGTGATGATATTCTATTTGGAAAGTTTAATGCTAACCCATTAGGATCTAATGTGTTTTGTAGCATATGGAGAGCCTAAGAGATGTGTAAAGACTCCCTCATTCATGTGGATACTATTAATTACTATAAATATGAAATTGTTGGATATAGATATGTCTGGTTGAATATTGAGCATAATGAAAAAATATTAGCATTTATTCAAGTTTGTTCTACTAGAAACTAAAATAATTAAGGTTTATCTTCTTTAGAAGATCTCTATTTTGGACAAGATACTAAGATGTGGTAAAAAATGAAAGCTATGTTCCATTTCTCTAATAGTAGAAAAAGGACTTATTTTTTTCTGGATAAGACCCTCTCTAGTCTAAAAAGACCAATTTAGATCATTGGTGAGCTTACCTTCTTCTCCAATATTAAGTGGGTGGATGGAATTTCCCTTTTAACATTATAGCTAAGACTATTTACCACTTTCTTACCCAAACTTAGAGTGTCCTAAACCATGTAAACCTCAAATAAGATCTTAATTTGTATAATTCTCTATGGAAAAAAAATTTTACAACTTTGTTGGTATAATAAGTTGGAACTTAAAAAGAGTTGTTTTAGATCACAGTTATTCCTCCAAAATTTGGTTATTATCCCTACCCATGTGTGTTTATTTTTCTATAATGAGTTGGAAAATCATCGTCATATATTTTTTTTTAGTATCTTTATGTTGTTGTGATGTGGTCTCTTCATATGTAATATTAAATAATGCAACAGTTCTAATAAAAATTGTTGGTCCAATATTCTTTTTGGTTTAACTAAAGGTATAAATAAAATAAAAAAATATCTTTTGGTTACTTTTTTCTACTAATATCCTTTAGTTCTTGTGGAAAATGTCAATGGAATAGGAGGATCCTTACTAAGTCTATTTGTAGACTCGCTATTTTTTATTGAACATGTGACATTTACCTTAAAAATCCTAGCTAATAAGTTCATGAATGTGATGGATAAAAGCATCACAATATATAAAGATGATAGTCGAGATGCACACTTTTGGCCACAAGACCTCGTAAGTGGATAATAAGTTTTGTGGATGATTCCCTAACTTTCAGAACACGTATTGCAAAGAACGTGAATACCAACTCAAGTGAGATGAAGTGGTTCATGATTTAGAATGGACTTAATAGAACTTTGAAAATTCAAGTTGGGAGAGGATCTCTCCTCCACTCATATAGGAATTTGAATCCTTCCAAATCAGCAGGACCAATTCCAAGGAGGATAAAGCCAAAGAAGAAGAAAAATTTGTTGAGGATGATGAAAGAGACCAAGATGTTAGGAAGGATGATGAATGCAAATCTGAATTTGATGATGAATAGATATATATATATATATATATGTTATATATTGTTAGTTTTTTCTAGTAGTACTAATGAACTAGTCTAGTATTTCTATAAACTTATATTTTGATTACAGTGACAATTGAACTTATTAATTATATTTTCATAAGATGTAGGTAGCTCGGTTTGGGCTTTATGTAAGTGGCCAACTTGGTCACTAATATTGTAACCAGTTTCTATTTTGGTTTCTATTTGTAAGGAAACATAAATGTAAAAAATGATTATACAATAGAAAGGTCATATCATTAATTCCTCATTTGAAATACCAATAG
Source organism: Chamaecyparis obtusa (assembly GCA_027943335.1). Classification (NCBI taxonomy): domain Eukaryota; kingdom Viridiplantae; phylum Streptophyta; class Pinopsida; order Cupressales; family Cupressaceae; genus Chamaecyparis; species Chamaecyparis obtusa. Next base: position 896,435 of record BSBK01003570.1, read on the forward strand.
TTATGTCCAATTATTATTAAATTTAGTGCCTATGTTCTTGATAAAATCTTGACAAAACAAAACCTTGTTGAGCTTGAGCTAGAATTAGGGGTATTTTTAAAAATTACAAACTAAGGAGTGGTCTGAGGTGGAGTTTCAATCATGGGGGGAGACCCATTTCATAGATAAAAAATAGTTCACAATATCAAAGACAATGAACAAGAGTGTAAGGAATAATTTATGATCACCAAATGGGTTGAATATTTCACAAATTAATAGAATTTGATTCAGAGGTAGTGGTGCAATTTGCACTATCCCTAGAGGATGGAGTAGTCATAGTAAAGGGATTACCCAAGGATATAAACATGATGGCCATAGATAAGTTTTTAGGGTTACCTACTAAGGTTGAGGATTATATAAAATTCCATGATGTTGTCTCTAAAAGAGAATAATTCACAAGGAATAGAGATAGACCTTTCAAAAATTCCAAGAAAGGGACAAAAATAATTACACCACCTAATAAGAGTACAGTGGTAGCAACCCACATAATTTAGTATTTCACTTGTAAAGGAAGATTTTAAAACCTACATTCTCATAATTTTAAGTTCTTGAGTCATCTAAGATATGGGAGGTTGATTAATGTACCTTATTACTTTTCCCATTTCCTTACATGCATGGTAGTGGAAGTTCAAATAGGTAAGGATACATCATTATCCCATCATTGTCTTATTGTTTTTTTGGTGAAAAGAAGCTTGGGTAATTATTTTATTCTAATGAGTTGGGAAGAATTTTAAAATCTAAAATGGTTACGCATTTGAATTTGGGACATGGGGGTCTAGAGGGAAAAAGTAGTAATCAAAAGAGTAGCTCAAAGAGGAAGGAGTCTAGTTTCTTTGAAGAGGAAAATGCATTGGGGTATGATTCTAAAATGGAGCTTATAAGGGTGAGCAAGAAGAAAATCCCAAAACTACCCCTCCTATAGCTAAGACTAGAAGTTAAAAATGAGCCCAAAGACTATCTACATCATCCCTTGCTAAAAATATTAAAAAACCTTCCATCAAAAAATAAGTAAATGGTAAAGGAAAGATAGTATAAAAAGGGAAACAAAACAAAATATTAGAGGAAACTCTTGGTTTGGGTTCTAAGAAAAATAAAATGTTAAAGAATCTCATAGATCCCTATCAAAAGAAATGAAGAAGAAAGAATATCCCAAGGAGTAAGATGACTCTTATCCTACTCCTTTTGTGAAAAGGATGAAAAATTCAACCCAAAGGAATAGTAAGTTTAGTGTCCTAAATTGTAAGCATGCATAATTTTGGTCCTTGGCTAGGCTCCATTTAATCATCCAAGGCTTACATGCCTATTATACTTGATCCAGCCTCAATTTTATACATATTTTTAGAATTCCCATATCAAAATGGGTCCTTGGCTCAAATTTGAGCATGGATTGGCTGGTATATGGTGCTTAGGGTGTGGGGTAAGTCAACTTTCCCTAGACCTTGGGATTCACCCCATACCCTGTAATCCAGACCCAAATTTAAATGGTGCAATGTTCTTTTTATTTTAGTGGGATTTATAAAGCCTCAACAGCCTCCTTTAAGTTTAGAGCCCCAAAATGGCTATTTTAGGTATAAAAGAAAAGATACCGCCCTCATTTAGATAGTGATTCAATTTATCTCAATCATTTATCCTATCTCTTATCATTCTGAATTTATTGACTCAAGAATCATTCAAAGGAAATTCAAATTCAAACAAGAATCAAGAATGGAAGAGAAGGAGTAATGTCTAGCTCTAAGCATGTTTGAAGGCATTCATTTTCTTCCTATCCTAGATCCAAGGTCAAGACAATATCAAACACTTTCAATCATCTTCAAATAAATTCAACACCATGAATGATTGTTAAGGTATAAACATCATATCAAGCCTCTACTACTAGCAAAATTCTTTCTCTTTATGCATTTCTATTTTGATTTCAAGGTTAATTCCTCTACAAGGTTTTGACTAAGGCAAACCCCTTTCCACCAAAATTTTCTTCATTTTTTGTGTGTAGGTGGTACAGCTAGGAAAAAGCTATATCAAATGTGATAGATTTATAGGTGGCAAAAAATTTGTTATATTTTGTTGGGACTAGGGTGATTAGAATTTCCCTAGACCCCTAACTCACCTCAGAGCCTCTTGGTTTCCCCATACTAGTCATTTCGAACTAAAATTCAGATTACAAGGGAGCCAATGTTTTGGATTTTTCGATCTAGTGTTAGAATTAGGTTTATAGTTTTTTATTTGTCTACATACATTTTATTTCCTCTTTTCTTCCATTATTTTCCTAGTTCTTGAATTCCCACTTGCACATTCCATTTTGCATAGTCATCTTCAACTCTAGGCAAAGGAATCCTTGCATACATTTAGTGCTTAGGTATCCTTGAGCATGTGGATAAGGTTTCCTTCCAATCTAATGAAAGAAAATAGGGGTGAGCTTTCTAGTTTTTCCATTCATCCTAGTGATCATTCATCCCCCCCATCCATTTTCTTTCATTATAGTACAAGAAACCTAAAATTTGTAAAACCCACTCAAAGGTAGAAGAGTAACTTTCTCTTGTTGTGGGAAAGAAGAAGAAAGCCAAGACCTCACCCCTATCAACTAAGCCAAAATGGTTAAACCTTGCTAATTCAATTGAAAAATTACCTTAGAATAAAAGGTAAAACCCTCTACTTCTACACCTATAGTAGGAAAGAAACCTATGCTAGCTCTTATCTCATGCCTATTTTTTGGACCATGGGTTTCAACTACAATTATTTTGTATGAAGAAATAAAATTGAAGAGTACTACTAAAAAAAACCACTAGGATATTTCACTAGTTGAAAGCCATGGTATGGAAAAAGAAGAAGAAAACTCATTCTATAGTAGATATTCCCTCTAGAACTAGTAGTGAACATGGCTACACTAAGATAAAGGAAAAGGTATAAGAAGCATTATCATGTAATAAAATAGAGGTGTCAGATGAAGAACAAGCACATGATAAAGAAGAAGCACTAAATGAAAAGAATACACAAGAAATGACAGAATGAAAAAATAAGAAATGGTGTCAAAATAAGATGTCCAAGAATAGGACGTAAAAGTTATAAATGTGGATGATACCGATTTGGATCAGTTTGCAAAAGTGGCTACTCAAGAAGCCATGGGTATTATAGACTTGATCACTAATACGAATCTTAAACTAGGCATTCTTCAACCTTCTATTCCTATATCATAGCCTATTTTGGGTTGAGATCATGGAAAAAAACATTAGACAATTATAGCTACAAGAGGCAAAATGGGTGAAGGAAAAAGAAGAAGTGCAACTTAAATTTGAGAAAGATCTCCTAGAGAAGAAGATAGAGATAAAAAGGTTGAAAGTTAAAGTAGACCATATGGTCATTATGGTTCCTCAAATAATAAATTGTAGATGATATTCCAAGGTATATACACTTTTCCTCTAGGAGAATATTTTGTCCTTCCATTTTATGCAAGTTTATTGTGATTTACCTCATTCATTAGTCACTCCAAGGGAATATTTTAATATATCTCATACAATGGAGATGAAAAATGCATTTTCTGAATTTATCTACATAATATTTTTTACCCTATAATGCATGTAATGGAATCCTTGACTTTATGTTAGTGATCTTGACATGAGATATTTTTGCTCTTATATGCATAATAAGGAAAATAGGGGAGTGTAGATAACTATTAATAAAGCAGTGGAAAAGTTGGATATTCTAAGTTTGAGGGTAGAATCAAGATACCAATATTCCATATTGAATGATTGGTTCCTATTTATGAACAAGTCAAAGGTGAAAATTTATGTATTGTAGAACAAAAGAAATAGATGTGGAATATTTACCTAATTGGAAAGTCTAATTAGGACGAGTGTATTGGTATGAATTTCACAAAGATGGTAGGAGCTTACTGATGAGTTCAAGAGGAAAGAACCACATTATTCATTCAACTACTGTGTAGTAGGGTGTAATAGAAATTGTATGTAGCTGGATTATAGCTAGGAGCTTACTTGGCTCCCAGTTCTTTTTCATCCTCCATTACTATTCTAGCGAGTACCAAAATGGAGGTGTGTTAAGCATGATGTTGATAAGAAGGACCCAAGGTGGAGAATAATTGTCTTATCTAATGGATTCTATTGTAATCATCTCACACCTAATCTTAGGATTACTTCACAAGTTGACTTTAAAGAGCTTCCTTTGGTTGGGAATAATTTAGTTGACCTGCTCTAGAAAAAAGCAAGAAAGTTCATTTGGGGGATTGATGAGGTATTTTAATAGTCTTTTTATATGGTTTTCACGTACTTTGTTTAAGAATTTTATATGCCCAAGTATGTCTAGGATGTTTAAGAAATGGTAATTTTTATATGCTAAAAGATACATATGGTTATGTAAAATAAAGAAAATAGGTGGTTAGAAAAATAGTAAGGAGTTATATAGTGGTTCCCTAATGCAACACCTAACCAATTTATTTGTTACTTTCAGAGGAATGTGACACACTAGGCTCAAGTAGGACTTAAGAACTAAGCAGGTGCAATGATCCTTCTTTTTTGTAAAGAGGAGGAAGAATTGATTAGATAAATTCCTTTGAGAAATGTAAGAAAGAGGATAAAATAGACAAGTTGTAGAATATACAATCTAACAAAAAATAGACAACTTTGTATGGATTCCATAAATAAGAATGAGAGGATGCCACTAACCTATGATTTCAATTTGAAGCAGGTTTAGAGGGAAGAGGTTGCCTGGGGTGAGTTATTCCTTATAGTTTTTTATTATTTGAATTGTAGACTATCCATTAGGTTCTGAACTTTCCAAATCTGAGATGGTGTGAATGTTACTTGCTCATGTACACATAGAAAAATAAGGAAAATTTATGTAGAAAGGGGTTTATTTTAGTTATACCACAATTGAGGAATCAACCTTGAACTAGAAATGAAATGTATGTGAAAGGAAACTTGTAAATTAAAAGTAGATATTAGATATACCATGTAAATGAATATAACTTCATGAGGGGATATAGAGATCATAATTTATATGAAGATGCTTATATGTTACTTGTATGTAGTTGTATGTTGTCTTGTAATGTAGAAAAGAATAAAGGATGCCCTTCACAAATGCATAGATCTGTGAATACTCATCAAATATCTTCAATGTTGTTATGATTCATTGACTCTTTCCATGAAGTATGGATGAATGAATGAAGGTAGATGTACAAAGGATCTTCTTTCTTGATTAAGGTCTCATCTACCTGGCCATCAGGGTAGATAAAATTTCTACAATGAAAAATATTTCCTACAAAGATGCTTTGGATTCTTGAAGAATACTTGAAATGAAGTCTTGATCTTGAATGCTTAAAATTATTATCTTAAAATCTTGAGAGTGTATTCAAAATATTGAGTGTTATTTTTTAAATGAGGACATATAGGGTTCTTCTATACCTCTCACAACATTTTAGGGCTCAAAACTCAAAGGAAGCTAATGGGAAACTGGAAATCTTGCTTAACCAATGAGATGAGCCCTCAATTTAAAATTCAAGGAAAAGACTAGGGAAGAGGTCAACCTAGGAAACCTCTTCTTAGGAATAGGTTGGCTAGGGAAACCTATTACCCAAAAAAGAGGTGAAATTTATTTTGTATGTTTGGAATGTGGAGAGATAGCCAAAAATATAAGCAATTCGGGGCTTAATCAAGGATATTGGACATGAAATCTCAAAAATACTAAAATGGGGCCTAATTGAGTATATAATTAAAGGTACTTACAATTTAGGATGCGAAATTTATCCCCCACTTTAGTGGGATTATGATATTAGCTCATTCTCATGGTAAAGTAGATCAACACATTGGAAAACTTCTCTCGAGGTCAAGGAGACAAGGAGACACTAAACCCCCAAGTGACTTAGGTCCTTATAAATCCCAAAACAAAGATAAAAGAAGCAACGATGAGAGAGAGAGGGGGGGGGGAGACCAACTAGCCTAGTAAGGTTTTGACATACTATGGGCCATGTGAAGAGAAGATATAATTACTCCAGTAGATGGAATTGAAGTTCTAGAAAGTTATATATGCTAGTTAACCCATCGAAAAGGATAACCAAGCAAAGAATTGTCCACTAGGAAATTCTCTACAAGAGGATCAAACCTTAAGGAAAGCATTGTATCCCTAAGGGATCCATTGAATGATGTGAAGGCATGATAATGTAATGTTAAGGAGATGGGTCCAAGGAAAATATTGTCTCCTAGGCTATCAGAGAAATGGATTGAATTTATGTGTATATGTATGTGCAAAATGTGAAACAAGGAGTAGAGTATATGCCCTCATATTAAAGTGATTTCAAATGCCTTAGCAAGAGAAATGGCTTTAACAAAGCATAAATGCACCCACAAGAGATTTTTCCACTATGAGATTCCCCCAATGAAAGACAACCTAAGGGAAATGAAACACAAGAAAAAGAGAGCACAAACGAGATCTACCAACTCTGGGGTTAGTATGTGTAGACTATGATTTTAACCTGTTATCTATTTTGAAAGGCTGAAACATTCAAACATTAGACTAATCTAGCATTTATCAGTTCAAAACATAGACAAATATAAACCAAGTCACCTCAAGATTGTTGCCAAAAACAAGTGCTATAGAGCACTGTTTGATTTGCTTCAATGAGAGGGATGTGGGTGTGCTCTCAAACGCATGGAGAGGGATTTGTGGTGATGCATAAATGAAGATTAAGCTTGAAATATGAACTAATATTAATCCATTAAGCTATTCTAGGATGTGTTAGAAAACATGAAGAACATGAAGAAATCTAACAATTAGGATTTATGCTAAGATGATCTAACTAAAAATGCCCATGCTTACAATGCATTGAAGATAAAACTAAGCTAATAATTTGCTCTTGGAAGGAGGATTATTTATAGGATTTGGGAAGGTCTTGGGTTAGGAGGAAGAGTTAGAGTTTGGGGTTTGGTTAGGGGTTGAGTCAAGGATAAGGATTGACTTTCAAAGGGGTTGAATGGACCAAGGCTTAGGATAAGGATTGAAGACTTTCTAGAAGAGTCTAGGTCTTTCTAGGATATTTAGGAGTTTAGGAAATAAATAAACATTTATTTATTTCAAAGGCTTTTTTGTTGAGGATTTTATTTATTAAATAAATTTAATAAATAAGAGAATTTATCATTTAAACTTAATTAAATATTTTTGAGTTGGGATTAGGCTTAGGAAATGGGGGAATCACACTTTAATTAAAATTAAAGTGAGATTAGGAGATTCTAGAAGAAGTTAATGATCTTTAGGATATTTCTAAGGTTTTGGGTAAAAATAAATAAATTATTTATTTTTTGGTTTTTTGGTCAATTTATTAATTAAATAATTAATAAATAGGGAAATAATGTCTAAATGGGATTTAAACATTTTTGGAAGGGATTTCTTAATTAAATATTCTTAATTAAGATAAAGGGATTTAATGGCATAAAAATAAATTAATTAATTAATTAATTAATGATGATGTTATTAGGGGTTTGGACCTAAAAAGGTAGGAATCACCTTTTAATCAGGATTAGAGTGAGATTAGGAAATTCTAGAAGAGGTTAAGGATTTTTAGAAGATTTCCAAAGTTCTAGGCTTTTAATAAATATTTTATTTATTAAAAGGAATTTTGGCATTATTTATCAATTAATAACTAATAAATAGAGGAAATTCATTCAAACTTGATTTAAATGATTTTGGGGAGGGATTCTTTATTTAAAGATGTTTAATTAAAATAGGAGGATTTAATGGCATAAAAATAAATTAATTAATTAATAAATGATGATGTCATCATGGGTTTTTCAAAAAATAAAAATATTTTATTTTCTAATGGATTTTTAGGTGTTTACATTTTGCCCCTCTTTGGTGTGATGCCACAAGTGGCGTGGTGTCAAAGACAAGAAAAAAGATGCCCCAGGCTAGAATTTAGAGGAATAAGGGGTTGTGCCCCCTCGAGAAAATAATGCAAGGAGTAAACGTTGTGGAATTTTCTCAAAAGGAAACAGAGAAGGAAGGACTAAGGAAGAAGGGAGGAGAAATAACTAAGCTTCCAAGAGCAAAGATGGGTGAATGCAAGATGAGATGGAATGAAAAATGCAAGATGCAGCTACATGAAGATGCAAGAAGCAAAATTAATCTAGATGATGCAAGATGCAGGGGATTTCGGGAGCTCCATGCGTTGGATATTTTAGAGAGCACAACCTAGTTTGATATAGCAATGCTAGAGACCTACCAAGGTTATGAAAGAACACAAGGCCTTGTCACCAGTGTTGCATAGGATTGACGCTAAAAAGACACGCAGGGTTACCCCAGGAGCACACATGAAACCCAGAGGAGGCATGGCGAAAATGATGCTAGAAGAAACCACAAACACACAACTAACTCACAGGAAAAGAAAAAGATCAAAAGATCTTGCCCCAAATTGTCCTCATTCACAGCACACCATGATATAAAGGATCGTGGTGACTTTGATTAGAGAACAATGAGAATCCGTAAAAGATTAACAAGACCCAAAGGACAAAATCCAAGGTCACAATGATAACTCCAAAAGACAACCTTTGCCAAGGAGAGAGATTTGATTTGATTGATGGTGGGAAGATTGGTCTAAATGTGTGGAAGGATACATCGACACGGACCTGGTGTGATTGGTGGAAGATTAGGTCTGATAGGAAGGATACATCTGAATGGACCTATGATTAGGCTTAGGCCGGACAATACAGAAGCATACATTTGTGCAGACCCATTGATTGGTGGAAGATTTTGTTATTTCATTGGCAAAGATAGTCACAATGATCAAGGATAGTTGATAATTGATGTTACTGAAGTGCGAGGCTAGGTGGGACAAGATATCTGATCAAATGCTACTATAGGACTGACGAGGATATGTACAACAAGATGCAAGGATATTTACAATGGCTATGTATAGAAGCTCAAGATTAGGATGTACAAAGAACCTGGGGATGAAGCTGAAGTTTCAAAGATATGCAAGATGATGCCCTAGTTGGGCTGGAAAGCCAAGATGGACTGACGGTGGATGATGTGTCCTGAAATGACATGGATTTGGGAAGGACGCATCTCAACAATGATGATTGGATTGAGATCAAGGCTTTCTACAAGACTAGGAACAAGACTAAGGATGTGATGGGTTGGATTGGCTTGATCTTGGATGTTGGATAGTTAGAGGATGTGGATAGGATTGGAAGATGTTGGAAGATTGCTAGGAATAGTTGGATATGGATGAATGGCATTGGATTGCATGAAAGGTAGCCTGTAGCTAGATACCAATGACAAGGGAAGAAACCAAGTGATGGAAAGATGGAGGAAAATGCTAGGGATTTGGATGGAGGAACTGCTGAGAGATTTGGAAGACAGACTTGCTTGAGGATTGAATAGAGAAATGCTTGGGGAGATTGGATGGTGGATTTTCTTGAGGATTGGAAGATGGAATGTTGGAGGAACTGTTGAGGGATCTAGATAGAGGAATGCTTGGGATTTGGGTAGATGGAAAAATGGATGAAAGATAGTCCCCAAGGAATATGTTACCAAGGAATAAGATGCCCCCTACTTAGGATAGTTCATTCATTCAGAGGTAGTAGGATGGGGTATGATTGGATGGAAGAACTGCTTGGGATTTGAATAGAGGATTGGTGGCTAAAAGAGGGTGATGGATGCCAAGAAGGTGTCCAAAAGCATGTATACCTGGTAGTCTTTGTTTTGTTATCAAGATCCAAAGGAAGATGAAGGAGGTGAGAGATAAATGGGATGGAGGAGATACTAGATAAGATGAAGAAGGGAATGGCCCCCAACTACAAAAAGGAATTGGCGGGAGGCCTATGTATGACACCTGTTTGCTAGGTTTTCACCATGGTACTTGTCTAAGGCACTTGAATTGCCAAGTTTTCACTATAGGATGAATGTTTTTCTCTTTTTATTTTCTTTTTTGATATTTTTCTCTTGATTTTTCCATTTTTTATGGATTTTTTGCTGACTTTGTGCTGATCTTCTGATTTGTTGTTGACTCTCTGATTTGGTGTTGTCATGTTGCTGAATTTCTAATTTTGCTGACTTGTTGATTTCTCTAATTTGTCGCTGACTTTCTTCACTGATCTTTCTGATGTGCTTGGATGTTGGTACAGCTTTGTTAGGATGGAGGGATTATGCAAAGGCATGGATGGGATGAGGTAGATGGGAGATATGGTGGTAGAAAGTGTTTGGATGGAAAGATGGAAAGTGATCATGATAGGGAGATGATGTTAGGACCAACATTGGCACATGTTGTGGAGAAGGTGGATGAAGTGGATAGGACGTGGAAGATAGAGGTGGATGTGATGGAGGATTTGCGTTAGGAGATTTTGGGACATACGGACCTAAAATGGATTTAGGAAGTGGAGCAGAGGAATGAGTAGATGGTGGATTGGTAACCTTGGATGCCATTATGGATATTTCTTTTAGATGCATTACATCTTTTTTCTTTGGGATCCACATTATTATTATTTTATCTTTGGTGGGCCTTTGTGGCCATTGGTATGCATCAAATTTTTTTTATTATTTGTTGGGCCTTTGCGGCCATTGGGATGCTTTGGATTGCTTGATTGGATTTTTCTTTGGTTGAGCATGTCATTTAGGCTGGACATGACAATCTTTGGACTTTTGTGGATATTTCCCTTTATGCATTTTTGATATGGCATCCAGATTATGAGAAGCATTGGAAGGAATATGAGGAGTTGTGTGGGATGGAAGAAACATGGATGGGAGAGATGGAAGGAGACTGGTAGATAGGATATGTGGGAATGTTCCTTTGTTGATCTTGACTAGGGATGTTTGGATTTTGGATGGAGAATTGAGTAGGATAAGATGGGGAATGATATTTTGGGATGTAAGGCCCCAAAATGGATTTGGTATGCAGAGGATATGAGCTAGTAGATTTTGGAACATAGGGACCCAAAATGGATTTGGAGGATGAAGGAGGAATGTGAGAGGTTGTCCTAGGTTGTAACGATGGAGGAGGAATGGCATTGTATGCTTTGGAAGATGTGATGGTGGGTCTGGAAGGATACTTGAATTTAGCTTTAGTTGTACCAACATTTTTGGAGGAAGTGCCTTCTTATGATGTGTGACCAATTCCACATGATTTTGGATGTTTCTTGTCTTGGATGGACTCCATATTTCCTTGTTCATGAATGCCTAGGCCTTTGCCTTAATAATTCCATTTCTTGAGCATTTTATCCAAACAAGGATATTTCTAACTTGGGGAATATGATAAACATCCAGTTTCTGGTTCCATCATGGAAGACATGGAACTTATTGCTTCTACTTCAAGTGGGCTAAAATGTAAGTGGACCAAGAGGATATAGTGATGGCATCTGGATAGTTTTGATTGGAGGATCCTCAACTAGAGAGGATGACATGATGGGATCTTGACAAGGATTGGAGGATGGTAATGGATCTTTAGATGGAGGAATAAGGATTGTAGGATCCTAAATTAGAGGAATTTGGATTATAGGATCTTGGATTGGAAGATTTGGGATGATGGAATCTAGGATTGGGGGTGATGGAAGCAATAGAACATGCAGTAGAGGAAGTGAAGGGATTGCATCTTGATTTTCTTTGATGGGTATTTCAAAATGCTTTTGGACAAGATCTTGACATGGTAGGATTTGTGTGGATAGAGTGATGGGGGATGTATGGATGGACTCTTCAAATGGGGTGGATGGAAGGATGGGAGATTTTGTAGCTGTGATGTTTGGGAGAAGGAAGAACTCTCCAGATGGTATGGATGAAAGGATGGAAAATTCTGCAACTGTGATGGTAGGATGGAGGGTGAACTCATGACGCTCATCATATATGCTTTGGATAATGCTAGGAGAAGGAGATGTTGATGGGATTTGGATGGAGACAATAGATGGAAGGGACTCAATGGTGCTATGAGATGGAAGAGGATCAATGAGTGGGATATGTGGAAGAAGGATAATGGATGGGGGATGTTGATGAGGCTCATCAATAATGGCTTCACATGAAGGATTGAGATGGAATGTCTCATCAGCTGTAGGAATAGGATTTTTTGTTGGCTTCTTTGTAAAACTCCTTGGAGACTTCTGTGGTGAAGAAAGATTGGAAAGCGGAGGGGATGGAGAGCTATGATAGCCCTCATATAAAGATGGAGTGGAAGTTTGTGAATCTTCTTGAGAGGGTGATGGTGGTGATGAGGAGTTGTAGGATGGTGGGATTAGGTAGTCCACATAGGTAGGTTTTGAGGAAGTTTGTGAACTTGATGGACTATTTGATGAGGTAGGGGAGATGAGTTGAGATATGGGATATGAAGTAGTTTGAGGGATGCATTCTTTTTAAGGAAGGGGATTTGTAGTAATATAGGCAAGAATGGAAGATGCTAGTTTTGAATAGGATATAGCAGATTGTGGGTCAAGATAGGATGGAGGGTTCGGGAAATGGATTGGAAGACTAGGATTTTGATTTTGAATTGGGATTAGAGGATAAGTGGATGGAAGATTTGGATAAAGGATGGGAGAAATAGGATTTTGGAATTGAGAGTGATTTGGAGGGTGGGTGGATGGAGGTTTTAGATAAGGGTAGTAGCGTGAAGTGTTTCTATGGGAAGATGGTGGTTGGGATACAGCCATAGACGGAGGTGGAGGTATGAAGGATGCATATGGAGGATATGTAGGCTTAAGGTATGAAGATGGCGTGGATGAATAGGATAGTGGATTTCCCTTGCCAAGGACATGAAAGGGAGTGCTAGTGGATAAGCGTGAAGGCATGATAAGATATTTTGGAGGAATGATATGATGCTGGAAGGTGTTTGGAACAATATTTCTAGGATTTTCAAAGTATTTATCATGATCTACAAGGCTTTCATCATCATTGGGATAGGATGGAATGGGAGAAAAGACATAATAACCAAACTCATCATAATAGTTTTGAGACATGTTGACTTGCAAATGAGTTGGATGAAGGATGAAGGATGGAGATGAACGGAAGACTAGGACTCAGTTTGGGATGAATGACAAGACTGGACTAGGATTTGGAGTTGGTTTAAGATAGAATGAAAGACTAACTATGGGGAAGATAGAAGGGGGACTAAGGAATGAGAAAGATGACTCTGCTAACCTAGGAGGACAAGACTGGATGCAAGATGACTGGAAGATCGTGATTAAGATTCTAAAAGCTTGGATGACTTTTGATTTTGATTGATATTGCAAAGGATTCAATGTATAAGACTCTTTGTTTGTGTATGTTTCAACAAATGTTTTGTACTAAGTTTGAAACTTCAAAAAACACATCAAGCAGAACTACCTAAGAGAGGTGAGTATCAAAATCCTTGCCCACAGCTTGATACCCCCTAAAAGGGGATACATATGGTGAGTAATCTTAAGGTGATCCGGTAAACCCCTTGGATCGGTCCTTGCACAAGGATTCTGATACCTTTAGATGTAGATAGGGTAGCCTCTATTTTAAGAAGTTTATAATTTTTTCGTGGAATCCTCCCAATCATTTTGTACATGTGTGACTCACTTAAGAGCCTAGTTGACCATGCCAAAATAGTAGGGATTATTCACCTACCCCGGGCTACCATCAACATGCCTCACCTAAGCTTGAGGGGATATAAGCGAGATTTTTCTCAGTGCTTTATTTATATACCTGTCGGGGAAGATATTGATTTGAGGTCGTTCTCCAAGGAGGAAGAACTTTTCTTCCCTTGACAGGCCTCGCTAAAAGTAAAACAAGTGAACTTGCCTGAGTTCAAGTGTTTTACATTACTTATTTTAAGAAGGATTTTGCAAGAAATTGAAAACTCCTAGATGCACATCAAGCAAATGTTCCTTTCCAAAAAAAAATTGATTAAGTGTGGTTGATTTTGAAAACTTTTGAAAACACAAGCACGTTTAAGTTTTGATTTGTTCTTTCTTCAAAAAGTAAATGTTTTGAGCGATTGCAAGTTCTTTGTTTTGGACTATCAAGATTGATTCAGCATGTTGCTTTAGAACTTTTAAGTGCTTTGTTTTGATCCTTAAGTCATTCAAGATTGATTTTGCATTTTGCTTGAACTGAAAAAGGAAGGAATAGAGATGCTCATTCTTTCAATTTAATGCATTCAAGAGTGTGTTTGATTTTCAAAATGACAATGATTCATTTGGACTTAGATTCATTTCCTTACTTTCACTCCAGATTTGTTTTGACCTTTGCTTTGATTTTTAGCTCCATAAGACAAGTTTTCCTATTTTAGCTTTGATGCATGAAATTTGGAAAAGAAGGCATTCAAGATTTTTGCAAAATGAAGTTAGTTTTCAATAAAAATAAAGTTTTTAGGATTGATTTTAGGAACTTTTGCATGCACTTTTAGGATTGATTTTGAATGTTTTTAGAAATGAGATGCAAATTTGAGGTTCTTTTTTTTAAAGTGCCCAAAACTTGAAATATTCATAATTTTGCTTGAATGAACCCTACAACCTTTAGATTTTGTTTGAAAGATTGTTCTTTTTAACCAATTGAAAAACCTCAGAAGTATGTTTGATCAATTTTAAGAATGATTTTTTTTTTTAAGCTTCATTTTTAAACATTAGATTTAGTTTGTGAGATTTTCTTTGTTCATTTTTAAACCCAAATTTAAGTGTTTTTCTATAACCCAAATTTAAGTGTTTTTTTTTGTTGAAAATTTACAAGGGCCTTTGTAAAAAACAACCTCCTTATGGATTTTTCTGAGAAAAATAGGCCAAGATCTCGCAAGAAGAAGAAGAAGTAGACAAAATAGAAGAAGAATAAAGACAAGAACATGAAGAAGAATTTGAAGTGCTCCCTCCACCTATAAGCTTGAAAATTTTGAAAACACTCCAAAACCCATCAGAATGTTTGCAAAGAACCCGTGAAGTGGATCCCACCTAGCGTGCTAGAATGTAGACTATGATTTTAACATGTTATCTATTTTGAAAGGCTGAAATATTCAAACATTAGACTAATCTAGCATTTATCAGTTCAAAACATAGACAAATATAAACCAAGTCACCTCAAGATTGTTGCCAAAAATAAGTGCTATAGAGCACTATTTGATTTGCTTCAATGAGAGGTATGTGGGTGTGCTCTCAAACACATGGAGAGGGATTTGTGGTGATGCATAAATGAAGATTAAGCTTGAAATATGAACTAATATTAATCCATTAAGCTATTCTAGGATGTGTTAGAAAACATGAAGAACATGAAGAAATCTAACAATTAGGATTTATGCTAAGATGATCTAACTAAAAATGCTCATGATAACAATGCATTGAAGATAAAACTAAGCTAATAATTTGCTCTTGGAAGGAGGAGTATTTATAAGATTTGGGAAGGTCTTGGGTTAGGAGGAAGAGTTAGAGTTTTGGGTTTGGTTAGGGGTTGAGTCAAGGATAAGGATTGACTTTCAAAGGGGTTGAATGGACCAAGGCTTAGGATAAGGATTGAAGACTTTCTAGAAGAATCTAGGTCTTTCTAGGATATTTAGGAGTTTAGGAAATAAATAAACATTTATTTATTTCAAAGGCTTTTTTGGTTGAGGATTTTATTTATTAAATAAATTTAATAAATAAGAGGATTTATCATTTAAACTTAATTAAATGTTTTTGAGTTGGGATTAGGCTTAGGAAATGGGGGAATCACTCTTTAATTAAAATTAAAGTGAGATTAGGAGATTCTAGAAGAGGTTAATGATCTTTAGGATATTTTTAAAGTTTTGGGTAAAAATAAATAAATTATTTATTTTTTGGTTTTTTGGTCAATTTATTAATTAAATAATTAATAAATAGGGAAATAATGTCTAAATGAGATTTAAACATTTCTGGAAGGGATTTCTTAATTAAATATTTTTAATTAAGATAAAGGGATTTAATAGCATAAAAATAAATTAATTAATTAATGATGATGTCATCAGGGGTTTGAACAAAAAAGGTAGGAATCGCCTTTTAATCAGAATTAGAGTGAGATTAGGAAATTCTAGAAGAGGTTAAGGATTTCTAGAAGATTTCCAAGGTTTTAGGCTTTTAATAAATATTTTATTTATTAAAAGGATTTTTGGCATTATTTATCAATTAATAACTAATAAATAGAGAAAATTCATTCAAACTTGATTTAAATGATTTTGGGGAGGGATTCTTTAATTAAAGATGTTTAATTAAAATAGGAGGATTTAATGGCATAAAAATAAATTAATTAATGATGATGTCATCAGGGTTTTTTCAAAAAATAAAAATATTTTATTTTCTAATGGATTTTTAGGTGTCTACTATATGATCATATGATAACTCATGTATATCAAGAATTATGGCAAAATGAATTGACATCATCCCCCAAAGGCAGAAGAACTATGAGCCAAATGAAAGAAGAGCATATAAGACATACAAAGAAAAGTCTTTTTTGGATAGCATTACAAAGACCAAAAAGAAAGGTTGCTACCACTTTGTGTCATCCCCAATCAAATAACACAAAGGCACATTTATGAACAAAAGTGCATGCACAACATAATATGTATACACCATATAGAAGAAATGAGATACAAATAGAGGAATGTCACAACAGTTTGATTCCTTTATTATCTTGCACCAACAAAATAACAAGGGTCACCTAAATACATTAAAAATATATATATAACAAATAGAACATCATGGGAGAAGCACAACATGACAAGAAAAAAACATAAAAGAATCTATCATACAAGAGGAGCTAGTAAAGCATATCACCTGCCCACCCCCCCTCCCCCACATCTTGGTATTTACTATTTAGGGAAGGTGAAAAACACACAAGAGGTGCATTATCGAGAATGATGGATGAATATATTGCAAGTTCCAAACAAGGGTCAGTCTCTATGATGAGTCACTATGTATGTCACTAGGAGATGGGGTTAATTATTGTATAAATATAGTAGGTGGGTCATGGTTAACATTAATGAGCTCAGAAATATTATTAAAAACATTAGCATTAACATAATTTTCATTAGAAATATTGTAATCATCATCATCAATAGTGTCTTCTTCATCCAAATTAATCACAATATAATCCCTAATACAAATAGAATCATCATGTTTATTTAATTTCATTTTCTTTAGATTAACTTCCTTCCTTGGGCTATGCATAGGTTGTTCAAAGGGAATCAAGGAATTGGAAGGTGTCCAAGAGGAGGAAATTTTTGGGAATCAAGCTCACACAACCTAGCACAACATTTACGGTGGTGGTCATGGACACAATAGTTATGTTTGGTTTTGTTTGAAAGTTTGGTTGGTTTAGGATCAATCAACAACGGGTCATTTTCTCCCTTGTGGGGAAGAATTGAAGGAACCCAACTAGGTTGAGAGATAGAAGTTGCAAGGCATTTGTAAGAGATAGGTGGTAGAACTAAATCATAAATAGGAGTAATGGAAGGTGTAGGAAGGAGTCCAAGTCTAGGACAAGGAGATGGGACTACCTTAGGATCGCTAATTTCACAAATCTTTTGGGATTTGAATTTTTGGTAGGATAAGAAGAAATGAAGTTAGATAGGCTAAATTGGTTAAGGCATGTTAGGCCAAAAGAAGTCAAGTTCAAATTTCCCTCAAATGACTAAAGCCTGATAGAGACTATGGTTAATAATGATGATTTCTCCATTATGGGGAAATCTCAAACACTTACGGATAGGAGATACAATATCTTTCATGGAAATGAGCCAAGGAATTCCAAGTCAAATTTGACATTAATCAAAAGTTAGGATGAAAACAAAGGGAGCATCTAAGGATTTCTCACCAAACTCAACAAGGAAGGTAATGGAACCATGGGTGGGACAAGTAAACCCATTGAAAGTATTAATCATCACATCTAATGTTTCAAAGGAGTCACGAAGGAGGTGTCTTGTGTAAATATGTTATGTATTTATAACATTCACCATGCAAGTAGGATCTATAAGGACTCCTCAAAAGGGAAGATCATTAATCTTTGTAGTAATGTAAAGAGGACCATCAAGTGACTTAATAGTATTTATAGGATCAAATGTAATGCAAAGCTCAATTTTTGGCTTTGTTTGAGGTTTGGATTGATAAATAATATTTAAAACATTATTGATCTTGATACACAAATCATGTTAATCTACAATAGTGGGAGAGTCCACATTCTTGGTGGAAGAAGATGGTAAGGAATGAGTAGACTCAATAGTATTGGTAGAATGGGAAGGTAAGGGATTAGTATAGATTTTAAATTTTTGGTTGGGAGGGAAAACAAGCTATTTACTTGATCATTAACACCCTCTACAATTATAGAATTGGAATAATAAGGTCTTGAAAAATAGTTTTCAAACAAAACATTTATCAGTATCATGATGAGGTTGATGATGGTATTGGAAAAAAGTTTAGGCATCAAAGGCTTTAGAGGAATGTTTGGAAGGATCAATAGGTTTAATTAATGGAGGAATTTTTAAAAACATTAGCATTCATCAACTTCAACATCACATTATGCAAAGATTCAGAAGAAGGTGTAAATTTACGAGAAGGTTTAAAAATATATGACAAAGGTGTTACAAATAGTGGTTGTTGTTGCACCAAAAGATCGACCTGTTAATGCCCAATACAACCACTAGACTTATAGAAGATACAGGAGGTGGTTAAGCCATGTCATGAATCCCGAGGGGAGTGCTAACCATTTTTCCAACAATCTCCCCCTCAACATTACCCGAGTGGCTTCGAACCTATGACCAAGCTCTGATACCACTTGTTACAATTAGTGGTTGTCGTTACACCAAAAGATCGACTTGTTAATGCCCGATACAACCACTAAACTTATAGAAGACACATGAGGCGGCTAAGCCATGTCACAAATCCCGAGGGGAACACTGACAATTTTTCCAACAAAAGGAGCCACACCCTTAGATGTCATTGCCACACATGCATCAATTTTTTTTGATGAATTATTGATCTTCATGAAAATTTTAATTTTTTAAAACTTTTGGAATGTCTAAGATATGGCATCACTCTTATCAACCAAAGCCATTGGAGTGGTGCTCTCAAATTGACTCATTTGGAACTGATAATTATGGAGCACTGCACATAATTGAGTAAAAGAAGAGAATTCAGAATGCATAATCTTATATCTAATGTCATTTTATAAATGGGGGTTTCAAGAAGAGTTGAACTCCTACTCACTTTGAGTTAACTCTATCCTCTCACCAATCAATCCTCTAATCAAGGCAGTCAAGTAGAGTTGAAATCCTACTCACTTTGAGTTAACTCTTTCCCCTCATCAAGTAAATCATGTTAAACAAATAAATAAACTAATTTGAACTCATACTCTCTTTGAGTTAAAATCTTCAACCATAGCCAATCATCCCACCAATCAAGGAATCTTGATTGAAACCCCTAAAAATATTATAAATAGAGAGATAAATCTTTGATTTTAAAAACCATAATTGCTTTGAATTCTTATGTTAGCATGATCTTGAGCACAATTTTGGGAGCCCAACATTGCATGAGAAGGAGAACAAAAAAGGAGGAATTATGGTTTTTCATATGCTTTTATGCTATTTTATTTTAATATCTATATTTATGTATGCAATTCTCTTGTTTCCTTTCCTCTTTTGATATTGAGAATACTAATTGCTTTAACAATCTCTTTGTGATTGAGATACTAATGTTATTGCACATTTTTACAAATCCTATATTACCTTATTATAGTACTTAGTTGACATTTTCATATCTCTTTCAAAATTTATATTTGCATTAGATCTATCTATATTTCATTTTGTAGTGCTTAAGTGTTATTACATTGAGTCCTACTTATAGCATTCTAGATAGGAGATGTTGTAGACTTGTGGGTTCCTTTGATCCCAAATTCTCTTTGTTTCCTAGGAATCTTGATGAGACAAACATGTATACTAATGATATTCCTCCTATTATGAGGACAACTCTTCCCACTCTTCTCATGATGAATGTGAGACCTTAAGAGTTCCTCCTATTCAAGTCCTAAATATTTCCCATGATTTTAAAAATTTTGAGCAATGGTTAGGACAAGAAAACTCCAATCCCAAGGTCATCTCCATAATAGAGGGTTTGAGGAAGATAATTCATAATGGTGAACATGGTGTTAAAATCTTTAGTAGTAGCTCTCATCTCATTGATAAGAATTCCAAGCCTATTATAGATTGTACCCAAGAATCAGGTTTCATTCCACCTACCACTAGTTTTGAGACCTCCATTAATATTCCTACCTCAATATCTAGTGTGTCTACTTATGCTCCACCTATCATAACCACTTCCATTAAAAACACCAATCATTCACATTTTACCATTCCTAATCCTATTATTCCTCCTTTAAGTGTTCCACTTGTGTCCTTACCTTAATCCAAGCCCACTAACAATAGTGTTCCTTTTTTCATATTCTACCATTCCTTCCATTTCTCATAATGATCTAAACCTTTCACATATATCTCCTACCACTCTTTCTATTGAATCTACTACCAATATCTTGGCTCAAAACATTTTATATTTACAACAAAAAATTGCATCCATGACTCAATCTAAGTTTAACATTCCTACTTATGAAATTGCTAGCCCTTTGTCCTTGTCATCATTCCCCAATACATGGAAATTCCTCATTTAGAGACTTACAATGGTAAGGGTGATCCTTTGAGTCATGTTAAAACCTTTCAAACATTGTAAAGTGATTTCTCTTATGACCATAGGTTCTTTTATACACTAAGTTTGCACCCTTGGTTCAAGCTCTCTTGGTCTCGATAACCTAGTATAACTTTGGGATCATCTCTAGGTTGTGGGACCTTTGCTAACTGAGATGAAACCTCTAGGTTCTAGGCTAGTTCCTCTTGGATAATCACCTTAATTTTCTTCTTGATAGGAAAGTAAATTCTTAAGGGGAAAGGGATAGAAGGAATGCTGAAGAGAAATAACAGAAAGCAAACTACCTACTAGGTGATACACTGAAAAGACATGAACATAATATATTGACCAAATTAGCATGAAGGCTCTTAGATCTAATAGAACACAATCTTCCTAAATAGGCTTGCATAAGTGTTTCACAAAGAGGTTTGAACAAAAGACTCAGACTGTGACCTACAAGCAAACGTTCCTTTCAGCAAAAGGGCACAGGAATGAGATAGAGTGACAGGGGGTTGAGTTATACCCACAACATCATTCAAATAAAATCACACATAATAGCACACAAATAAGCTGAAAGAAAGAAGGGCCCTGGAACTCCAATATTTCTCTAACAAATCCAGTATATTATACTCATTAAGAGAAATACAGACAAGGAAAAGACTTGAGGGCAGAGAAGATGCCTCGAAAAGCCTCTATTGAATCTGATAAATCAATGAAAGATTACAGACTATAAAAGCTAGAGGGTAGAACAAATGCCACAGATAGCTCCTAAGAAAGAAGAAATCTCTTTTTACAACTGTAAAACTCTAAGCTCTAAGAGCTCTAAAACTAATATATACATCTCCCCAGCACACAGGTAGGAGCAAAAATCAATTAGGGTTACATAGATTTTTCATAGAATAATAGAAAACCCTAATTCTATCATTTCTGATCATAAATGCATCATTGAAATATCTTGATCGATCAGATATCTATCCCTGCTCATAATTCCATCACCATAACTACCTTTGGAAGGTCAGCCAATCCATCTACCTCTCTGCAAGTCGGGTTCACCATAACTATTCAGATCAAATATTTGAATTTTAAAATCTTTAAAAGATAATGGTCAGTGAAGGTGCAACATCTATATCTATGGCCGAGAATCAAATCTGATCCAATTTTAAAATGTGGTCGTAGATATTTTTATTTACCCAGGCACCATCTTGGACTTTAACCTTAACTCTGCATTTAACCTCAGGTTCCCTTTTTTTTTAATTGAGTGATAACCTGACTAAGCTTACAAACCTAGGCCCATCCTACCACTTGTCATCATACCACTGGCCTTTGACTGATAGGCACCTCGGATCTATCTGGCATAGGACCCACAACAATACTTAACTTTTCATCAGATGGTTGTCGCATAACCGTGAAGACTATCTCTCGAGCATTTTTCCTTGGCGGTAATGTGACAATCGTCGATCTTGATCAAATTTTAACTTGTCTAGATGATGAAAACCCTAGCCCCACTAACAACTTTCCACATCACAAGCCCACGACCAATCAAAAGTAGACACCTCAGCAATAACTAACAGCACACCCACTGCACAATCAGCTTCCTTCTTTTGGAAGATTAGACGGTCATCATAATGCTGAGAAGATTAACCCTTGAGCACCTTTTCCTTGTGGCATCACAACAATCATTGATCTCAACCAAACTTTAACCTGCCAAGTGAACTACCTACCATAAGAAACATAACCACTCGTTGGATTGCTGAAGGCTGAGGCACGAACCATCAGGGTTGTGCAAACATGCGACTGAAGAAAATGTTGGGTCACTAAATGAAAAGTACTTAACCACTAGAAACAAGAGACCTAGCGAACACACAGTCGCCCAATCGCTGAATAAAAACTTAACCGCCAGAAAAACTAGGGATCAAGTGACTGCATCCTTGAAGAACTGGGCCCACTCAATCGCAATAGTGTACATAGGAAACACTGACGTCAGAGATAAGAAACACTAACGTCAGAGATAAGCTGTGAAGACGCGAAGAAGTAGAAAACCTCCCAAGTTTTATATTTAGACAATTTTTTGAAAACCTGCAACATAAAATAGGCTATTTCCTATGGATCTTAAAACAACCATAACTTCTTGGTGGTATCATTTCAGAACATGCACCTTTAACCAGACCTTGGAAACTCAAAGAACTATCATATGCTAAGGGCACAAGCCATGAAACATCAAAAATTTAGCTCGCAGACCAAAACTGTGTCACAACTAGGGTAGGGCATTTCATTTGGATTTTTACATATTAGACCATGCAACCTGGACTAGAGCATACTAACATAAAAAAACACCTGAGTCTAAGGGTGCAAGCCATGAAACATTCTGGATTTTGGGCGCAAGCCAAAATAAGTTGCAACAAGGCAGGACAAACTCATAGAATCACTGCAGGGAAATAGCCCTTTTCATAGGATTGTGCTATGACAGAAAACGGCCTAACAGGCTGGGCTCGACCCTTGTCAGAGCCTCATTTCACTCCACCTGTGGCCAAAAAATTGTATGATAGGAAATCTTTTGGGTAACAGGTTCATGGCTAAATTATTTACTAGAATCTTTTCAGATAAATCCTTGCAATGGTTATTATTCTTTGCTTCCTTATTCCTTTCAAAAACTTTCTAAAGATTTCATTCAATAGTTTCAAAACAATATTGGTCCTAAGATTTCCTTAACTAATTTGATGCATTGTAAACAAGGTGTTAAAGAAAAATTGATTGATTTCATTGGTAGATTTAAGTATTTGCATGCTTAGATTTCTTAACCTATGCCTGATGTGGATATACAATGCATTTTCATTTCTAATTTGCAAAAGACATTAGGAATAAGATATTTTTTTGTGCATTTTCCTCTTTTACCCAGTTATGTGTAGTGTTTCACAATTATCAACTTCAATTGAGCTAGTTTGAGAGCACTCCTCTAATGGATTTTGTTGATGGGAATGATGTTGAATCTTATCAAAAGTTTTAGAAACCTAAGAGCTTCATCAAAAATCAATAATTCATCAAACCAAGTTGATGAGAAAGTGTCAACAACATCTAAAGGTGTGGCTTCTTTGTCATTTATTTTGAGACATTCTCATAATGTTACATCTCATTCCAAGGTTCTCTTCTCCATTGAAGCAAGTTTATTTATCATGGTAGAAAAGTAGATGAATTATCAATCAAGTAAGAATATCATTTCATTCCTTCCATCCATCTCTCCTTCATTGCAAGTGATTACCAAGCATATCTACATTGAAGATCAAGAAGTGGCTTTCATAGATACATGCATTTGTGAGGGAATCCTTGATTCCTACTCTAAAAATCAAGGTCAACTCCTTGACTCCAAGCACATTTGAGCATCTTCATGGGTATGATAAATTTCTACATCCATCCACAAGGGTTTATGCAAGGTGAATCTAATATTTACATTATTGCATACTTTCCTTTATGTAATTTCAATTCAATTTCAAGTTTTATTTCTAAATGGGGGTTTTACCAAGGAAAACCCTTTTTACCCAATATTTTCCCAATTATTTTGTGTGTAGGAATAGGTTATGGGGATATTGGATCTTTTCTGGGAAGATTGGGAATATTCATACAAACCCTAACAATTCTAGGTGAAAACACTAGGTATAGGTCATTGGAACACCAAGTATATGTCATCTCCAATGACCTATACCTAGGTATGTGTTGGAAATAAACTATACTTTGAAAAATAGGCTCAAATTTTATGGACATGTAAGTTATGGTGTTGGGATCTCAGAAAAGTAGTTAAATGTATTTCCTACATTTTTTTGTGAGTTATTCAGATTTAAAGTTTCTAGTTTCCTATTTCATTTCTAAATACACTTGAATCTACCCTAATTTACATTTATATCTTTATCATTCATTTTCCATTTCAAAATTACATATTTAGTGAAGGAAACATTCTCCCCATTTAATGCTTGACTCACCTCTTGAGTCTATTGGGGGCATATTTCTTTTGAATGTGCAAAATCTTGAAATGGGAGGTGATCTACCCTAGTTTTTCATTTCTTCCCATTTCAGATTGTATGTACCTAATGCTTGAGAAGGGATCACTTTAGGATTCTAAATAGATAATTAACAATTATGGATCCTTCATGAAGACAAGGGATGACTTATTCTTCCTATAAAAGGAAATAAAAACCTAATTAACAAGAGTTGATGGTGTCACAATCCCAATGATCGCTCAATCACATTAGAGAAAAATTAAAATAGGAAACATGAAAGAGTTGGAAATGTAATTATGAAAAACATTCTTATTGTTCCATAACTATTATTTGTCTTGCAAATGAATTTATTCTTCGTTGGTATATTCAATAAAAATAATAATGAATTGCCTTGCATCCTTAAAATAACCATGCCATGACTAGTACCTCCATGTCTGCTTCCTTGTGAGTAGTAGGGGTCAAGATCTTGCAGGTAATAAAATTTTCTTTCATGTTAGTAGTTGATCTCATTGATGCAGGTTAATTTTCTCAAAAAGCATTTATTTACATTACCATCACTTCTTACATTATTAAATCGTATCATTTCGATAATAGGTGTAATGGAGAGTGGAAAAAATGGGGAGCAAGGTGGGTTTGTAGTTGGAGGGATAAACGATGAGTTTCAAGGTAGGAGTTATCAGTAGTAGACACACTTGGAAGCTGAGAATCTCTGTAATGGGTGAGAAAGGATTTGCAGTGGTCAAGCGGAGGCAAAATGGTGGGAGGAAGTGGAGTAGACAATCCCCGTGGAAACCCTAAAAGAAAAAGAAAGAAATGGGTGGAATGCACATGGATCCAATAAAATTGACTTAGAGAAGGGTATATGTGAGAAGAAAGACATTATTATCCAAAAATAGATTTTCCACCAGCCACAATGGGTCTTCAAGAGAGGGAAATAGGTTAATAAATGAGCAGATCCCCAACATAGGGGATAGATCAATATGAATCTAAAGTGCAGAAATGGGTGGAGAACACAATGGGAAGAAAGGAACAACCAAACTAGGAATAATAAGAGGGTACTCCCATGGCTAATGAACAAAGTGACCCAAGCAAGGCCTTATTTGAGGGACTCTCCAACTAATTCCTAGCAAAAAATAGAATGGAAGAAGAAGGGTTATACCAGAGGACAAAATAGATGGTTCAAGTAATTATACATTCCCAAAGTGGACATCTCAGATCATTGGAGACCCAAAACATGGGAGATGATGACCATTGGAAAGCACCAACATATAGATAGCAAAGGCAAAGGTAAAATAAACTATGAAGTAGGCTTATCATGATAGAAAAAATTTGTGAAAGGTAAGTTACCTTAGGATCCTCTTTATCAAATACTTGTTGTTGAGAAAGTCATCAAATATAATAAGTATTTAATGCCAAATAGGGGGTTTTTAATTAAATGGGGGGGGGACATAGGAAAGATTCAAAATAAATTCAAAAATGGTATTTGGAACAATGGGGAAAACATGTGGAATCAAAACCCCTGGAGAATGATATTTATGTGTTTCTTTTAAAGCTTGTGAAGAAAAATTGGTAGTGCATGGGTATGAGCCTTATTTCATAGATGGGACTCACATTCATATATTAGATTGAACCCAAAATTTTGATCCCTGGGCATTCTCAGTAGAAGAGAGCACAACTTGGTTCTGATTGTATAATTTACCAATGAAGTATTTGGAAGATGATCTAATTAAAGATATTGGAAGGAAGTTTGGAAAGTTTCAATTTATAGACACATACTTGGAAGATCCTAATATGGGAACATATTTTAGAATATGTGTGACCATACCTAATAAGATGGAGATCCCTCAAGAATTAGAGCTAATCATGTAGACTGGTATTTGGAAGCAAAAAATTGCTAAGGAAGATTTGATGGATTTATGCCCATGCTACAAATCAATGATCCATGGAATGGATAGGTAAAGTTTGTCTACTGTAATCAAGGGACTTAATAAATATGAGAAAACCTTTATACCAAGCCTAGTTTCTAAAGATTCCCTTAAGCGGGTATCTCTCATAAAGATGGAGAAAGAAATGATGGACTCAATTTGGCCGACAGGAAGAGATAGAGAATTGGAGTTACAAAATGGAAATGATAGTTATGATGTTCCAACATTGATCCAACAACATCAAAAGGAATATCATTTTTCACCTTATGTTATTCTAGAAAAGGAAGAGAGCCAACTTACAAAAAAAATGTGTGATACTTCCCTACAAAGAAGGGGATATAGATTTATTTTCTCATTTATCAAATATTTCCAATAAGTTACTAGAGAAAATGATAAAGTAGAGAAACCCCAAAAATATGACAAAAGTATTAGGTGTGACCAATGGTGAAGGCTTTGGCAGAAAGGACCATGATAAAGAAAATGAAAAGGAGCAAGATGAGGAGGATGATGGGGTTTCAAATTCAGATTTTGATGATAGATTTGAGGATTATCATGAAGGGATCATAGAGGAAAGAGGGATTGAGCAAGCACAATCAACTCTTAAAACCCCTAGATTTAAGACCCCTAAACAAAGGGATAGCAAAAATAATAAAGCTAAATTGGAATTGGTAGGGGCTACTAAAGGGAAAACAAAAATTATTCAAACCATTTTGAGAAGTGGGAGGGAGTTTCCATCCACCTCCCCTAAGGAACTATGAGGATCATTAGTTGGAATGATAGGGGTTCAAATTCCCCTAGAAAATGGCACCATTTTAGTCATCAAATTGATACAACCAAGGCAGATATAATTCTTATATAAGAAACAAAATGGAGAAAAGAGGAGCAAGAGGCAAAATTTTAAATCTTGGAGACATAGGGAAGGTATTTTTGTGGAACCTAGGGGTGCTTCAAGTGGGATAGGAATAGTGTGGTGTCCTTTTAAGGTAACTTTCACATTAGAATTATCTCATGCTAACTCAATGATGATAAAAGTTGGGGATTATCAAAATAACAAGTCTTGGAAGGGGATTAATGTTTATGGACCAATATCCATAGTGGTAAAAAGGGATATTTGGGCAAGTATTTC
Organism: Chamaecyparis obtusa; assembly: GCA_027943335.1. Taxonomy (NCBI): domain Eukaryota; kingdom Viridiplantae; phylum Streptophyta; class Pinopsida; order Cupressales; family Cupressaceae; genus Chamaecyparis; species Chamaecyparis obtusa. Next base: position 924,117 of record BSBK01003570.1, read on the forward strand.
ATATGAAATAAATAGAATTGGAGAGGAGAAAGTGATAATTGGGGGATACTTTAATGCCACATTGAATAACTCAAATAATTTTGGACTAAATACAATAACCAATATTCAACAAGATTTTTAGGAATTTGTGGACAAGAATGTATTGAGAGAAGTTGAGGCCAAAAATGGGAAGTTCACTTGGACTAATAAAAGGAAAGGTTTTACCTATATTGCAAAAAAACTAGATATGTTTTTCCTTTATGGGGATTGGGCAGAAGAAATAGAGTTGATTGAAGCATCTATTTTACCCTTCAATGGTTCCAACCATTTCCCAATTCAATTGCAATTTGTTTCATATAGCTACAAGGGTGGAGTTTTGTTCAAGTATGAAAAGATGTGTTCTGAAGACTTAGACTTGTATGATTTGTTAAATCAATGGTGGAATGAAGTTTGAATAGTAGACCAAACATATATGTTCATCTTTAATAAGAAACTGAAATATATTAAAGGCAAATAGAAGGAGTGGAACAAAACTCATTTCAATAAAATATTTGTAGAGAGTGCACAGATTGAGAAATAAATGAGATAATTAAATGAGATAGTAATAGATAAGGGCATGGGTGAAGAAGAATTTAAAAAAGAGAGAGGCTTGAAGATTGAACAAGCTAAAATCATAGTTTGAGAAGAATGCTTTTGGAAACAAAAAGTCCTGAGAAGTTTGGCTTAAGGAAGGAGATAAAAATACCAAATTATTCCATAATACAATAGTGGTTAATAGAAGCAGAAATAAAATTATTGAGATTGTGAGGGAAGATGGATCTAGTGTTCAAAATGAGGAAGAAATTAATTAGGAAGTTGTAAGGTATTTTGAAAACTTATTGAATCGGGAGAATCGTAGTCAAGAGGAAGATAGGAAAAGATTTCTAGATATAATTCTACCTACTATTACAGTAACAACAATTGAGAAGCTAAACAAAACCATAGATATGGAAGAATTGAGAAAGGCTACTTTTCAACTTTGAATAGATAAAGCTCCAAGCCTAGATTGTTTCCAGCTTGCTTCTACCAAACTTATTAGGACATCATTAAGGAAGATTTCTTTAAATAAATGGAAGAATCAAGGGAAAAAGTGATAGTATTAGGGGTAGTCAACCATACCTTTATAGGTCTAATTCCTAAGAAAAATTTGGTTGCCAACATAAAGGATCATAGGCCAATAGCACTATGTAATACTTTATATAAGGTTCTCACAAAGATAGTTATGAATAGGCTTAAAAAGGTGCTAGATAGATTGATTTCAGAGGGAAAAAGTTGATTTTATCTAGGTAGATCAATAGTAGAAGGAATTATTATTGCTCGTGAAGTGGTTCACACTACAAGGAAACTTAGAAAGACTACAATGATAATTAAGTTGTATATTCTTAAAGCCTATGATCTGGTTGATCAGAGCTTTTTATTAGAAGTGTTAACCAAGATTGGCTTTAGTGAAGCTTGCATTGTGTGGGTGAGAGGTTGCATTGATCTATTGGGATAAGAAAGATAAAGTACTGAGAGGAGAGGGGTGAATCAGTACCCTCAAAACTTTTACTGAATACACTATCTGCAATAGTAGTGTTTGTCTAACCAACTGACTCCATTGTTTACAACATTCATTCAAATAACTTTGCAAATGTAAACTGCATGAAAAAAAATAATAAATCATACAAGAAATATAGTCACATAACACAAGTATTTTGGTTTTGTAGAAACCCTTGTTAGAAGGTAAAAACTACAGTGGGGATGACACCCACAAATTCTTCACTATTGTAGATAATAAAGTATATCGGTTAAGGCTACAAGTGTGATCACTTCTGGTGATCTTACCATGTTAGGAGTAACAACAAGATCGATTAGATCTACATTGTGAAAGGATTTTAGCAACACCAAATAAGTGTGCACTTGGTTAAGATATTTACAATCAGACTGTTAAGTCTACTCTGCTAGGAGATTTATAACTCTGTTATAATGATTAGAAGATAACAAAAAATATCTATAAATGACAACTTTACTTTGTTTGAATCAGATCTATGATATACTGAAGAAATATCACCTTGATGTGTAAATTGCTCTATATTCTACTCGGTAGCCTTGAATGTTTTTGAATAAATAGAATATTGTTTCTGATGACCACTCTGTCATGTAAACCTTGTCTAAATTCTTATGTCCTGATAGGCGACTACTGCTTCATGATCTCCTTATCATGTATCTTCTTTTATCATGTCAAAATGACATCAATTATAATTATATAGAAAATTTCTATGATTAATATGACCTAATTAGGTTTACAACATCTTAGAAAACCTAAGATCTATGGTGTACAAAATTAACCTAGATCTATTTATTACATAGGAAACATCACAAAATTTAATGATTGCATCCATAATAAATAAGCCTTGATCGTGGTAAAATGTTTTATGGATTTGTGTAAACCATTTGCATAGATAAATGTCCCATTACTGATTACTATGTCATTTCCTAAATTACTCGGTAAATACAACCTTCTCTGTTTGGTGAATACACTGATGCTCAGTGTGTAGATTACTCGGTGTTTACTGACTCAGTGCTTCGTATACTTTGATACTTGATAAACATACTTGGTACTCGGTTAAGCTTGTCTATATTTAGCTTTTGGTTCTACCTTATGACTGCTCATTATTAAGGCTTTGTAGGTTTAACTGACTAGCTTCTATAGCTTCTTATTTCATCCTTTACCAACTGATCTAATTGATACTAATGACAACATCTAATGTTCAAATAAAGATAAAAATTTCCCCCTTTGGCATTAGTATTAGAACTGTAATGTATATAAGCTGAATCTCTCAAAAAAATTTCTAACTCCATATATACATATACATAAACTGACCCTTCTACAAACTCCCCCTTGGTGCATGCTCCTAGTATATAGTGTAGTACATTGGCATATATACATGTTTTCCCCCTTTTTGAAAGTAATGCCAAAAACAAAAATTATACTTGCAACTTATCAAAAATGTGCTTATGGGTTTTCTTCAATGAATCTAAGAGGTTTTCCCATTCCTCTTTCAAGTTGGTAAGAGAAATGTGCTCAAGACCAACTTGTGCATGCATATCAAATATATTTTCCAACACAGATATCTCTGGTGTTGAATCTAAGGCTTGTGCCTTCATACTGTCTCTTTCCATTATCTTGAGGTGGGGAAGCAGCTCGGCTTGCAGCTCGGTGACTTGGTCACTTATATTTTCTTCTTGCTTCCTTAGATTTGCTCTCAACCACCTTAATTCTTGTACTTTGAGAATATGCTTATGAAAATTAGTTGGCTCAGTTAGAGACACATTAATACTAACTAGGATGTTTGCATCTAGCTTTTTTATCTTCTCACTGACCTCAGCAGTGAAGGTTTCCATAATGCATAATTGAAACAAAATTTCTATGATTTTCTGAGTTATTGATTGTAATTCAGTTATTACCTCAAAAAGATTGACCTTGTTAATTGCCACTTCTTGGCTGATTTTCTTTGCTAATTTGTTCTATATTTTTGCCTCTGCCCTTTCTTCAATTCTTTCCTTAGCATCTATGTCTAGGGCATTGATTTGATTGGAAAGAGTTTCAAGTTGGTCTAAAATAGGTGTATCCTCATTTATTTGGATGTCAGGTACAACTTGTAGAATGTCTCTCACATCCTCAAGAATCTTCTTACTCTTACTTTCTTTCCTTAACTTATCTTGGGTTGCCTTTCTGGTGCACAATTACCCATACTTCCTCAATTCCTCGGAGTCCAGTATCCTCAAGTCATAGTCAGGAATCTCAATGACTTCATCTAGAGTAACTAGCCCTTTGCCATGTTTCTTCATTTTCTTCTTGGACTCTTGAGGGGATGATTTAAAAAATGGAACTATATCCTTTACCTTGACACTTGGCTTGTCTAGCTCAGTAGACATTGTTTCTTCCTTCTTCTACTCCTCGGTGACTTGTGTCATGATTGATTGAGATGGAGCCTCTGATGTAGTTTGGTTTTATGTAGTCTTGTTAGGCTTAGGATCATCATGTGCCTGAGTAACAACCTCTTTTTCTTTAGGAATATTTGTCTATGTAGTATTCAAAGTACTTGTACCTTGTTCCTCTATTGTATCTTTTGGTTGCTCAAGGATTGAACCTTTGGGTTCCTTTTGTGTTATTATTTCTACTGCTTGAACCAATATAGGAAGGTCACCCAGTATGTTACTTACTGTTGGCTCGGTGGGGGCTTTTTCTTCTTGTTGAGCTCCAACACTTGTAATATCCTCATCATTCTTGATGTTGTCAAGATCACCATTTGTGATGTCCTCAATGAGTACATCATTTGAATCATCAGTAATTCCTTGTATTTGTACTTGCTCAAGTGCATCCTGGATTAAATCTTGGAACTCAATGGCATCTATAGTATCAGGTACCTCAGTATCTAATAGCTCAATTGAATTCTTTGGTGTCAGATTAGCATCATCAAAGTGGATGTCTTTACCTTTCCTCATGAATTATGGCCAAAGCCATCTTATCTGCCACAGCTCAGGCTTGTAATATAGAAGACCAAAGTAATTGAATATTTTCATCAATTTCTGCCAGATTTTCATCAAGTATCTATAGTGCTTGGCTCTTCACTATAAATCTTTTAGAATATATTCTCATTGATTCCTCAACTTTAGGAACTGTCAATGTAGGCATTGTCATGACTAGGGATTGTTTCCTCATTCTCTTTTTGGTATTCAATGCATAATTCCATCTTGCTAAAATTCTATCATATAAAGTCATAGGTACATACTTAGAAAATTCTATGGGTGCCTTCTTGAATTTGATCATCATTTGTATAACAGCTTCTTCTATTTTATTTTGATTCTTGGTTAATAGGTGTTCAAACCGACTTATTTGTGGATCACTCAGACCTCCATTGTCTATTACATTCTTAGTAATTTCATCAATAGAATAGTTCTCATTTACAAGAACCTTGAATTGTTTAGTTTCATCTTCATCATCATCAATGTCATCTTTACCTCTTATTAACTTTCTTCTTTTCTTTGGGGCCTCGGTAGTAGCTTTTGTACCTCTCTTCTTCTGATAGATTTTAGTCGGTGTAGGCCTTGATATTTTCATAACTCATTTCTTCGGTGGAGGTGAAGTTTCAATGGTTGATCTTATGCGTTCCCTAGTTTTCACTTTTGCCTTCTTCTTTGGAGTGGGAGTGGGCGAAACCGGTGTAGAATCTGCATCTTTATTAGACTCAGTTTCCTCATCATCATGTGGTTTGTTAGAAAGAATTAACTGACCCTGGGTTGCTACCTCAACCAGTATGCTCTCAAATACTTCAACATCATCTCCAAATTTCTTTACCAAATTGCTCATCATTTTTCTTGATTTCTTTGTTATTTTCCCAATAACTAGGTCTGTCTTTATCCTTGTTTTAGCTTCCTCATATGTGCCAAACCTAGCAGCTTTTGTATCCTTAGGCTCATCTAATAAAGCCTTGATTGATCTAGAGGCTTGATTAATATCAAGTTCATAACCCATAGGGGCTAACCATTTAGGTCTCGGTTCTACTGCATTTATCAAAGTGTAATCTATATCTACTAAAAAACAAATGTCATGTTCATAATTTTCTACCAGTTGACTCGATATCCTTCTTCTTGAGTTCATTCTTTCCTTAAATTATTCAAAATAATTGTTTACCATACTCACAAAATTATCTCCCAAACTTGTTATCAAATCAGTAATATGGAGTGTCATAGGTTTGTCGGTTGACCAATCTATATTATTGACCGAAGGGAAAATGTTTTGTACATAAAAGAATATGCAAAGTAGTAAAGATCCAAACTTACAAGTGTTGGACTTAGCTGATCAAATAGTCTTCATATTCTCTTATAATTGCCTCAATAGCAACTCCGCAAGGTCAAACTGAAATCCCTTTTTCACCATCTTATAAGTAATGTCAACTGCACCACATGGTACACTGTTTGGTCTACTTGATTGAAATATTTTTTACCCTATGACATATACACCAAACCTAGTTTTGGGATTTGTGATTGTGTTCACTTTCAATCCTCTATCATCCCATTCTACTCCAGTTACTTTCTCTATATCAGCTCTCAGTGTACTCCTTAGTGCTTTGACTTTATCGGTGGTCGGCTATCTGGTTACTGCATGTATGGTATCTTTTGTGATCTTTATGGGATCATCCAACCATAGTTTCCCATCATGAAACTAAATTAACATAATTCTTATCCACTCATTTATGAAAACCTTTGGAAAATGTAGGGCATTGGTCAAACCCTTGACTTCTAAATGCTTGTGATCATTTTTCAACTTTCCATTAACACTCGGCTCTTGATAAGTAGCAATTAGCTCAAAATCACCAATTTCTCCTATTTTGCAGTGAATGTAGGAGCGTATGTCTTCAACCAGCAAAACCCTAGGCAGTATGCTCAAAAAAGATCCCATTTTATCAATCTGTGATGCCACTTCAGGATGAAGTTTATACTTTGGCTCATTGCAAGTAGTAGATACAACTAGTCTCACTTCCTCCTCATCTACATTCTTTGATTTGTTGACCTTAGATGTTGACGCCATCATTCGTCATTTAGGGTTTCACTAAATAGTAAAAAAACAACTTGGTGATGATAGTACTTACTTGTAATAGCGATGAATGCACTCAAAATTCTTTAAATCTTTGCTCAAATTCTCTAAAAATCCTTTTCTCAATTTTTCTCTGTAAACTCTTAGTTCTTTGTGATCGCAGTGTGAAAAATAAGCTAAGTCCACCATCTATTTATAGCATTTTCAAATTCCCACTCAAACCTTTTTTCAATAAATGCTCGACCTAACACAACTCAACAACAACTGTCTCGCTCGATGTATACCACAAAATAACATAAGCTTGGTTAACACATGAAATTTTCACTCGGTTAATACTAGCACTCAGTTAACCTTGCAAATAATTACCGACTGGAAACTTCTCACTCGGTCCAACATATACCGACTGTAAACACTTAAAGCTCAAAACTTGTAAAACCATAATATATCTTAATTCATGCAAATTTGGAATGTGAACATTTGATATAAGGAACTGTATGGTAGATGTATCTAATTGGATTATCAGTTCCATACATACCTTTTCAGCTTAGGTGGAGGTGGCGATGTCACCCATTCCAATGGATGAGGTTTCACTGACCACATTGTTTGACTCAGCATTGTCACTTGATGCTTTTCTCCATGTAGTGTTCCTTATTATCATGATATCTTCAATTGTGTTTCCATTCTCATAGATTTGTGTCTTTAGTGCTTGATCTCTACAATCTTTACTTAAATGACTGACTTTATGATAGTGTAATCATGCCATACCAGTACTTGTCCAGCTACAGGATCTGCCTCTCCAATTCTTTCTCATATAGTTAGCTACAATACGTCCATATCCTCCACATGTTGTGCAATTAACCCATGTGTTATAATCCCAAGTATAAGCATTACCTTGTCTTCTCAGTTAATAGGTCTTATTTTGTCCTTTCGGTGTCCAGACTTGCTTCATCTTTGTTATACATTCTTGTGAGGTATGTCCATGCATGTTGAAAGTGCAATAGTGTTTCTCCTTATAGGTTTTTTTAGGATTCCTATTCAACTTAGATCTACACGCATGTGCTTGATGTCCATACTTATTACAACTATAACAATGGCCATTGAACTTAGGAGTAGTTTTAGGATTACCTTGTGCTTTACTCCTACAAACATTTGATGTGTGGCCTGGTTTACCACAATGATAGCATGATAGTTTCTTAGGTCTTTGACTCTTGTAGGTGTTCACATGTTCAACTTGCTTAGATGATTCTCCTTTCTCGGTATAGCCTAATCCAATAGTACTTCCAAGTCCTCTTTGACTGATCAAAAAATCATCAATTTTCTTGGAACTATCTTCATCTTTCTTCATCATTTCATTGTGTTGTTGTTGCATCTTCACTTCATGTTTCAATCTTTCATTCTCTTCTCTGAGTTCACCAATGTCTTCAAGTTTTCTTGTTAACTCATTATTTACTTAGTTGATTTCCTGGCTTACAACAACCATCTGATTGGATATTTCAAAATGATGCTCAATAAGTCTCAATATCTCAAACTCCTTCTCTTGTAGTTTCTCAGTCATTTGTCTTCTATCTTCAACAACCAAATTTCTCTCTTGTTCAACATGTCTAGCATTATTCATCACATCAATCATTCTTACCATTTGTTCTTCTTGACTAATCTGCGGGGCTTTAACTTGTTCAATCAGATGAAGATTTTTCTCAAATAAATCAGAGATTGCACTTTCAAATATGCCAAATATACTACCTAAAATGGATCCAATATTCTCAAATAGGTCATCAATTTCTTCTTCATGATAATCAGTCTCACATTTCTGAATAACCATATCTTTTCTCTGAATAAGTAACTTCTTCAACTCATCCTTTGCTTGCTTGTATTGCTTAATGAAGATTTGCATCTGAATCTTTTGATTCTCAATTGTCTTATCCAACTTGTATCTTTTCATCCTAATATTTTTCCTCTTCAGTAGTTAAACTTCCAAATAAGAGATCTAGCTCTGATACCAAATGTTGGGATAGGAAAGATAAAGTACTGAGAGGGGAGGGGTCAATCGGTACCCTCAAAACTTTTACTGAATATACTATCTGCAATAGTAATGTCTATCTAACCAACTGACTCCATTATTTGAAACATTCATTCAAATAACTTTGCAAATGTAAAGTGTTTGAAAACAAATAATAAATCATACAAGAAATGTAGTCACATAACACAAGTATTTTGGTTACGTAGAAACCCTTGTTAGAAGGTAAAAATTGTGATGGGGATGACACCCTAAAATTCTTCACTACTGTAGATAATAAAGTATGTCGATTAAGGCTACAAGTGTGATCACTTCTGGTGATCTTACCCTATTAGGAGTAATAACAAGATCGATTAGATCTACCTTATGAAAGGATTTTAGCAACACCAAATAAGTGTGCACTTGATTAAGAGATTTACAATCAAACTGTTAAGTCTACTCTATTAGGAGATTTATAACTCTACTATAATGATTAGAAGATAACATAAAAAAATTTAAATGACAACTTTACTTTGTTTGAATCAGATCTGTGATATACTAAAGAAATATCACCTTGATGTGTAGTAAATTGCTCTGTGTTCTACTCTGTAGCCTTGAATGTTTCTGAATAAACTAAATATTATTTCTAATGACTACTCTGTCATGCAAAGCTTGTTTGAATTTTGATGTCCTGATAGGTGGCTATTGCTTCATGATCTCCTTATCATGTATCTTCTTCTATCATGTCAAAATGACATCAATTACAATTATATAGCAAATTTCTATGACTGTTATGACCTAATTAGGTTTACAACATCTTAGAAAACCTAAGATCTGTGGTGTACAAAATTAACCTAGATCTAGCTATTACATAGGAAACATCACAACACTTAATGATTACATCCATAATAAATAAGCCTCGATCTTGGTAAAACATTTTATGGATCCATGTAAACCATTTGCATAGATAAATGTGTCATTATTGATTGCTATGTCATTTCCTAAATTACTCAGTAAGCACAACCTTCTCTATTCAGTGAATACATTGATGCTCAATGTGTAGACTACTCGGTGTTTACTGACTCGGTGCTTGGTATACTCTGATACTCGGTAAACATACTCAGTAATCAGTTAAGCATGTCTACATTTAGCTTTCAGTTCTACCTTGTGACTGCTTGGTATGAAGGCTTTGTAGGTTTAACTGACTAGCTTCTATAGCTTCTTATTTCATCCTTTACCGACTTATCTAACTAATACTAATGACAACATCTAATGCTCAAATAGAGATAACATGATCATCCCAAATTTTATGTGTTGGTTAATGGAGTTGGGAAAGGATTATTTCACACCTTAAGAGGTATTCATCAAGGAGATCCCCTTTTGTCATACTTATTTATAATCATGGAAAAGGAACTTGGGAGAAGCATGGTGAAGGATAGGGAGGAAGGCAGATGGGTTGGTATTGAAATTACTCTAGGGGTTGAGCAGGCTACACACGAGTAATTTGCAAAAGATACTTTGTTCTTTGGAGTAGCATCAAGGAGAGAAGCTAGGGTGACAAGGAAACTACTAGATAGTTATACTAAGGAATCGAGACAAACCATAAATTAGAAGAAATCTGAAGTCTTCTTTCTCAATGTTCGGTTGGGTCTTCAAAGGGACATAGCATGAATCTTGGGATTAAAAGTGGCTTGCTAACCTGCAAAAAATTTGGGTATGCCTTTGTTTGGTGGGATAAACAAAAAGAGCTAGAAGGATAAATTAATATAAAGTTTCAAACAAAAAATGGGATTATAGAAAGGGAAGTGGTTGACCTCAAGTGAGAGATTATTGTTGTAAATGTGGTTTTTTCATCTCTCCTAATATACTTAATGTCTTGCATGAAATTACTTGCAACAGTAGAGGAATCGCTTAGTAAAATCATGAGAAACTTTCTCTACAGTGGGTCCTAGGAGGAACATAAACTTCCTTTGATGGCATGTGATAGTGTATGTAAACCACAAAAATTAGGTCGGGTTGGGGTCAGGCAGCTAAGAAGCATGAATTTTACAATGGGAGAAAAGCTAGTATGGATGATGTTCAAAAGTAATGGGAAATGGACAAAAATTCTAAGTATTTGAATTTGGAGGATCCAATCAACATTATCAAGGTTAGAAATCCCTCAAGGGGATCATAAGTTTGGATTTTTATGATTGATAACAAGGATATTATCACCAAACATTCATCTTTGGAAGTGCACAATGGACAGAGAGCTTCCTTTTGGTAATATTCATGGGATGGCTTCCCAAATTGTGCGATAAATTATAGCTATAGGAAATTAGAAGAGAAACAAAAAGGGTTTGGGGAAATAGAGTATGCAACTTTGGTTATTTGAGTAACATTGATGGTATTGATAGATGTCATTGGAAGTATTTGGATGAATTAAATATCCCACTAGATTAGAAAAACTTACTTTCAACTAAAGAATAGAACTATTTCCTTTTCTGAAAAGGATGATATACTCAGATGGTGTGCTTCATGGGATGTGGAATATAAAGTAAAGATTGGTTATAGAATTAAAGAGATAATTAAGGAAGATTAGCCCATAGAATTGTGTGTGAATGTTTAACACCTTCATGAAATTAGGATAATCAACTACAATTGTATGAAAATACAATGCAAATTTAAGCTAAGAATTGAAATTAACATCCATGACATCCCACGGTTCTCTATCTAAGTTTGGTAAGTGAAGCTCTCAGCCTATTCTCCACTAGTGACAATCCTAGAATGAGAAGAATGATAGTACAATGCTTAATCTAGCTCTCAAACTCTCAAATGTGATACAAAGATAATTCAAATGCTCTCAATTGCTATGAAATTGCCTATAATGGTGATGCTTTGCAAATGAATTTCTAAGATGATTATTGCTCTCAAAATGCCTTGTATTTATAGTAAATTCCCAAGGGTAGGGAGTAGAGTTATTTAATCATGATTTAGCCTTTGGTTGAGTCAAAAATTTGCAATGTTTTTAAATGGGGGGACAATTTAAATGTTTGTCTCAAAGGTTTGGACAAATAGACAAAATTGAGTGGTTGAGATGTAAAGTTGAAATGTGTGATTGAGATTCAACTATTTTGGAGTGATCCATGTGCTTTTGTCTCTCAATTCTCATTGGTTGCTCAAATTTTGTGTTGAAAGATATTAGGATTAATTAAATTACGTTAATTAATTAAATTAGCCATGTAAAGGAATAGGTTCAATTTGATTTTTGATTTAAAACTATACAATTAATTGATTAAAATCAATTATATAGTGTAATTTACCCCTTTAAGCTTGTATTTAATTATTTAATGTCATTATTTGATTTTTCCTTTGATTTACATTATTTTGTCCAATTTTGATTAATAAATGTCCATTTAAAAATTGATTTGATCCATTTTGATGAGAATTAGTGCATTTTGTTAAGATTTTGCAATTTTAATGATTTTAAGCACTTGTCTAGTTTTTTATGTCTACAAATGCCCCTCTTTGAATTGATGTGCGAAGCTCATTGATTCAAACAAAATTTTAAGTCCTGATCACTTTTAGGTCTTGATTAACTAATACACAACTGATTTAGGTCCTGATTAACTGATATGAAATTGATTGCTAAAACCTGATTTGATATTTGATATAATATGCCCCATTGATAATAGTTCAAAATTTTAATGCCCCAGATTCAATATTGATGTTGATTTGATGTTGATGCAAATTTTGATACTATGATGATGCCCCCTCAGAAATGAAACAAATTGATCGCCCGATAGAGAAATGATGAAATTGATTGATAATTGATCCAGTTTGTTTTCATTTCTAAAAAACAATGATGATGATCAAGGCCTTAACAAATGCCCCGGTTTGATGTCAGTCAGAATCACTTGGTTGATGTTGTATTGATGTTAATCAAATAGGATAGGTAATTGATAGGATAGATATTTTGCTCTCATGATCAAGAGAGACAAAACAATGATTTTCCTTCCTCGCGATATTGAGTTAGGAGATTTGATACGCTCAAGAAGAGCAAATGATGATAGGATAAACTTGATTAATGTTAGATGATCAATTGGATGATTCGACTGATTGATATTTGATTGGATTAGATTTGATAGGGAGGTTAATGATGGGAGGCTGATAGATAGGGTCATTTGATATGAATCAGGTGCAGATGTAGATACAGGTAATGAAGAGAATTAGGTTACCCCTAATTGATCAAATGATGAGGTTGCTCCTAGGTGAGCAGATGCATAGTAATGATAATCTTGGATGTAGCATTGATTAATTTGATGAGTCAGATATTTGAATACATTGGTTAGGACATTGATTATGTAATCATGATTAACTTCCACCCCCTTGATTAAGGAAAATCCCATAAACATGCAAGTAATCATTCATGAAAATGCAATGCAATGCAACTAATTGTCACTAGCTTTTAGCAAAGAAATGCCTTAGAGATATATTTTCATCATTAAGCATTGTGGGACCAAAAAATCAAGTAAAACCATCACTGACCACATCATGATTATATGAATACCACTTTTTATCACTTTTGGTAACCTTTTGGAAAACTAGTACAACCCTCACTAGTTGAATAACCAACTATGGGAGTATGAATACCGGTTTCAATGGATTCAATGTTGCAATTGGATTTTGGTAAACAAACAAAGGTCAATCCTCCACCCTATATGAAATTCCTTGATGGTTCTTTGATGACCATGTATTTAGATGAATTGACATAAGTTGGTGGATCTCTCTCAAGAAAGTCACTCAAAGGCAAGAAAAATATCATGTCTAGTGTTGGTCCATTTTCCTGTCAATGCAAAATCTTTTGAAAATGGCCCATTTCCTTGCAAGTTTTCTTGAAGTGTCCTGCCCTATGTGCTTCATGTTGTCACCTTGCTCTAGTTCAAATCGCATCTCCTAAATCGCAAAACCCAGGGAGTTATTAAAGTTTTAAAGTCTGTAGGAAACAGTTTTAGAATCTGCCACAGTGTCGAAAACCCACAGTGTTTTTGAAAATCCATGATGTTTTCGACCTTTTTGGCCTGCATGAAAACCCTCAATGTTTTCAGCTTCCCTGCTACCTTTCGATCTGTCGATAACCCTGTGTGTTTTTTATCTTTTGCTGAAAACCCTCATTGTTTTCGACCTTTGCCTTCCAGCTTTTGTGCACTTGTCTTTTGGTGCCGAAAACTTTATGTGTTTTTGACCTCGGTCTTAACTGCACAAGTGCGATCGTTGGTGGGTCCCAGTTCTTCCCATTGCTCGGTGTGGTTAAAGTTCGAACAAGATCTATGGCTGTCGCTTGTTCGCATGGAAAAGTTGTACGAGGTTTATTTCTCATGAAGTTGCGACGGATTGCCACCTGTCCTGTGGACCCGAGTCTTCAAAGGTTTTAAATTCATTGGTTGTCGCATGATCGCATGTCAGAAATTTTTGACATGCGACCAGTTCCTTCCTTGCGTGTGGGGCCCATTGGTGGGATGGCAGTGGTCCTGGAGGCAGTGATGTGGTAGCCTGGGGTTGGCTGTCGCATGATCGCATGTCAGAGTTTTCTGACATGCGATCATGCGACCGATTGACACGTGTCCTTGGGGCCCGGTGGTAGGTGGTAATGTGGCATCTGTGATGGTAAGGTGGCAAATTTCTATTGGGTGCCACGTGGTGTTGTGGCGGTGGTCATGTCCGAAAGAAAGGGGACGTGGGGCCAGCACTCTTGGTGGCATGGGCACTTTTCATTGGCTGGCGAGTGACAATGTGGCGGTCTTATGGCCTTGTCGCATGATCACAAGGGCCATTTTCATAGTTTGCGACCATACGACAAGTTTCTTCCTTGCTAGGGCCCAGTAATAGGTGGTGGAGTGGGCATTCCTAATTGGTCAGCATGGCGGTAGCGGTGGTGATTGCTGGCGATTAGTCGCATGTTTGCATAGCCTTTTTTAAGGCTATGCGATCATGCGACTAACATTTTGTGTTAGTAGCGGCGGCGGTTATGCGGAGGTAAAGGTTTGCTGGTTATCACAGTTGCGGGGTTGTGAGGGTGATATGGCTGAAGACTTTTCAGTGGGGTTTGTGACCGTTGACTGCGGCTAGGAGACTGCGGTCACATGATCGCAAGGGTGAGTTTGGTGCCTTGCAATCATGCGACCAAGCACAAATGTAACCGAGATTTTGTTGCGGTTAATCTTGCCGATGCCCAGGAAAGGGATGAAGATCTACGGTGCTAATATAAAGTTGGTCAAGATTTAATTTCAGACCACCAATTTACTTCTGGCACCATGAATGTGACCATTTGAACTTGCAGAGAGTTTTGCACAAGGAGGACTAGTTTTAAATGCTTTCATGGCTAGATTTGATTTGTTTGGTGGTGCCAGTTGATTGCAGTGTGGTCTAGGGTGTTCCATGATCATTTGCAGGGATTTGTACCATATGGTGATGGACAAATTTTGTTGCTCGAGGCTTTTTATGGGTCTGTTCAGTTTGGTTTGCATGGTAAATTTATGATCTTCTTGTCCTTCTCAGAGATTCTTCTCAAGTGTGAAGATCATCCTTGGTCTGATAGAAGTGTGCTTGGTTTTCCCTCCAAGAGTTTTAAAATTTTGATGTATTTCTGGTTGGTTGAGGTGGGTGAAACTTTAGCCCTAGCTGTCCGTAGCTTGTTGCAACCTGTTTTGGGTTTCCAAGGCAGCTAGTGGTATAAATTATCAAAATTTTGACTGTGTAAGGGTTCTAAATTTCGTCAGTTCTAGTGGTTCTAATTTCCTTGATGGTTTTGGCTCCATGCTGAAGGATCTTTTTCCTATAGATTTTTCTCTTCTTCTTTTCATATAGAGTGTTTTTCTTTCTCTTGTTGGTTCTGAGAACATAATACATATTGTAAGTGACTTGTCTTATGTATGAGAAGTTAATATACTCTTACTATTGTCAAGCTATCTCCATTTGAATTCTGAACTCATTAGTCATGCATCAAGGATGTCTGGTTTTTCTACCTTGCATTGCCTAAGAGCTTGTGGGTGGAGTTGTCTTCGTAGAGATAACTAGTTCAGGGTTAGTATTCACATATGTATGAGCTGAAATATCAAGGATAGGTCATGCTTGTCTTCCAGTGGACGCTGGTTAATGTATTGTCTATTCATAGGTCTCTTCTAAGGGGAGGGTCAAAATCCTTTGATGGGTAATAACATATTTGAATACACAGGTGGGAACTAAGTTGAGGTTTGGTCATGGTGTGTGATTGATGTCAGGCATCGACACATTGAATATATGTTGTTTCTTATTTCATAGTTGTCATCTGCAATAGGGTATTTGACTTTGTGGCCCATTGGATAAGGCACTGGTCTATGAAAGACTTAGGGTATCTCAGGGGTCCCTTCAAACTCATTTTAAAATCATTTCCCTTCAGCTCCACCCTTTCCCTTTCTTGTTGTTAGGATAGGTCTCTAGCTTTCAGTCTCATTCCATGCAAGTAGGGCTATTGCATGAGATTTTCTATCATCAGGGTAAAGGATACCTATAGGAGATTGATTTCTATTCCACATTAATCTGTCTGCAGGCCTTTGGTTTGTCATGAGGTGTCTTGAGTGTGCAGATAAGGCAATACCCACCTGAGTGAATGTGGAGCTCAAAGAAGGAGGATTTCTCTCTATCCTCATCAATTGGATTGTTTTTCTTGTCAAGCTTGAGTGCCTAACCTGTGATTCAAGGCCAACCATTTGATTCAAGTTTGGTCCTGCAAGAAAAAGATCCAACATCTCGATCATTGCCAATCTAGTTGAAACATCATCGATTAGCTAAAAAGTTGTGATAAAAGTCAATAAAGATCATCAAAAAAGATTCAAGTGCTTTGCAATGTATCAAGATTTTCAAAAATAATTTCCAAACATTCTGATCTTTTAAGTGTTGTCAATTTTTAATCCCGAATAATAAAGTCAATGAAGGTTCAAGGATCAAGTTATAGGATCAAAATACTTGGTTGTGAACAATGATATCCATGAAAGGTTCAACAAAAAATCTCTCTCTTCTGAAGCTCTGATAAGTACCTTTGATGTGTGACTAAAAGTCTGCTTGAGTTTAATGCATTGCTTCATGTGAATTGATGCATGTTTGTTGAAATCCATTGATTAAGATCAAATGCCCCTAGTTGGATAGGAAAAATGTTGGACTTGGGAAAACTTCCAAAATATTACAAAAGCTCGGTTCATGCAAGATGCAGCTCAAAGCACTTTATGCAAACATTTTTAATTTTTTTATATTTTTTTACTTTTTATATTTTAAGATTTTTTACCAGCTCTCAAACAAGATCACATTGGTTTTCCCCCAATGTCTAGCAAGATATAGGACATGAATGATGGATTTGCAAGCTGATGAATTAGAGATGGAAAGGCCATGATGGATGAAGCATGTTAATGTGACCCATAGGACCATCTCCTCAAGATTACCTAAGCTAAGGAAAATGATATAGCAATGTGAAACATGTTTTTGGATAAGCCATGGAAGCCAATGATGCAGTGCTAGATATCCTATAGGATAACGATCTACTATCATGAAAATGAGAGATCCAAAAGAGTGGACATGTCAAGAAGTTTTTTGATAACAAATTTTGCACTTTAAGTTCTTCATTTTGATCGAGACCAAGGGGTCAATTTGGGTAAGATGTGGATAAGATAACACAATCAGGATAAAGGGGTGATGGAGGCTATGAAGGGATGTTTTGGGATTATGGAAAGACTATCAAGGAATAATGAAGGTGAATTTGGGATAAGCAAGATCATGATAGGGTAACATGGATGCAACAAGTAAATAAGCTGATGGAAAGGATAACAAATGTCAAGATACTTAATGCTCATGGATGTGTTCGACCTTGTCAAGATTAAAGGTGAGAGAGGGAATACAGATGTAAGTGAGATAAATGATAGGAAGATTGAGGATAGCATGGATGAAACTTGCCCCCAAGTGTAGAGTGAAAGAAGGAGGAATTACACATGACACCTGTTTGCCAGGTTTTCATCATGGTACTTGTCCAAGGTGTCACGAGAAGTGGTTTTCACCATAGGATAGATTTATTTTTCTTTACTTTTTGCACCAAGGTGCCTATTGCTAGGTTTTCACCAAGGCACTTTTTTCTCTTTTTTTTTTTTTTTGTTCTTTTTTTGTATTTTCAATATTTTCCCAACATCGGGATCTTTGGACAATGCTCTTTTGAAAGATATGCTATAATAAACCATGGGTATGACTAGGATGCTCAAAGATATTGATAAGGTGATGATAAAGGATAGATATGGAGGATAAAGGTAGGTGGTGGTAAAGGTTTAATGCCATATATTGGATAAGAGGGATGGAAATATGGAAAGTAGGTGTTGGAAAATGAATGTGAGGATAAGAAGAAGATATGTTGTAGATGGAAATGTTGGCAAGATCAACTTTGACACACACTTTGAAGAGTGGTGGAATGATGGAGGAACAATAAATGAAGGTGGTAAGAATCTTTTTGAGGTAGTGGATTTGGGGATGTAGGAACCCAAATTAGACTTGAAAAGTGGAAGATGTTTGGAAGGAGATGGAATGGAAGCATTTGGAAGCTTGAATGTCAATTTTGATTTTTCTTTTGTGTGCAAGTCTTTCAAAAGTGACTTGGGAATCCACATGGTCTTTGATTTTTCTTTCTTTTGTGGTGCTTTTGAATGCATTTCTTCAATGAGGGATTTAGGAACCCACATTTTATTTGATTTTTCTTTTTGCTTGGTGAACCTTTGTGGCCTTTTGGATATTTCATTTTTCTTTATGGACCTTTGTGGTCTTTTGGATATTTCATTTTTATTTCCATTCACATGTCGATTAGATGGGACATTGTGATTTTTATACACATATGGATTCTTCAATTTATGATTTTTATGTTGCACATCAAAATTGCTTCCAAAAGACTTAGGAATTGTGGATGAATAGGAATAATATGGATGGTTCATATGGATTGGTGTTTGGACATTCTTCAAGTATGTGTGCCTTTGTTGATCTTGATACATGGTAGGGTAAGTGAATGGAGAGCTAGGGATGATAGGAATGGAGGATGGAGGAATATATGGACCTAATATGGATGGAAGGAATGAAAAATTTTGTTTTGGGACATAGGAACCCAAAATGGATTTGGTGGATAGTGAAGGCATATGGTTGCATTTGAATGGAGGGATATAAGGTGTGAAAGGGATATCAATATCTTTGTAAGGAGCTACATTGCCAAAGTTCACATCTTTAAGATTTTTCTTTATACCAATAGGCTCATGAGTAGCTTTGAGGGTATTTTGCTCTTGATTTTCAATATGCTCATTGGAAATTATGGAAGGGATATCTTGATCTTGCTTGGGAAGTGGAGAAAATATGGAACTTGGAAGGGTACTTTATTCTTGGAATGGAAGGATATCATCTTGGAAGACATGAAAGGGTTCAAGGGGATCATCATAGGGTTCTATGGATATGGGACATTCATCAAATATGGGAGGGGATTCTATAGAATCTTGATCTTGATCTTTATTGATATTTTTTATTTTCTCTTTGGATTATCTTCTTGACATGGAGCCACTTCTAAGGACAAGGTAGATGTTTGGATATGTGTGAGGGATGTTTGGAAGAATGATGTGGGATCCATTTGAATGGGTATAATAGGCATTGAAGCACATGAAGCTTTGGGGTCCAAGATCTTTGAAGCATGGAAACAATCTGCAACAAGATGTAACTTAGCTTGGGTTTCTTTTAGAGGTAGCCCTTGAGGGTAGCTATAGTCAATGTGAAAAGTGTCATCATTAGGTGCACTCTTTGATGGAGGAATTTTGGATAGTTGTGAAGCTTTGTAAGATGGATGAAGGATGAAAGGACTATGAACTATGGGAGAAACCTTGCTAAAAGTGTTATCACTAGGCTCACTCTTTGATGGAGGAATTTTGGATAGTTGTGAAGCTTTGTGAGATGGACGAAGGATGAAAGGATTACTCTTGATATATAGAGGTTTGTGCCTTAGATCTTGCTTGAGAGTGGTACTTTTCTCTTCATACTCTTTATTATCTTGATCACAAATAGAATATAGTTGTGAAGCTACAGATGGCCCATCATCATAAAGAAAAGGCCAAATTGATCTTAATGATGGCTTTTCAAGTGATGCATCTTTTTGTTTTTCCTGATTCTTCCTCAAGGTTGATGTGTCAAAATTATGAGGAATCTTAGCTCCTGATTGAGCTAATTTTATGAAATATGCTTCTTTATCCCTCTTCAAAATTAATTGCATTGTTTCCATAAATATGGGATCTTGGGATGCTTCCAAAAGTTCATCTTCAGACACTTCATCATTTTGATTCCTATGGAGATCTTGGTCTTGGTTTTGATAATTATGCTCCACAATAGGATTGATTTGTTTCTCAAAAAGATTCATCATTATAAATGTTTTTCAGGAATATGATCTATTTGTTGCAATGATAAAGAATATCTCTGAAAAGGGTATCCAAAAATGATTTCAAAATCTTTCCAAACCCTCGAGAAATGTTCATTGTTTTCCCTTCTTTGTTTCTGGGCATCACTTGCTAGTGTGTAGGCGTGACTTAACAATTGATACGCAGTTACTGGAATATTCTTAAGTGGCACTCTGTAGGTTAGCAGGTGGCTTTTCTCTGTTTACAAGCATTTCTTAATCTTTTCCAGGCATTTTTTTGAAATGTCACAAGTGTGACTTCCCTATTGATAGGCGTTTCCTAAATAGTCATAGGTGTGACTTTACTAAGTATAAGCAGTTTTTCTCTATGTGCAGGCGGCACTTTGCGAACCAGGTTGTAAATTTCACAGTTTAAAAGTTGTAAGATCAGGTATGCCAAATATTCTTGCTTGAAAATGAAGTACAAACACAACACACACATCCAATTTGTACCATATCCCTAAAACCACACTAAAATTGTATGTTCTAGATCATTTTCACAAGTATAAACAAGAATATCTTCCAAGAAATCTACCTAGAGTCAGATTTGGCTTTTAAACACATTTGGCTCTACAAGGAAGCTTACTACTTATCAGGATTTAATGAATACTTCCGTTCTAAATCATGTCAAGTTCTTTTTCCCACTTGTGGGCTTCCCACATGCACAAAAGCATGATTTGGCGCAATCCAAAAGGACTACTAGAGGAAGTGAAGAAACTTGCACACAACCTAGTCACTCTCCTATTAAGGAAGAATGTATTTTTTTTATAGTGGGTTGGATAGTACCACAACTAAAGCGATTGTCTCCCACTTGGGTCATTCCCTCTCACCCTCCTCGTAAAGAAATTCTCAAGAGGCAGGCCCTCTATTGCTCTATTTTAACTAGCATGTATAGAAAAGCAAGAAATTGAACTTAGTTTAAGAAGTTTGGGAATTTGGTTCACTTAAAAAGTGAAGAGCATGTCCCTATTGTTGTTCTTTGTTCCATTCACCTCAATCAGATTTGTCCGTTTTTCAACCTCTTAACAAGGAGATTCTTGTAAATGAAATGTTTGGTTAATTCCTCCCTTCCTTTCTACCAAATTGAACTAACATGTTGGGCTTGTTTAGGATAGGCTAACTATACAAAACAAAATCCTTACTTAGGACAGACTGACCAAGATGGGATTCAAAGGGTTTTGTAGATGTATCCTCTACAAACACAATATGGAATCAATTGATCATTTATTATGGACTTGTCCTTGTACATAATTTTATTGAAAAATATTTTTGAGCAAGTTAGAATTTTAGACAACCTTCCCCTCTAAATTGCAAGATTGGTATAGGTCATGACGGTGAAGGAGGAACAATGGGATTTTTAGTAACATATGGAAAATAAATCCTTTGATTATTTTTTGGGACATTTGGAAGGGAACAAAATCAAAGAATATTCAAAGAGAAATCAATGCCTAGAGAAGTCCTAGTCACCAAGATAGAAGACTCAATTATAGAACTAGTCAATGAGGTAGCTAAAAGAAAAACAAATAAACACCAATCTTTCACAAATAGGAATAGTGAACTAATGAAAATTTTTGAGAACTTGATTATTCCCAAGAATAATGAACCATAATAGTAGCAAGTAACTAAGATACTAAGGAAAAGTATTAAATGGAAGATCTTGGATGAAGGGTGGGTTAAAGTTAATTTTGATTGGGTTGCATTTGGTAATCCATGATGACCGAATTAGGATGTATTTCTTGAGATTCAAAGGGAGTGGTTATGGATAGAATTGCATAAAATATTGGAGTAGCGCTAAATAATGTAGTTGAATTTAAATCAACATTGAAAGGCTTAGAGATGGGTAAAATGCTATGGGTGGAGTGACTACATTTGGAAGGGTACTCATTATTAATAGTTAATGTGATTAAGAATAATGGAGCTCCAAGTTGCTAGCTCCAAAGATGGTTGGAACCTATGAATAAAATTTTAAACTGATTTATAGAATATAAGATTAGACATATTTATGAGGAAGGTAATAGTGTTGCAGTTGAATTGGCTAAAATGACAGCTAGTAAAGAGGAAGTACAAGAAATTTCCCCTTTGAAAGGGGAGGAGTGACCATAAGGAAAAACACATAATATGTTTGGGAGAAAGGGTGGAAGAGATTGTAGGAGTAAGGGAGATAGTAAGTTGGAGACGAAAGACTGAAGGAAAGAGTAGACAAGTATATTATGTGGTATAAAGGATGGATGGGACCCTACATATCGAAGCAAAGGGATAAATTGATAATAAGATGGGAAGAATTAATTTTTATTCTAGCTAACACGGAGTTTGAAGAAGGAGTGGATAGAATTGGGGTTAATTTTGTCATTCTAGTAGGGATTGAGAAAGAACAAGGCATGAAGTCTAGAGAGATTAATTATCCTAAGGATGTTAGAGATGGGAGTAGGAGTGTGGAGATTATTTGTTTGACACAAAAAACTACTCAAGAAGGAATTTTATCAAAGTGGTAGTATGTGATAGATAATCTGCCTAGTTCAAAATATGTAATATTAATGAATACCTTGGTTTTTAGTGGTAGGGTGTAATAGTTGGAAGAGAATCTAATAATGGAATGTGATTAAGTCATGTCATTAGGATCAATGTTTATAAGCATTCGGGCTAGTTGCTAGGTAATTTTAAGATTGTAAACGATGCTAAAAATGATGTGGAACCCTTCAACATTTGTATGGGATTAGAGTTTACATGTTAGGGGTGGATGGCCTATAGTCTTGAGTTTGTAATATTTAATAAATAAATAAAGGTGTTGGCCTACCTAGCGATTTAATGATAAAAAATAATAATCATGTCATTCTATAAATATCCGCAAAACACATACATTTATTATATGGCATATATTACCTATTAAGCTTGGATAACTCGGTGAGGTCCAAATAATTATCTTGAAACATGGGAAGTCTCATGTAAATTATGAGATAAATTAGATAAAGTGAGATGAATCCTAGAGTGAGAAAAAGAGCAAGCATGAGAGAAACATCAAGAGCAAGAGCAAGAGAAAGAGCCAAAACAAGAGAAAGAGAAAGAGTAAGAACAAGAGAAATTACAAGAAGAAAAAGAAACATAAAGAAAAAGAAGAAGAAGAAGAAGAAGAAGAAAAAGGACACGCAAAAAAGAGATAAAAAGCTAGCATCAAGGACAATCCTTTTGTAAAGAGGGAGGAAATGTTGTGCACTTAACCCTAAAGTGTGTGTTGTTTTATGAGCCTTATGGCTACCCTAACACTTAAAGCCTTGGATACTACCTAGGTAGATTTAGATACTTAAATACAAATCATATGATGATCTAAGTACATAAGTACGATCAAAATAATGAGAGTTAAGGTAACCACATGTTGACTACTAATAATAGAATATGCACTATAGGGCTTGGTGTAGAGAATTTCCCCACTCTTTACAAAAGCATTGTCCTCGATGCTAACTTTTTCTATTTCTTCCTCCTCATCTCCTTTTTTGTCTTATTCTTCTTGTTTCTCTTCTTGTTCTTTTTCTTTTTCTTGCTCTTTCTCTTTTTATGGCTCTTTTTCTTTATTTTTCTCTTGTAGTCGCACATTTACTTGCTCTTTCTCTTATTACCAATTTGTCTTGCTATTATTCTCATTATTCTACTTCTTTTTCTCTTTTTTCCACTTCTTATTTTTGTTTTTTTCTTCTTATTATTTTTATACTTCTTTTTTATAAAAGTTCCAACAAAATAATTTTACAATAAATCAAAATGATCTGGGTTCAAACAAACATGGGGAAGGCAAAATAAGAAGCACACACACAAGAATGTGTGAATAGGGGAGAAACTAGGGCATAAGAACTTTTGACCTCATTTAATATTCTAAGCATTCAAATATTTTCAGAGCTTAAACTCTTTTCAAAGCTTGATTCTTAGAAAGAAAAATGATCTTAGAAAGAAAAGTGATCGTAATGATTTCTAGCTAACCATATAATGAGTAACTTACATTAAAATATTTTTTACTCTAAAATCACAATATAAAAACTTTACCTTATCATGCCCCAAAAGTTTGTTACTATTTGTTTTTCTCTTGTTGTACAATTCATATTCTAAATACTACTTGTGTGGAGTCATGTAAAAGGAAACACCTTAATCAGCTAGCCACGAGTCATCACTAGAACAAGAGCTATAACAAGTTAGAAAAATATCACCAATAACATCACCATTATCAAAGGACTTATTTTTAGAAGAGTCATTGTGTCAATATTGTAGTTTACCTTATGTAATATATTTTTCATTTAAATTAACAAAAAACAAAAAACATCATCATTATTAAAGGACTTATTTTTAGAAGAGTTGCCAATTTTACTCTTTCCTTAGATTCATACTCCTTTACATGACTCCTTTTTCCATTATTCCAAGACTTTATTATAGAATTTTTCCAAGGGACTTACACCCACCCTTTCACTTTGACTTCTTTTAATCCCTTTACTTATTTATGCCTTCTATCTATAGATTGACCTCTTACAAATAAAGCATCTTTAGACATAATCATCCATAGATCATCTCCCAACCTCTTCACTCAGTAATGTTGACACAACTTCTCCAAGCTTTAAATAAGAAGACGCACTACTAATATAGCCATAACAAGTTTACCCCACAAATCAAATAATAAATAGCATAAAGTAATAAATCATCATTTCATTCTATTTTTACATTCATCAAATCTAGTTGAATCACTACAATATTCGATCTATTTAGTGATTAGCTAGGGAATCTTTATTGTTATAAGAGAATGAAATTTCTACCTTATAAATATTTTTTTACAAGATTCTTAGTTAGTACAATACAACAACAATTTTATTTCATCAAGCTTTTGCATTGTTTTCGTTCAATATTTATACCAGGATTATATAAAAAAAAGTATAACCTCATTGTACTCCTAACCTTTTTATCAAGTTTATGCCATGCATCCTGGTTCACTCTGGAAAGAAAGTACTTTGTGTATTGATTATGTTAATTCACCTATTCCTTACTATTGAGAGATCCTTCAACTTACTCTTTACAAATCAAAGTGTTGTCCATTGAATTTCTTAATCTCCATTCTTAAGGTGCAAATATGTAGATTTGATTTTAATTTCATATGGATGCTTCCATTCCAAACACAGAAAATAATATGAGGAGAAACTTTGTTCCTTTTATAGAGAATAAAATTCACCACTCTCAAGATTGATGGAACTTTAATGGAAAAATTAGTCCAATGCCACCTCACTTCTACAAGTGATAAGGTGATCTATGAAGATTCAATTAGTTTTAGAAAAATTAAATCTAACTATAAATATAAAATAAAGAAAATGGAAACAAGTTAATGATGCAAGATGATAAAAATATTTGAACTACCAGAAATGAAAGGGTAGACAATCAAGACCAACTAGTAGGCTCTATTATCTCTTTGTATAGGATGCCTATGTGAGTCAAGGACTACATTGAAGATGAAGAGCACAAACATGATGCATGTGTATCTGATATAGATAGGGTATAGAAGATCAAACCAAAATGATACAAGGCTAAAAACTAATTAGATAAAATCCAGAGCACAATAAATATAAATAAAAGATGCTAATTAAAAAGTGAAAATAACTACTTAAAGCCCAAAAGAAAGAAAACAAGAGATCTTACAACCTCTTTGAGACCCTCTAGAGATGTCACTCCACTCAACTCCTCAAAACTTGCACACACGAAGCCAAGAAAAATGTTGCGGTTGATTATTTTAGAGATTTTCCAAAGTCAGATCCTCACTTTTGGTGATTTGACCTCCACATATAGCCAATATATGATGTAAGATAATTGATAATGCAAACATTATAGAATGGTAATCAATAATGATCAATGACACTATAAATATGCCATATCAATTAAAATAATAGGTGCAAGGTTTGAGATAACTCCCCTTCAAAGCTAAGAAGTTGGATTGAAGGTGAGGAGATGGTGGAGAAACCAAGTGAGATGAACCAAGAGTTGTAAAATTACAAGAAGTTATAAGAATGATCTAGAAGCAATTCAATAACCCAAAGAATGTTCAAGTGACCAAGAAGTTATCAAGGACCAAATGAGGCCAAATAAAGGTTAAAACAACATAAGAAGACCTTGATATTAGTGGCCTGCTACAAGAGGTGTTACGCTACAAAGGACAATGGGTTTAATGCTCCAATAACCACCTTCAGTTTGTAGATTCATGGAATGCATGCATGTTTCATGAATGCCTTCATAGTGTGCATTTTTCCTAAATCAAACAATCCAGATGGTTAGGAATTTGAACAAAGAAGATGATGATTAGGCTAGTAGAGTGAAGCAGAGACTTAGTAGAAATTTGATTTTAGCCAAAGCAAAAATTCCATGTGACAAATAATTGTAAGGGGCACACTTTATGACATTAAATTTTTCCCCCATTTCAACAAACACACACACACACACACACACACACACACATATATATATATAGAGAGAGAGAGAGAGTAAAATCTTCTACTTGTGTGAAGTTGCCCCCACAAAAAGAACTTGAACCTTTGTGAGATCATGCTATGCTATATCATAATATGTTAGTCATAGACAAACATGTTAGATAAAATTTAAAAGTTGATAAAAAGATAAAAACATGATGGTGATTAGATATAGATTATGAGAATAGTGATCACTAAGATTTTTCCAATATAGGTTGCAAGTCATGTTATGCTAGATAGTCATACAATAGGGAAAAGATATTTGGATAGTGGTTTGGCCCCCACAAAAGTAGACAAAATAAGATAGTGGATTGCCCCCTACAAAGGTGACTAGTTAAAAATATTTAGTAGATTTCCCACCACAAAGGCAAGTGATTAAAAAGATAGTGAATTAGTGTCCAAAAAGGCAACTAATTAAAAGAGATTTTTAAATGTTTATAAAATCAAATGGTGTAGATATAAGAGCCCCCTTGGAAATGGAATGTGTTGTGTGGAGGGGAACATGATTCATTCTAAAGAGATGAGAGATACTACAACATTTTAGTATAGCAAGATGTTTCCATGGAATGCCACCCTATAGTATATGGCACATGATATCCACAACATTAAAACATACAAAGAAATGAGATACTCATCACAGTCCCAAAGTTTTTGGATTCAAAGAAGAGTACGTGAAGACAAAAAAGTAAATTTTGGGCAACATGGAAGAAGGCCTAAATACTCCCAACACTTTGTATCATCCCTGAATGTCAAAAGTCAAGATACAATAAATATAAGAAGTAGATGATACATAGAGGAAGTGTATCATATACAACATCATATTTCCAAGTACCAATGGAGTAAATTGGGTCCTTCAAGAGGGCACAACATTAAAACACAAGCACATGGGAACACATATAGACATGCTAGAATATATAGATAAAAATGAGGGAACTATCTAAATGATCCTACACAATCAAATCATCATTTTCCCAATCTTGATCATAGGAGGAGGAAATTTGAGCTTGAAGAGTTTCTAGGGTAGCCCTAGGTGCATCACCAATAGCCAAAGTCAATGATGATGTTGCATTCACATTATTATTTAGTTTTTCTACTAAGGAAAGAGTCAATAATCATGTGAAGATTGTCATAAATGCTAGAATATTCTCATGCGAGCCAAACATGCATACCTCATGGGATGTAGGTGTCTCCACACAAGGTAAGGAAAAATGAGTCACATCGCCAAACTCTATGAAAGGGGTGGTTTCAAACTTGAGAGAAGGTGGAGATTGATCTAATACAAGCATAGATGTAGATATAGACATCATGTGAATAGATTTATAATGATGGAATTTAGGCACAGGTCCCTACTCCAACTTTTTCTTTAAACAATGGAGGAGATGCTTTCTTTTCTATTGTTGTGAGCCTGAAGACCCCATGAAAGCTATGATGAGGACCAACTGGTGGGACAATTTGAGTAGACATAACTGTGTACCACCTGTATATGTGACATGTTGATCAACTGGGAGAGTCAAGCTATATCATAATGTGAATTGATAAGTGGGGGCTCCAAGGATGGAGAGCTGAAGCTAGACCCTTTTAGGGAAAGGCTCATCAATATCCCCCATAGAAATAAGAAGAAAAATTTAGGATGAAGCTAGATGATATGTAGACACAACATGAGTAGGAGAACGTGTAGATATAAGTAGTGTACACATAGGGATTGACAACTCACTCTTGACCTTCATAGCAGTCTTACACTCCAAATCCTTTTCCCTTCGATGATGCTTATGCTTGTGTGTAAGATAGTTTTAGAGTAGGCGTGAACTAGGAAGAGAAGCTTGTGAAGGCTCAATAGCATCATGATCCACATGGGGGGTTGTTGATATGATGACCAACAAAGAGGATGACCCTAGAAATGAGGTAGGATGTGCTATCAATAAGGTAACAATAGACTCAACTACGAAACCCCTTCCTCATTTTTCCCTGGGATTAATTAAAAGCACAAAGGGTGGCCTTAGAGGCTAAGCGACATGCCAAGAGAGAAGATAAAGCACATGGTGACCTCATACCCTTATCATAAATGACATGGAAATGGATGTCTATAAGGATAATAATCTTGAAGGGGAGGCGATCCTTGGAATTTGACATCATAGGTATCTTTCCCTTGTTCACACTAGGCTTAATGGAAAGAAACAGAGGCACCACAAGAGACTGCATGGTCTTTGATGGATGAGGAGGTTTGTCTTGAGGAGTAAACTTTCCTTTATTCCCCAATGAAGAGGGAATGGAAGGCAAATCATACTATCATGCAAGGGTGGGCTAAGATGTAGGAGTGAAGATGGGAGGGATCATAGGTACTACAAATTGGACTAATTTGAATGAGACATCCCTGGTTTTATACTTATTGTATGTTTTGAACAATAGATCCTCCCCCTAGAAGCAAGGGACCTATCAAGGAAAGACAAAATGATGAAGGAGAAAGTCCCTACATAATACCAAGGGCCAATATCTATTTTCCTAGATAGTATGCATGACACCCTCATGGGAAAAATTTAGCCATTTATGAATTATTGAGGGGGATACTCCCGTAGAGACCAATTAGGGGAAACTTGATTTTACTAAAAAAGGTATGACTCAAGAATAACAACAAAAGTTGTAGACATTGCCTTGGATCCCACAAGAATCGTTAAGGTGGTGGACCCCAAGGGGGAAAGAGATAGACCATTATGTGTATGGATGGTTAAATTACACTTGTCATACCTTGATGTACCCCATTTATAAAGAGGACATCCTCCATAGTGATATCAACTCTACAAGAAAAATCAACTATAATGCCTCTAATGATATTTTTAGTGATCTATAGAAGAATGTATAGGGAATAATGATCTCCACAATAAGGTGCATCCAAATATGTGAATTATATATGCACATTTCAAGTCCTTTGGTTTGGAGGTGATATAGGATTGATAGTCACCATATTAACAAATGGGCTATCACTTGATGTTAGGGGGAATATGATGTTGTAGAACTAAAGTTCAGATTTTAGTCCACGTTAGGTTTGCTATAATGTGGAGAAGAAAAATTTCCACTCTTGAGATTGATAGAACCTCAAGGGAGGAATCAACTCAATGCCACCTAACATCTACTAGTTCTTTGGTGAGCTAGGGAGATTCAATTAGATCAAGAAACAATTAAAGCTAACTATGAATGTAAACTAATGGAAATGGAAATAACTTAAAGATACAAGATGATAAAAATATCTAGAATATTAAAAAATGAAATGGTAGACAACCAAGACCAATTGGAGGGCTTTGTTAGCTCTTTGTTTAGGATGCCTGCATGATTCAAGGGCTACAACACAACATGTGTGTATCCTATATGGAAAAAGTATACAAGTCTATACCAGAAAGGTACAAGGCTAAAAACTAATATGACAAAACAAAAAGCACAATAAATATAAATAACAAAATGCTAAATATAGAGTGAAAATAACTACTTTAAGCACAAAAGAAAAGAAAAAAGATATTTAGAAACCCCTTTGAGATCCTTTCAATATGTCACTCTTTTCCACTCCTCGAACCTATACAAGAGAAGCCAAGAAAAAAGTTGGGGTTGTTTGTTTTAGAGGCCTGCCAAAGTCAAACCCTTACTCTTGTGTTTCCACCTCCACGAATAGTCAATATATGATATATAATTGATAATCCAAACATGATAGAATGATAATAGATAATGATCAAGAACACTTTAGAAATGTTATAGAAAATAAAATTAAATGAGTTTGGTGGTTGAGATAACTTCCTTTGAAGCCAAGAAGTTGGAGGTTAGTGGATTGAAGATGAGAATGATCTAGTGTGTGGAGGAGATGGTGGAGAAACCAAGTGAGATGAACCAAGAGTTGTAAAATAACCTAGAAGCTATGAAAATGACCTAGACACAATTAGAATGACCCATAGAATGTTCAAGTGACCAATAAGTTCTCAAGAACACCTTAAACTAGGGAAAAAAAAGGTTAAAACATCCCAAGAAGAACTGTGATGTCAATGGCCTTCCATACAAGGTGTTACACTAGCAAGTGTAACACTCTAATGACCACCTTTGGTTTGAATATTTGCAGGATGCATGCACACCTCACAAATGTCTTTGCAGCACGCATATATCTTGAATCAAATGGTCCATGTGATTAGGAATCTAGACAAAGGAGATGATGATCAGGTTAGTGGGGTGAAGTAGAGACTTAAAGTGGAAATTTTATTTCATCCAAAGAAGAGGCACCATGCAATGAAGAATTGTAGGGGGTTCAATTTATAATGTTACATATTAGTAGTTTCAAATTAAACAAAGGTATAGTTTGAAGTTGGTTTTAAAATGTTTATTTGTCAAATAGAAGAAACAAAAGGAAAGGAATATTATGATCTAAAATTCAACTATTTCTTCATGAAACTTGGAAGAAGTGTAGACGATAGAGAAAAACTCCACATATACACATGAGAAAATATTTTTAGATAAATAAATCACCGTCAGAAGTAGATATTGGTATATTAATTCAAAATAAATTTGTAGTAGATTGAGAACCTTGATCAATAATATAGCTCCTAAATAAACACTTTGTCAACATGTTAGTACCTAGTTCCAAACTAATCACATGCAAAGTCCCACAATTTGAACTAATGCCAAACCACTATGACATGGCCTCCATATATAGACTTAAACCATCTCATTAACCACTTATGATTCCAAAATATCATGGGTTGAATCTAGTTCCCAACATGAGTAGTCAAAAATACCAATATAGAATGTAATTGCTAGTACATAAGAGTCCACCTTTGAATCCTTCAACTTGAATGCTCCAATTTGAAAACATTCAAAGATGCTACTATGCATCTATACATAAAGAAAAGGTAATGAGTGTGATTATGTAAATGGGTAAATCACTTCTCTTTTTCATGTATTGCACATTTCAGAAGGAAGATGTCCCACTAGGCTCAAGAGGAGACTCAAACGCTAAGTGGAAAAATGATCCTTCTCTAAAATAAGCAATGATGAAATGGAAATGATGCAAATGATGTGATGTACATGATTAATTAGACAAGTTACTAAAAAATGCAAATAACAAATTGATATGGTGTTGGAATTAGGAGAGATAGGTACTGAGAGGGGAGGGGTGAATCAATGCCTTCAAAAACTTTACTTGTAAAACCTTTCTAATCTATAACTGAATACTGTGATAACCGATCAAAATAACTTGAATACAATTATATAAATCAATCATCTAGGTACCTTAAGAAAGTAAACAACATGAAATCAATATAACAATCACATAACATAAGTATTTTGGTAACGCAGAAACCCTTGTAAGAAGGTAAAAACTGTGGTGGGGATGACACCCACAAATTCTTCACTACTGCAGATAGAAAAGGTTTGCCTATTAAGGCTAGAAGTTGTGATCACTTCCGGTGATCTTACCCTATTAGGAGTAACATATTAGATCAGCTAGATCTACCTAGTTATAGGATTTAAACAACACTGATGAAGTGTGTACTCGATTAAGAGATTTACATAAGACTGTTAAGTCTACTCTGTTAAGAGATTTATCAAAAACTCTATCACAATTGTCAGAAAGTAATAGGCAATTATCTGCTAGTTGACAACTCAATTGTCTGAAATAGATCTATAAGTGCTCATTAAAATATCACCTTATCTGTGATGGTTCTCTACTCTGTTATGCTCAGTAGCCTTCTCTGATTTTGCTCAATCTGATATCCTTTATGCTCTGTTCTGCTCAATAAACTAATTGTCTTGAAGATAGGCAATTTCTTCAAGTTCTCCGTAATTCATATATATTAGTTCACCCAACCTCATAAAAATGGTGCAAACATACAAAATATATAGTGTTCTATTTTGCTGCCTTAGCAAAAATTAGGTTACAAAAATAATCATAACCCTAAGATCTACGGTGCAAAATAACCTAGATCAACTATTACAGTAAGATAAACATTACATTTAATGAGTATCTATTTACAATAAATGCTCCTCGATCTTGGTAAACTATTTTACGATCTATTGTAACCATTTGCATAGAATAATGTGCCATTTCAAATTACTATGCCATTTTTTGTGATCATCGGTAAACACTGTATAAACTGCTCGGTGTATACTGCGATGCTCAGTGTTTATTGACTATCGATGTCGATGTCACTTGTGCTCGGTTAACTATGTGATGCTTGGTGTAAAGACCTTACCGACTGCTCTATCTTACTTCTTGTTACCTACTGACTCAATATAAGTAACCGACCGACCTGTTTGCTATCCTTTAATACTAATGAAAACCTTAAATGCTCAATAGAGATTAACATATGGATGTTATCTCTATTTGAGCATTAGATGTTGTCATTAGTATCAAATTAGATTCGTCAATTATCTAAGTTGATCAGTTGGTAAAGGATGGAATAAGAAGCTATAATATGCTAGCCGGTTGAACAAACAAAGCCTTCATATTGGACAATCACAAGGCAAAATCAAGAGCTAAAAGGAAACAAGTTTAACTAAGAACTAGAGCACGTTTACCGAGCATCAGAGTATACTGAGCACCGTGTCAATGAACACTAAGAAGTCTACACACCGAGAACCAATGTATTCCTTGAATAGAGAAGGCTGTGTTTACCGAGTTATTCAGGAAACAACATAGTAATTAGTAATGGCACATTTATCTATGCTAACTGTTTACGCAGATCCATAAAACATTTTACCAAGATCAAAGCTTATTTATTATGGATGTAATCATTAAATGTTGTGATGATTCCTATGTAATAGTTAGATCTAGGTTAATTTTGTACACCGTAGATCTTAGATTTTCTAAGATGTTGTAAACCTAATTAGTTCATAGTGTAATCACCCAAAAATGGTCATTTAGACTATTAGCCCCTTGCTAGCATTATTTGCTAAAATTATCAATTGCTTATTCTTGATCAAATCCTTTTTCTATCATTTATTCAATTATATTCTATGGGTTAACCATTTTATCTTAAGTCTTTATTTAATTAAAAGGAATTTACTCCTCTTTTATTAAATAAAAAGCCCCCACCTTTCCTCTTATCCTAAGTTGCACAAATAAATCATTATTCTTATTTTATAAAAAAGAGAAAAGGCCTTTTTGTCTCATATGGGGCACAAAAGTCAACTCTTATTTTCTCATTGGAGGAGATTTATGCACATGGATTTCTCCTCTTTGATGCTCCACCCTTGATTAAATCTTTTGCCTCTTAATCTCCATGGTCCATTCTTTATCAATTCCTTTAAAAGGAGAGATCTTTTCTCATTTTAGGATCCCAATTTTGAATATTAATCTTATGCTACAAGTTTTCTTGGAGACTTTGGAGCTTTGGAGATCATTCTTGCATTCTAGTTTCATTCTTGCATCATAGCTTCATGTTTATGCTTTCTAGCTTAGTTTCCTTTATGCTTTACATTAGCTCACATAGCTTAATTAGCAAGGGTTTGTAATACTTTCATTTCCATAGCTTAGCTTGCATCTTCATTCTTAGCATAGTTGCATTGCATCTTCATTATTGATTCTTGAAGATATTGGCATTCTTGCCCTTGTCTCTTTGAATCTCTCATTGTGTGGTTTACTAGCAAGGTTGCATGCTTCAATAGCTCTAGCTGAGAGCACCATCAAACATCCTTGTGACTCCATGCCTAGGGAGCTCTAGGTTGCTTTCTCAAGGTTTCCCGTTCATGGATTCCCTTGGAAGTAATGACTTAGAGAAGTGCACTATTTAGTGTGTACATTTTTGGTGCCCATCGTGGGGTAGAACACTCTTGTTTTGTCCTTTTTATGCATTTCTATCAATTTTTTGTCATCATTTTAGCTTGTTGTTTTGGCTCTTTGTTTTTCTGATAGAATTATCGTGCGACAGTCTTCCAGTGTTGTACGACAGTTCCTTGTATATCAGTGCAATACTTTACCAGTTAAAGTATCACGCACCCTTGTAGATTCTGTCACACTGTCATATTATTCTCTATCACATGCAGGTATCATGAACTATCACACAGAGAAGAAATATCGCACTAGTATACTGCGAAGTATCATACGATTCTTCTACTAACATAACTATCACCCAGGCCTGGCAGTGACTGATTTTGGTGCTTTCTTTGCAAGATTTGGATTTGTTTGCTTGTTGGTTTTGACTTGTTGTGTTAGGACAGAGATTTATTGATCAAGATTAAATTGGGAAAATACTGAAATCTAATTTTTCCAAAATTTCATATGTTTTAGTAAATTGCAATTTTGAGGGTCTTCGGTGCATTTCTGGGCAAAAATGGTGCATGGAAATAGGGATGCAACATCGTAATTTCTAAAATTTGGTTCAAGATTATTTGAATACCTTTCCAATGCATCAAACAGTTCATAATTCAGAGCTAGGATGAGAAAGTTATGCCTTCTCCAAGTGGACCTAAATTTTATATATAATTTTTTTTTATAAATTTTCAGATTGTACTTGGTTTTTGATGCACTAATATTTGTGGGGCTAACAAGTTGTGCTTGTAGGTGCTCTCATTGCTTGAATATTTGCCAAAAAAAATGCATGTCAAAGCTCCAAATGCACAAGGGCTACTAATCCTTTCTTGTAGGGCTGCCCAAAGCATAAAAACCAATCAAGTGCTTGTTTAATTGCTTTCATTTTAAGTGTGGCATATACTAGTTGTTTCTTTTCATAGGCACTTAATATCTTGTTGTAGGAATCTTTTGGTGGTAGGAGAGTATGATCTTCACCCTTGTGGTGAAATAGAAATCTTGACCCATCTTTGGATTTTGAAGGCAAGAGGGTAATTGAACCTTTGCTTGGTGTGTTTGGGAGAAATTTTTGAGCTAGGAGAATATGCTCTTCACCCTTGAGGTGAAACAAAAATCTTGAAACTCAAAATTTGATCCACTCTTTGTTTAGTTTTAGAATCCTTTAGTGGGCCTGCTCTTGAGCAATCAAGAGGAACGACCCAAGTAGGGACAAACTTTTTGCCGGTTATTCCGACCCACTATAAACTCAAGGCTATCAAGGACATAAAACCTTGGTAGACGTAGTACTTGTCTTCTCTTGATGTGAGTACTTGTGGGATTGTGACCATAAGGAAAATGTTGAGCAAGAATGCTTAAGGTACTCTTGTGGCCGTGAGGTCCGTTACTTGCCGCAAGGTAAGGAGTCCCTTTGGGGAGCAAGAGGGGTATTACGAATGGAAGCCCTTACTAAGAACCATAGATAGAAGCCACCCTATTTTGTTGCTTAGCTTCTTGGTGCAAGGATTGATCCTAGTGGACTAACCCAAATCACCCCAAGATTACTCACCATTTGTGTTCCTTTGGTTATGTCATTGGCACTTCCATGACAAAGCCAATATCTATTGTGGGCAACCACTTTATGTGAGGCAATGGGACATCAAGTGTGGGCCAAGTTGTTAAGTGTTGAACCTTTCTCTTTTTAGGTTAGTAAGTGTTTGAATTGTTCTCATTGTGATCTACTTGTGTAAACATTCTCAAACATCAAACATCATGGTAGCATTCATTGGATTTTATTTCTTTGATATCACAATTGCTTGTCTTGGCAAGGTTGCTTTTTCCCTTGTGAAAGTGTTTTATGACATGTTTGATCACCTACTATTTGCAAACTTCTTTGATTACTACTAGTACTATGTTTGAAATCAAGAAATTCAACTTACCAAACAACAACTTTGACCAAATTGCCTTCAAAACTGAGATTTACACACCGTCTAGTCAATTATCATGCGACACTTCATTGTTGCACAACCATCACACTGCTTGCCTAGATAATATCGCATGCACTGCCTAGAAAATATTGCACTGCTTCTTGTGAAATATTGCACTGGAAAATTGTATCACCCTGTTACTCTGAGAACTATTGCATAGAGTTATTTTGCTGCCTCATAGTTGTCTGCAATTTGAAGTTGATTTGTGTCCTATTTCTAGTCTCCCTTGGTCGGTCCAAGTCAGATCTTAGGTGCTATGACATGTTGCTCAACATTAAAATGAACTTAAATGGTATCAAGCTACACAAAATGACTCTTGGTCTTCTTTTTTCCACATCTCCCTCTTCTTCCTAAACTCTTCACGTCTTCTTGATTATTTTCCTCTTATTATCTAGTCTACCTTCTTCTATTCATCTCTTATGTCTCTTCCATGCTTGATTTCTCCTCTTCCAGAACCATGAATTTCAACTATCTTTCTATGGAACCTCTCTTGAAAATAGATGATCTTGAACTCATTTCTCAATTCAAAGAGTATTATTCCTCCAAAAATCTCATGGGTGATAAATTTATGACAAAAATAAAAGAAAAATTGAGTGAATCGGACGCCTTTGCTAGGATCATAGACATGATTCTGTCACGACCTCCTTCTTCCAAACATTTTTCATCTTCTAATTCTTCTCATTCTTCCTCATCTTCCAAGTCTTACCATGACTCTTCTAGACATTATTTGCATTCCCCATTATCCAAATCTTCTTCCTCCACTAGTTCTTCACTTTCCTCTTCTTCAAAATCATGTTCCTCTTCTACTTCTCCTAAGAGTCTTATTCCTCATCTCAAGACATACCATGATGAGAAATATGATAGCCCTTGTGATACCTCTTCCACAAAGAGTGACACACTCGTCTTTGATGACTATGATGACTATGATGATGGACAATGTAGTGATACCTATGACACCTCTATTCCTAAGATTCCTCTTAGTCGTGTGCTTGTGCTTACTGGAAATGGGTCATCACATTAGATAGATCGTGATGGTGATCCATATGATTCTAATTTTGAAAGAGACTTTGATGGTTTTTGTGAACAATACCTAGATGATACATCTACTTCTATTGAAGAATATAAAATGTACCACATAGATATAAAGCGTAAATACTATAAGAATCCTTCTCCTAAGGACTCTCCTGCTGAAAATAAAGATTACACTCTCAAGCAAGATTATGTTAATGATGTACCTTTGTCTAGTGATGGTTCCTTTCCATCCCCTACTTCCTCCAATAACCATACATTTCCTAAAGCTTCTGAGTCTTCCAAATCTTTCACAAATCTTTCATCCAACAAAAGTCCTAATACTTTTTGTGTGGTTCCCTATAGTTATCCTCAAGGGCTACCTCTTAAAGAAACTCAAGCTAACTTTCACTTGGCTACAAATACTTTCAATGATGCTAAACTTAAAGAGCCTAAGCCTTTACATGCTACAATGCCTACTTCAGCTAATCCTTCATCATCTCTTCCAAAGTCTTCCATACAATTCCAACATGCTTCCTTGTCCTTAGAAGTGGCTCCATGTCAAGAGGAATCTAAAAATAAAGAAAAGAACATAAAGAAATATCAAGATCAAGAACCCTCCATGTCATCCAATTCTTTTCATGATGTCTCTTATCCGTTTCATGGTCCTTTTGATCCTCTACGCCCTTTCTCATTCATTCACCATGTCTTAAGTCTTCTCCTAAGCAAGATCAAGCTACTACTTACACCGTTGAGCTTATTGATGATCAAAATAACCTTACTACACTTGCACTTTATAAAGATGATACTTCCATTAAGGTTATTAAAAATAGTGTTGTTACTTCCAATATTAAGCCTATCAAAGATCAAGAAGCTCCTTGTCAAGATCAAAGCCTTCCATCTTCTTGTTCTTCCACTCCATGTTCACTTCCACTTTCTACTCTTCCTAAGTCTTTTCAAGCTTCGAACAATCCTATCAAAGAGGTTGCTCCTAGTCAAGATGTTCATGATCCTATTGAAAATCCTAATGTTCACTCTAAAGATGTTGATGTCCTTGGTTGTCATATAAATTTTGATGAAATTATTAATTATCCTTTAGTATCTTCCACGTCCATCCTTGGACCTCCTCCACCAATACTAAGGGCTTCATGTCTTCCTTCCATCTTAGGCCCTTATGTACCTTCACTTTCCCCTCCTAACTCTCCCAATTAGTCATCCATCTTGGGTCTTTATGTCCCTCCATCTCCTATCTTTCCTCAAGATCAACATAGATGCATACCCTTGAATCCTTTTCATCCATCCACCATCTAAACCAGTCATATCCTCCTTCCACAAGTCCCAAGTCTTTTGGAAGTAACTTGAATTTTCAATACAAGAAAAAGAAGCAATACAAGAATCCATCAAAAAAATAATATCACCATGTCTCCTCTAATCGACATGGAGGCATAAAGTCACAAGAGATATCTAAGAAGAAAATTACAAGACAAGTATGGGTTCCAAAATCCATCATTGAGGATATTCTCTCTAAATCATCAAAAAGAAATGAAAAGCCTAAGGCTATATGGATTCCAAAGTCTCTCTTGAAAGAGTCTAATATTGAACAAAAAGTGAAGTTGACATTCAACCTTCCAAAGGCTTCCGTCTCATCTTTTTCCAAAAACATTCTCCCATTCCATGCGCCTGAACCGCAACCTCTGCTAATCATTCACCATATTCCTTCATTCACATTTCCTCCATCCTCTCACCATCTTTCAAGGTGTGTTTTGATGTTGATCTTGCCTTCCTTTCCATCTACCCTTTCACAATTTTTCCATTCATTATCCTTCTACCTTCTATCTTTTTTCCTCATTTGCCTATTGCTCCTATCTTCCAACTTCACTTGCTTTACATAAAACCTTATCCTCCATTTTTTCTCTTCCATCTTCCTTTCCCTCTCAGCATATTTCAGCATATCATTTTGAATCCATGGCATATCATGGTTTATCCTTTCAAGGAGCATTATCTAAAAATCTTGCCTTCTTCCAAAAAACATTAAAAAAAAAAAAATTAAAATGAAAAAATTCAAAATGTGCCTTGGTGGAAACCTGGAAACAGGCACCTTGGTAGCAAAAGTAAAGAGAAATAAATCCATCCTATGGTGAAAACCACTCCCTTGTGGCACCTTGGATAAGTACCATGATGAAAATCCGGCAATCAAGCATCATGTGTAGTTCTTCTACATATTTCATCCATTTCATCTTATGTCTTTGATCTTGACAATGTTGACCTATACATGAACATTTAGCTATCTTATGAGCTATCTTACGATGATCTTGCTTTCATTCCATTCATGTTTAGCCTTCATATTTATTTTCCTCCATTCATTCTAGTCTTTCACTATCCTTTTCCCCTTGGTCTTGATCTAATAAAAAAGAGTAAAAACACGATGCTATGAAGCCTCTTGACATGTCTACTCCTTTGGACTGCATCCTTTCTTTCTTTTGCATTATGCCTTTGTGACTTATCCTATGCTGGCCTTTCATTGCTTGTCCAAATGTGCTTTGCATGACATTTTTTTTCCCTAGCTTGGGTACTCTTGAGGAGTTTCCAATTGAGTATTTCTTTCCTTCATTCTCTTTCATTCTCTTGTCTTCCATCTCTTCCACTAGCTTGCTATTCCCTCTTGTCCTCGACCTTGCTAGAAATTTGGACTACACGATGTGATCTTGCTTGGGAGTTTGATGCCCATTCTGTATGGGGGCATCCTTTGTACATACTTATTGATCCTAAAAAAATTCATATATGATGCTGAAAAATCTTTAAAAACATATAAAGTCCTGAAAAAATGCAAAAAAAATCAAAAAATGCAAAAAAATTGAAAAAACCAAAAAATATCCAAGTGGTGAAAACCTGGAAATAGGCACTACTTGAGGCCTTTGCACCCTTTTTTCTTACCATGTGTCCTCAACACTTAGCCTTTCTCCATCATGCCTTGACCTTGTTGCCTTGGTTTGGAATTGGTCTTTGTCTTTGTCTAGGGGGCATAACTATATTAGCTTTGGTCTTTTGGATGCGTCAGTCTTTAGGACACTCCGCAAATGGTGTTTTTCAACACCACCCCAACTATGTTTTTCAACACTACCCCAGCGTCAAGTGTTTCTCAACACTTATCAAATATCTTACCCGCAGTCTAGCATGATATGATATTTCTCAATCGCAGATGTGATACTCAAAGTTTGACTCTATGACCTACACACACGCACTTAAACACTTGACTTGCTGAGATTTGTTTGACTTTATTTCTTTGTGTGCTATCTATGATGATTTCTTTACTGAGTGTTCTATCCCTAATAGTTTTTGATGATGTCAATCTAGAAGACTGGGGGCATGAGGACACATTTTATTTCTTTTTCTGCTTGTGGGTATATTTTTTAGGTCCTAACTGTCATTAGCATTTATGCTTGTTCCACTTGACATTGGGGTCTACAAGATATTATCCTTGACTATTTTCTGCAAGTGCATACTTGTAGTCATCTTGACTTTCCTTGTGTCTCGATGCGAGTATAATCTTGCCATATCAAACTTAGGGAACCTCACTGCACTAGTCATCTTAACCTACATGTCTTTGGTGCCTAGGTGGGATTCCCACATTTTATCTAACATAGATCATATTCATATACCCATAGTCATGCTAGTGTGTATTGTATGATCTTGTGATGCTACCAATAATGCTCGATGATGAATATTAGAGTCTAATAGCTTTGTAACCTTGCAAGTAAACTACTTTTCATAATAGCTTGCATTCTTAAGTTCATGATAGTTAGTTTTGCATCTTGCATATGGAGAGAGCTCTCCTTTCATCTTTCACAGACTTATTAGTCAAACTGTGCTCACCTTTCGCTTCTTCCCGATCCTGTCTTTTGCTTCTTGTTTTTCATATCACATCATTTTCTATTCATTTCAAGATCAAAACTGAAATCCAAGTTCACCTTGATCGTCAAAAGTGTAATTTCTCATTCTTCTACGCAGTTGGCTGACCTTTTGATGCAGGAGCATCCTAGGTGTAAGAGCAATCTTGCATCACCCAAAAATATTTATGGTTTTATTTTCAATAAGGGCTATCTTATGCAGAGCTGCTATTTATGGAAACTTTCTATTTTAGTAAGTTGGTCATCCAATCTTAGAATGTTCTAATTTCTTCCCTGGAGGTTCATGTTGGTCATATCAGCCTGCCAATAAAGTTTCATTGACAGATCAAGTCTAGTTTTGTAGATATTAAAGATTTTCGATATTGGCAACAGGGTATAGAAACTTTGAACTCAATTTTGAAGGCTTTAGAGGCCTCAGATGAGGTTGAGAATTTGAGTGATAGGTGCTTGCGCAAGTCAAGCTTGTAGGGTGCTTCGTGGCCTTTTTGGAATGGGGTTATAATAGTTAATCGGCTCAACTGGCGATGACTTATGGTCTTCGGAAGTTGGGTCACCTGAAATGGCGGAAAATGATTTTCCTTCAAAATTTCTGTTTAGGTTTCAAAAGTTATTTTGAGCCGACTTTGATGTAATAAATTGTAAAATAAAATAATTCTAAGTTTGGTTGGCCTTGTTGGCTAAAATTCTGGAATCTTCCCAGGCGGTGGAAAATTGCCTATATAAGGAAGGTTGTAGTGTTGTCTTAGGCAGTTCAAGACAGTTATGGGTAGTAGATCTGGGTAATAATTTGAGGCTTTTTCCTATAGAATATTGTAAGGGAAAATGCCCATGTGGCTTTGCATATTGTAATTTTTAAAGTTTGTAATTCCACATTTGTGGAGATAATAAGAAGCCCATTTTCTGTTCTTGCATATTGTTGTTGTTTCTCTATTTCTATTATGTGTTTATGGTATTAAGGGGAGCACCCTTCATTAAGTGGTATCAGAGTAGGAGTTCCTAAGTGTATAAATAGATCACTGATTATGAGGCAATTTGCACTAGGACTGTGGGTTAGGGTTTCTGTGTAAACAGATCATCGATTGTGAGACAATTTGCACTAGGACCGTGGGTTAGGGTTTTTGTGTAAACAGATCATCGACTGTGAGGCAGTTTGCACTAGGACCATGGTTAGGGTTTCAGCATGAATCATGAAAATGCCTCCATGAAGGGAACATGGAGGAAGAGCTGGTGTTGTAACACTTGAGGTTAGAGCACTCTAGAGACAAGTGCAAGCATTGCAAGAGGAGATTCACAGAGGAATGAATCTTAATGTCAGAGACAAAAGTGAGGATGAAGCTGAAGAAGAAGATCAAGAAGGAGAAGTCAAAGTTGTGAACTAGGAGGAAGAAAGAATTTTTCGAGCCATTTCTAAGATCAAAAAAAGACCTAAGATTGAGGTTCCTGCATTTTCAAGAAATCATAACGCAGAGGAGTTGATAGACTAGATCAATGAATGTGAAGAATATTTTGAGTATGAAGATATTGAGGATCTTGATAGGGTCAAATTCGTGAAGGCCAAACTGAAAGGTCATGCGAAGATCTAGTGGAAAGAAATTCAATTAGAGCAAAATAAAAGAGGGAAATAAAATCACAAGATGGGGTCGGATGGTAGATAAATTGAAGCGACAGTTCATCCTTGTTGATTATGAGCTTGACCTACTAAAGAAAATGCAAAGTTTGAAGCAAGCAGGAAGATCTGTTCAGGAGTATACATAGGAGTTCTATCGAATCCTCATCAGAACAGGCCATGCAGAAGCTGATAAGGAGAAAGTTGCCTATTACCTTAATGGGTTGAGGCCAAGCATTCAGGAGGAGCTGAATATAGTTCGAATGAACATTATTGAAGAGGCATACTAGTTTTCCCTAAAAGTAGAGGAAAAGTTGAACAAGAAGTTTGAGAGCAGACAAAGCAGAAGAGGTCATGATGGAAGATCTGGTGGACGGTCATATGAAGATCGAAATGAAGATCCGAAAAAGTAGGATGAGGCTAGTAACAGTCAAAATCAGAGAGGAGATAATTTCAATCGTTTCCAAGATCAGAACAATAGAGATCAGAGTGGAAGAGGAAGAGGACAAGGTTCAGGAAGAGGAGGGTTCTGTGGAACATGTTTTCACTGTGGAGAAGAAGGTCATAGGGCATTTGAATGTCCTCAGTGCCAAGGAAGGACATATAGGATAAATGAAGGCCAGGCCAGAGTTGCACATGTATATGAAGATGCTAGATCATCACATTTTGAAGATGCTGAAAGAGGAGAAACGATGATTAAAAGAAGAGTCCTGCTGAGTGGTGAGTGTTGGATATATTTCTAGGTTTATGAGGTTTACCATTCCAAATCCTAGTTTACACCTTTTGCAAGTTATTCTTGTGGTTTAGGTTTTCAAAATTCATCAAATTTTCCATAACCAAGTTTGAAAACCCTTGCCCTAGGTTTTGTCCTTGAGAAAATCTTGTTTCTTCATGTAAACCCTTAAGTTTGCCCCGATTCTTATGTTTTGTCATTACTTTTCGGGTCACTTAAGTTTTCCTTTCTGCACGTGGTCATTCCTCCTAGTCTTCGCTGAATCGTGCAATGTATTTCCCTATCCATGGGTCTTTTAGCAAATTGGCGATTGCGGTGAGTCCTTCGGTGAAGCTTTCTTCAATCACTAAATCTCCCAGTTTGTATCGCGATTAAGTTTTCTTCCAGCGATTTAGTGACTGTTTAATCTCCTTTTCGCTTGATATCTAACGGTTTTTCAAAATCATTTGGTGACTTAGCAAGGTAGTTGTCTCTCATTCTCTGGATCAGGTGGCTAACTTCATGACTTTCTAGCGATCCAGTGAATGTCGTTGATTATCTTTTCATCCAGTGGTCATGATTTAATCTCACAAAGACTGGGTCCTACATAAAATTATTTGGCGATCTGGCGAATGTGTCTTGTTCTCATGATCTTTTAGTTTGGTGACTTTGACAAATAATTTTGGCAAAGGTTAGAAGTTTTCTCTTGTCACTTAATCTCAAGAAAAGATGGCGATGCCCTAAGTTATTTAGCGACTTAGCGGGTGTAGTGTTCGCGGGATCTCAAAATTAGTTAGTGAAGCTCCAAAGTATTCAACAACTTGGCAAACAAAGCAGAGTAAAGTGTGTTTTCAATGGTCGCTGATTCTCATGAGAAAATATGATAGTCAAATTTTTTAGGTGATTCAGCGACAGTCGTTGATTGTGTTCAAGATCAATGGTTAGTGTGTAATCTCAAGAGGTAACCTATGGTGTGAAAAGTACTTAGCGAATTGGAGGTAGACGTTATTCACTCATTCTCAAAATCTGACTGTGGTTAAGATTTTCTTTCCAAGAATGTGAGATGGCTTTGTTCGCTGAATCACGAGGAGAAGCCAGAGTTAAGCTCAGCTTTCTGAGAATAGGAGATCATTTTGTTCGCTAGTTCTCTATATGAATGTTGAGTTAAGAAAAGATCCTGAGAATTGGTGAAGTCTTTGGTCGTTGAATCTCTAAGTTGGTTGGGGGCTTAGCATGAGTTTTAAAGCATTGCCCTTGAACAATTGATCATTTCTGGGATCAACGATGGTCACGAGATCTTGATACAAAGCCTTGAGTTAAGAAGTCATTCTGAGATTCCACGAATGGCTTGGTCGTTGGATCTCCAAACTTAATCACGAGTTGGCATTTCTTTTTGAGATCATGAGTTTCCTTTGTTCGATGGATC
Source organism: Chamaecyparis obtusa (assembly GCA_027943335.1). Taxonomy (NCBI): domain Eukaryota; kingdom Viridiplantae; phylum Streptophyta; class Pinopsida; order Cupressales; family Cupressaceae; genus Chamaecyparis; species Chamaecyparis obtusa. The sequence goes on from BSBK01003570.1 coordinate 969,055, forward strand.
TCCAAGCCATGTCTGGTTAAGTTCTCAATGCCCTCAATTTTTTTTTGAGTCATTGCAACGTGGAAAGGGGTACTGTGTTGAGCTGGAGAAAAGTAGAAAGTCATCCAATCAGGTTTTAACGATGGATTTTGTCATTAATTAAGGGTTTTTAATGCAAAAAGCCATGATCGCTACTCTCGCGCCCTATTTTGTATTTTTTAAATCATCCTATCAGCTTCTACGCCATGGCTAGCAATGATTTGAAGGTTGGTAATGTGTGGAATTAAATGGAGAAGTGACTTAGGCTAGATTCGTTACAATTTGGCAATCATACGCACGCAGATTCTTGAAGTATATAGTCTGGACCTCATTGCTTTCCGTGCTCAAAGTTATTCTAAAGTTGATTGTGAATTGTTGGCACCGAAGCTATAGGAGTGAAGTTGCAGAGCTGTAATATCTTCTTTCTCGATAGAATGAGTTGTCCAGAGGTGGGTGCTGCATCTTCCAATGGAGGTTTGAAGGAACAGAGTGGAGAAGACAAGGGGAAGCCAAATTATTCTGATGAATTTATCAAGCTACTGCCAGGTTCAAACCAGAATAAGAAGGCTATTAACACAGCCTTTGAAGACCTTATGGACAAATGCAGAGATCCTATCATGCCTTCAGGATCAGGTTTCACCATCTTCTTGTATTTTTACAATAATAGGCATAAAGCAATTCCAGTCTGTAATGCTTGGAATTTAGGGATGGCCAAGTTGGTTGTGCTTGATGTTGACCTAATTATTGTGTTAGCAAGGCTTTATGACCCCATTTCAAGAACTATTAGGTGAGAAGACCAGTTTGCTTTCCTTTCCTTAGATAGGGAGTCCTTCATGAGGGCTTTTGACTTTTATGCTTCCTCTTCTACTGAGATTGACCTAAAAAAAGAGAGAGATAAGTATGCTAGTAATATTGGGTCTGTTAAAAGTCAAATTATTAGGCACATGCCCAAGCATGGTAATTACATTGCCCCTCTTCCTGCTAGTATGAATGCTCCTTATCAATTTTCATCCCTGAGTGGTTACATGAAATTCTAGTGTCATGGGTTGTGTAGGGCTTTAGGAATTGATGGAGATGAGGAAAATTTGTCTGTCGACCTATTAATGATAATTTTAGATATTCAAAATTCTCTCTCAAATACTAACTATGATTACATCCAATATGTGATTGATAGGATTCATGAGGGCTTCATATCTATCAAAGAGAATAAAAGACCTATCAAGTTTCTGCATTATTCCCTTCTCGTGCACTTGATCTTATTCTACCATGTTAATTCCCTTGATGCTAAGATGTTGAAACTAAGGAGAACTTTTAATAACCAGCCAAACCCATTGCAGTACTGGTTGAGGGTTTGGAATTACACTTTCAATGAGTGTAATTTTTCCATCTTTTAGAATTACTTTGTCCATCCAGTTCTTGGGATGTTGGGTACAAATGTTACAAGATTGTCAACTAATGTTTTGAGGTTGCTAAGGCCATTGCAGTTTGAGGATAAGTGGACAAGAGATCACAACTGGGGTGATTTCTACCTTGGGGATAGTTACACAATTATTAAGGTTTATGGTTGCCCTCAACCCCCACATTTGTTACCTAGATATGTGCCTCCTAGAGTTGCCATGATGGAGTTTATATGGCAATTGATGTGGACTGATAGAGAGCATCTTGCACCTCATAGAAAGGGGACTTTTACACCAAGGTAGTTCAAAATGGGCCACTTGCAGGTATGTGGACTCTGAGGGTTTCATCAGGATAGCTAGAATGACTCTGATTCCAAACATTAGGTCAATTAAGCAGCATGAGGGATTAGATGAAGAAGATGTGATAAGCAGCATCTTAGATTTTGATGAAGCCAAGCAAAGATGGAACAAATATTTGGAGTTACTTGATATTCAGAAAAGGCTAAAGTTAGCTGGTATTACTTTTGGTGGTTATTTCCATGAGCTCCCATTTCTACAGAGAATGGAGAAGATGATAGAAATGTATAGTACTTTGTCCAATCAGTTAGAAGACCATATTGAAGAAAAGTTGGAGGTCCCTAGGGATTATTCAGCCTCTGAACCTGAGGAGTACATTGATAAGTCACAAGAGGGTAGTAGTCCACCTCAAGGAGAGGATGTACTAGTAATTGATTTGACTCAAGGTCAACAAGAGGAAGAGGCTACTTCTGAGCCACCTTTGAAAAAATAGAAACTTGAGCTTGGTGAACCTTCAAAGAAGAGAAAACAAAAGAAGGTAATTGATATTGCTTCAGCTCTAGTGCCCGGTGATAGGGCTTATCACCATCAGATAAGAAATGCCATTAGGGATGGAAAGAGGCTTGTAACAAAAGAGGAGGGGGATCTATCCTTGTTGCTAGGAAAGGATGAAAGAGAACTCTATCAAGAAGAGTTTCTTAATGATGAGTAGTTCATAAAAAGTAAAGAATTTAGGGATTTCCTCATTTGGAGGAAACATGAAGAGGTGAAGAAGTCTCTGCCTGAGGGTATGTAGCCAAGTAAAGAAACAATGAGGGCTTTAACATCATATGACCCCAGTCTTGAAAACATTACTATAGAAGAGGCTAGAGAAATGATCAAGTCAAGTGGTATGCTCTTGACTCCTGGATGGGATTTGACATCCGCCTTCCTCATAGACTAAATTAGGAAGAAACCTTAGGGAGGCTTGTCATATGAGGTACAGATTGATGATGTGATTAGGGGGAGTGGCTATGACCCTAAGTCTCAGGCAGTTGCTTTATGGTCTCTAGCTCCAAGAACTCAGAAGCCATCCTTGGTGAGCATAGAAGATAAGTTAGAGGGAGATAAGATAGTTTGGACCATGCAAAATACTACTGATCTTGAGGTGTCAAAGGCAGTTGTGCACCTTGCCCACCTTAATGAAGCTAAGACTATCCAGCTGTCAAAGAGATATGATAGATTTTTTGAAAAATCGATCAAGGTAGCAAAGGATAGGGATCTGCAACTTATGATGGTCAAGAAATTGGAGGATGAGGTTGAGGACTTAAAGGTGAAACTTGAAGAAGCCTCAAAAGTAGTTCCTATCCCTTCTTTGCAAATTGAGGCCCCTCCTCAAACAGATACAAAAGTCACTGACAAGCCTATCAAGGACTTAGAGAAAGTAAGGTTGGATGCATCCCTGGATATTGTAGCAAAGATTATGTAGTATAGGTAAAGGAAAATAAAGGAGAAGATGGAAGTAGTACATCAATTAGTTAGTCAATTAAACAAGGCTAATGAAAAGGTTAATGAATCATTAATCACTTTAGAGCCATTATACAGTATGATCAGGAAGAAGCTTGTTGTTTGATAAATTGGATGCTTTGCAGGAAAGTAGGTCTGATATTCCTGAGATAATAATAGAGGTATTTGAGAAAATTGGTTTGGTAAGCATTATATCAAAGTTTTTTAAAGGAAAATCTAACCAAATAAAGGCCAAGTTGGCTATGTTTGATAGGGAATACAATAGGTACATGCCTTCAATATATGGTGTTGATGGAAAGGTAGTCACTATAGATGAGTGGAAGGCATCAATGGATCAGTTGGTAATCAAACATGATGCTTTCCTTAATGGTGACAATGCCCTAGACTTGGAGGGGTGTAATAGTATAATTGATAGTTTGTTTAAAGTTGAGAGTGCTTGCATATGGTTTGTGGCAGAGGCTAAAAGTGTAACTGATTCTATGTGGGACCAACAAATCAAATCACTACAGGAACTGCAGGCTTATAGTTGGCCTTTTGATGATGATGTGGCAGCCTAGGACAAGATGACAAAGAGGAGAAAGAAGAAGCCAGTTGTCCTCATGTTAGAAGAAGAAGAAGAATAGAGCACACATGGCACCTGATCCAGAATTTGAGGGAGAGCATGTTTCAAACATAGGATGATGTAAGTTAGCCTGTAATGGCGGTCATCATTCATGTAATAAATCAAGGTAACTACTCTAAAATATCTTCAGACAAAGGTGCCACCTATGAAGATGTTAGTAGTTGTGAACTACTTTCTATTACTGTAATCACTATCTTTGGTTTGTACTTTTTGTCTTTTATGCAAGTCATTTTCCCAGCCATCCGAAGCTTGTTGCATCCTTTCGAGGATTCCAAGATGGCTGTTGGTATTTATAGCAAGTTTTTTCTCATTTTGGGGGTGGAACTTTTGTAAAGCGAACTGAATATAGAATCGAACTTCTTTGAAATTTTGTTGAAATTGTAATGGATATAGTTGAGAATTAATACAAATATATTGGAGTTCCATTGCTATCTCTGGTTGTCTTCATGTATGGATGCTTTTGAATTTATTATGCATTAATTAGTAAGGCTTTTTAATGTATTGTTCACAAGGTGAATATAGGGGTTAAACTCAAGTTTCTCTTAAGGAGAGAATAAATCTTCAGGGAGGTCTCTGGGATTTGAAATTCTATGCATGAATTTGATGGCAGGGTTGGGAATTGGGAGAATAAATTGTTAGGCAATTTATTTGAATTTCAGTATCTTTGTGTTAATAGGATTTTGTAGATGTTTAGTTTTGACTCTAGCCTAATGAATAAGGCACTGGTTTTAGTTTGATTTACATTTGTTCACTGTCATTTTATCAAGAATTTATCTCCATTTACTTTTGTTGTATGTCTTTGAGTTGATACATTTATGTCAAGTGCATAGATATCTATTCTAATGCTTTGAAGAAGCTTTTAAGAATGTAAACCTGCCCGAGTTTTATACTCAAAGTGAAGAAGGTTTTACAACCTTAATACCTTAGTGCTTGCATTTTGTTAGATGCATCTATTGGGATTATTAGAGTTATAGTTTTCAAGATTTTATGAATCTTAAATCATTTGCAGATCTGAGCACTAACAAAAATGGTGACTCTGTTGGGGACTGAAATGACAATGTATAGTAGATAAGTGCAATATTGTCTATTGTGTTTATTTTAGACCAGTGTTATAATTTGATTCCCACTTGTTTGTGGGTGGCGACTCTGAAATCTTTGTTTACCAGTTGTGGGTATTTGTGAAATTTTGTTAAATCTTGTTGTGACATGCCATGAGTCAGCCGAGGTTCACTAGGTCATATATCAAGGATCACCCAGAGATTAATATGGGTGATGAGCTCCATACACATAGTATAAAACAGTGGTTTAGAAGAGGTCATGTTACTACTAATCCCCAAGGATCTTCTAGAGAGAGAGTTCACACACCACTTCCCCATGAGGCTTCTTATTCATCTGATGACCCAGAACATGTTAAGAAATTCATGCCTAATGTTCATTTTCCCATGCATGAGGAGGAGGTCACAGAAGTAGGGTTTTTCCCTGTGAGAGAAACCTTAGAGCAATCGAGAGAAACTTCTGTTGTAGAAACGGCCTCATATGATTCAAAAAAATTAAGAGAGGAAGTGATTGCCTTAAGGAAAAGGGAGCGTGAACAAATGTTAGAGATTGCTAGTAAAAGGAAAGCAAGAGAACAAAAAATATATGAATTGCTTATGGAAAGGCAAGAACTTATCAGAAAAACCAAGAAAAATGAAATCCAAGCTAGGGATCTAAGTCAAGATGTTCAGGGTTTGGATAAGGAATTGTTTGGTGACATGGAGATTCTAAGGAGTCAAGTTGAAGGTAGTAAACCTAAACAAGATGAGTTTGAAGGAAAAGGCTACGTTCTCAAGAAATTACACCCATCTGAGATCTAGAGGAATGAGGATGTTAGAAATACCACAAAAGAGATCCCTAATAAGGGAAAACAAAAGGTGGTTGGTGTGAACATTAATGAGCCTAAGAAAACTATTATTACTTCTAGTGTACCCTCCCAAGTAAGCCTAGATTTAAAAAAGGCTAGAAAAGTTAAAGAGGATTTGGCTCTCCAGCTTGATAAATTAGAACTAGAAGCTATTGCAGATGAAATGAAGAGGAAGATTACTTTCTTGCACACCAATATAAATACATCTACCAATAGTTCAGCCCCTAGTAATTCAAGGATAATCCAACTAAGTTATCCTTGCAATTCACTTCCAAATCCTCAAGTCTCTCATCTTGGATAGAATATACCTGGGCCAAATTTGAACACTAATCAAGTTCCCCTTATGACTAATTGTAAAATGGGGAATGTATCTTGTCAGATTGTTGGAGCAACCCCTCTGGTCCAACCAAATTTCCAAAGAAGACTAGTTCATCTGGATAGGTATAGGTCCTTATTCTTCGATGGTATCCCTGGCCAGCCTAACGCAATCCCTAATGAGATTAGAAAGAAGATCCCATTATTCACTGGAAATAATGTAATTACTTGTGAAGAACATCTAAAGTTCTTCATAGATAAAATTAATGATTATGAGATCGAGCATGAAGATGTTATAATGAAGCTTTTTGTTTAGTCATTAGTTGAAGATGCCAGGGATTGGTATAGGGGTTTTCCTGAGAACAGTGTTACATCATGGGATGAGTTTGTCTGATGTTTCAAAGAACAATATGTAGAACATGTGAATTCTAGTTACATGCTCAATGAGTTTAATAATATCAAAAAACATTACAATGAGAGCATGTCAGAGTTTAATGGCAGGTTTTAAAAGGCCATGTACAAGTTGTTTCAAGTATTGAGGTTGGATGATGCAGTTTGCCTAACTACTTATTTCAATTCTATAGATGGTAAAATGTCTTATCTTCTGAGAGATAAAAATCCTTGTACCCTAAGGGATGCCTTTAAATTAGCCATAAACATTGAAAGTAACTGGAAGGCATCTGGTTAGTTATATAAGAGGGATGAGGGTAGACTGTGGAAGGAAGCAAAGCCACAACCTACAAGGCCATCCAAAGATGATGATAAAATGGACAAGGGAATTGGTATTACTAAAGACTTCCCAACAAAGTTTGAAAGAGGTGGTAGAAATTTTCAAGATGCAAGACCACCTTATCAAAGGCAAGATAGACTCCCCAATTTACGAGATATGCTCTATAAAACAAATTGGATACCAAGATGAGGTACTATGTGATATCATACCTATGGATGCATGTCACATGTTTTTGGGTAGACCGTGGCAATTTGATAGATGTGTTGTACATGATGGTCATGCAAATACCTATTTCCTGACAAAGGATGGAGTGCGACATAAGCTAAAACCATTGAAGAAAATAGAAGAAAAGGTATGTGGTAATGTAAGAATAACTTTTGTTGATAGAGGAAATTTCTTAGATGGTATGTGACATGAGCATATGTGTTTTACCTTAATTCCAAAAGCTGGTAAAGAGGAAGTAGAAGATGTACCTGTAGAAGTTGCAAAATTATTGAATGAGTTTCAGGATATTGTATCTGATAATGTGCCTGATGGATTACCACCAGTAAAAAAGATTAGTCATCAAATGGACTTGATTCCAGGAGCCAATTTGCCAAATAAGGCAGCACATAAAATGACACTAGCAGAAAGTGAAGAGTTGAAGATAGGTTTGAAGTTTAGTTCATCACATCATCCACAGATTGTATATGGAAGTAGTCTCAGAAATGCATCTGAGTTGAGAAAGATAGATAAAGAGAAATAAGTATAGCTGAAGCTGAGGATTTTGTAGGACATTTGAAGAACATCCATGAGGAGGTGAGGAAGCACATTACCAAGATGAATGTGCAGTATAAGGCTAAGGCAGATGAGAAAAGAAGGCATAAGGAATTTTAGGTTGAAGATGAAGTCATGGTTCATTTGCGGAAGGAGTGATTTTTGGTTGGTACATATAACAAGTTGAAAATAAAGAAGTTTGGGCCATGTAAGATACTGAAGAAGCATGATTCAGGAAATGCATATGAGGTCGAGTTGGCTACTGAGCTAAATATTTCACCAATATTTAATGTTTCAGATCTGACAGAGTATCATGAAGGAGGTGTTGAAGATGGGGTTACAACAGCACAGTGGAGTATTCCAGCAACTAGTTCAGATATCAAGGAGATTGAAGACATACTGGATAGTCGTGTTGGCAGAAGCACAAGGAACAGGGTATATGAAGAATATCTGGTCAAGTGGAAAGGATGACCTATTAAAGATTCATCATGGCTAACAAAGGAGGAGGTTAACCATCTTGGTTTTCCCCTGCACACCTAAGTCGTGACAAGATCACTTCTCAAATTACCCCGAGTGTCTGATGCAGGAGCATCCTGGGTGTAAGAGCAATCTTGCATCACCCAAAAATATTTCTGGTTTTATTTTCAATAAGGGCTATCTTTTGCAGAGCTGCTATTTATGGAAACTTGCTATTTTAGTAAGTTGTTCATCTAATCTCAGAATGTTCTGATTTCTTCCTTGGAGATTCATTTTGGTCATATCAACCTGCCAGTAAAGTTTCATTGACAGATCAAGTCTAGCTTTGTAGATATTGAAAATTTTTGGTATTGGCACAGGGTACAAAAATTTTGAACTCAGTTTTGAAAGCTTTAGAGGCCTCTAATGAGGTCAAGAATTTGGGTGACATGCACTTGTGCAAATCAAGCTTGTAGGGCTCTTTGTGGCCTTTCCGAAATGGGGTTATAATAGTCAATCGGGTCAACTGGCGATGACTTATGGTCTTCGGAAGTTGGGTCACCTGAAATGGTGGAAAATAATTTTCCTTCAAAATTTATGTTTGGGTTTGAAAAGTTATTTTGAGCTGACTTTGATGTAATAAATTATAAAATAAATAATTCTAAGTTTGGTCGGCCTTATTGGCTAAATTTCTAGAATCTTCCCAAGTGGTGGAAAATTGCCTATATAAGGAAGGTTGTAGTGTTGTCCTAGGTAGTTTGGGACAGTTCTGGGTAGTAGATCTAGGTAATAATTTGGGGCTTTTTCCTACAGAATATTGTAAGGGAAAATGCCCATGTGGCTTTGCATATTGTAATTCTAAAAGTTTGTAATTCCACATTTGTGGAGATAATAAGAAGCTCATTTTCTGTTCTTGCATATTGTTTTTGTTTCTTTATTTCTGTTATGTGTTTTTGGTATTAAGGGGAGCACCCTTCATCACCTTTTGAGGCCCAATCCTTCAATCTTCATTGGGGCATCCTTTCCTTCTTCATCTCCATCTCTCTCACCCTTCTAGTCTTTCATTCATCTCTCTCTGAGGTCTTGACTGGGGCATATCTTCACTGCTTGATGGTTATTCTCTTATGTTTCATCTTCGATTATGATTTCTAGTGATTTGATCATGTTGCTCTTGCTTCTGCCTTCCCTCTACCTGATTTCACTTTCAATCCCAAGGGGGCAGACACATCATATCCTATCGGCTATTCTCCAAAGCATATGCTTGACCATTCCATTTGCTCTGATCGATCTATCTTTGTGCTTGACATGTTAGTTCTCATCTCGAGTTCTGATATTGTCCATCTCTTTCCTAAGTGTTCAGTAATGTCACTACCAGGCTGACCATGCAAGATTTGCTATCTCTCTGCACTTCATTCTTTGGAGTCAGATCTCTATCTATTGTCTTCTTGGCTGATCTATTCTTTGACGTAATGTGTTCCCAGATTGATCACACATTAGTTAAAGAGGGGCAAATGTAATCACCCAAAAATGGTCATTTAGACTATTAGCCCCTTGCTAGCATTATTTGCTAAAATTATCAATTGCTTATTCTTGATCAAATCTCTTTTTTATCATTTATTCGATTATATTCTATGGGCTAACCATTTTATCCTAAGTCTTTATTTAATTAAAAGGAATTTCCTCCTCTTTTATTAAATAAAAAGCCCCCACCTTTCCTCTTATCCTAAGTTGCACAAATAAATCATTATTCTTATTTTATAAAAAGGAGAAAAGGCCTTTTTGTCTCATATGGGGCACAAAAGTCAACTCTTATTTTCTCATTGGAGGAGATTTGTGCACATGGATTGCTCTTATTTGATGCTCCACCCTTGATTAAATCTTTTGCCTCTTAATCTCCATGGTCCATTCATTTTCAATTCCTTTAAAAGAAGAGCTCTTTTCTCATTTTAGGATCCCAATTTTGAATATTAATCTTATGCTACAAGATTTCTTGGAGACTTTGGAGCTTTGGAGATCATTCTTGCATTCTAGTTTCATTCTTGCATCATAGCTTCATGTTTATGCTTTCTAGCTTAGTTTCCTTTATGCTTTAGATTAGCTCACATAGCTTAATTAGAAAGAGTTTGTAATACTTTCATTTCCATAGCTTAGCTTGCATCTTCATTCTTAGCATAGTTGCATTGCATCTTCATTGTTGATTCTTGAATATATTGGCATTCTTTTCCTTGTCTCTTTGAATCTCCCATTGTGTGGTTTACTAGCAAGGTTGCATGCTTCAATAGCTCTAGTTGAGAGCACCATCAAGCATCCTTGTGACTCCATGCCTAGGGAGCTCTAGGTCACTTTCTCAAGGTTTTCCGTTCATGGATTCCCTTAGAAGTAATGACTTAGAGAAGTGCACTATTTAGTGTGTACACATAGCAATTCACTATATAATTGTAATTGATGTCATTTTGACATAAGTAAGAAGAAGGAGATCATGAAGCAATAGCTGCCTTCAAGACATCAGAATTCAGACAAGGTTTACATGACATAGCAGTTATCATAAACATATTATAGTTTATTAAAAAACATTCAAGGCTACCAAGCAGAACAAAGAGTAGTTTACTACACATCAAGGTGATATTTATTCAGTATATCATAGATCTGATTTAGACAAGTTATAGTTGTGACACAAGGGTAGGATAGGGAGAGGGGCCAAGGGCACACCCTAACTGTTGGATACAATTGTCTGAAGGAGATTGTTGGATTAATTATGTGTTGTCTTTGATGTCACACAAATGTCATATCATTTACCGAGCTCAGTCAGTCAGCGAAGCAGTTCCCAGTATTTACCGAGCTCAGTCGGTCTGTAGGCGATTTTTAGTATCTACCGAGATATTTCGGGCGTCAAAGAAAAATATGGTAGAAAATAGTGTTAACCGAGCTTCCATGGTTATCAAAGGAAAGTTAGTGTTTACCGAGTTCACTCGGTCTCCAAAGGATGTTACAGAATTCGCAGTGCTTACCGAGTTCTCTCGATCACCAAAGGAAATCTCTTCGGATTAGTGTTTACTGAGCAAGGTCAGCCCAATGAAGGAATTTGTTATTTTGAGAAATAAAGTTTGTTTATTCCAACCGACTATTGTAATGATTAGTAATGTTATTAGTGCCAACTTGACAATCTGAATGGACAATCCGAATGGTATATATAGAAGGTCAAGTTGTGAATTAAAAAGTGTGCAAGTGAAAAGAAGAAAAGTGTGAGCGAATTTTGAAGGATGATTAGATATCCTTGAAGAGCAGTAGAGATATATTTGATCAAGAAGGATCTAGTGAAGCAGAACAGAGATCTATAATTAGCAATTTAGTTGCATCATTATTCAGGTCACTTCATTGTTACTTTCTTACCATTGTAGCAGCGATTTCAAAATCTCCTAACCGAGTTGATTTAATAGCCATTTTGTAAATCCTTTAACAAGGTGACAGTTCTATTGAATTGTTTCAAGACCTCTTACAAGGCCACTCCTAATAGGGTGATTAAATCCTTTAACAAGGTCACACCTAACAGTGTGTTTTGTAACCTTTAACCGGGTTGGCTCCTAACAGGGCTCACTTCAGAAGAGTGAAAAATGGTAACTAGTTACATTGGTGGTTTTTCCCATATTGGGTTTCTACATTAAATCTGGTGTCTCTTGTGTTCATGATACTTTCTTTATTCATGTATGTTAATCACTGATGAATGCTTAAGAATAGTTATAATTAATACTCACTGCAATAACTGATTTTTCAGTATAACAGGAGTAAATGATTTAATAAAACATCTAAGGGATCTGTGGTAATATTTTTGTGGTTAACTGATTCACCCCCCCTCTTAGTTACTCCATCTATATTTCCAATAATTGGTATCAGAGCTTTTGGTGCTTGCAAGAAGGGTTTCAAGGACCTAAGCTAAAGATCAAGATGTCTTACAAGAGAGAAATTCCAAGGCTTAATAGAGATAACTTTTTAGCTTGGCAAGGTCTCATGAGACTTCATCTGGCTTCCATTGGTGATTCAGGATGCAAATATATTGATCAAGAATATACAGTTCCTACTGGCACATTAACTGTTGAAGACATTGTAGAGAAAAAGAACCATAACACCATGATGATAGACATTGCATTAGCTCTTAGCTATGAAGAATTTGATGAGATCAAAAACTGCACAACTACTTATGAAATGTGGAACAAGCTAAAGAAAATTTATGGTGGTGATGACAATGTGAAGAGAGCCAAAGCAGAAAGCCTAAGAGGACAGTTTGATCAGATGAAGATGAAAGAAGATGAAAACATTGCAAAATATGTTGAAAGGATCAAGGTGAGTGTTAGTGCAATTAGAGCTTCTGGAGGAAAAATTGATGATAAAACTGTTATAAGTAAGGTTCTTAGAACATTGCTTCCTATCTATGCAATAAGAGTATCTGTTATTCAAGAAAGAAGATGTGAACAAAATCACAATATAACTTTGGATGCCTTAGTTGGAAGGTTGACAGCTTTTGAATTAGATAACTATGACAACTATGTTCCAACTTCTAAAAATATTGAATCAGCATTTGAGGCCAAACTTTCACTTAAGAAGGGCAAGAAAATCCAGTCAGAAAGTGAAGAAGAATCAAAGGAAAGTTCAGATAGTGATCTTGAAGTTATTGAAGCATTACTTGCAAAGAAATATACTAGAGGCAGAGGTAAATACAAAGGTAAAACTCCTTTAATCTATTTTTCATGTGAAGAAATTGGTCATATTGCAGCTAGGTGCCCAAACAAGCAAAGAAAAGATGAAGAAAAAGGTCACAAGTACAATGGCAAGAAGAATTTCAAGTCATTCAAGGATAAAGGTAAGAAAACATGTTTTTTGGCTAAGGATTATGATGATAGTGAAGAAGAAATTGTCTTCATTGTTGTAAAAGATGAATCTGATGATGATGAAGATGAGATGGCACTTATCTCTCATATAAGCAAAGATGATACATTGATTATAGACAGTGGATGCTCACATCATATGACTGGTGATAGAACAAAGTTTGAACACCTTGAAGACTATGATGGTGGTAATGTAAGGTTTGGAAACAATGAACCTTGTTGTATAAAAGGAAGAGGATGAATTTCATTAACCAAAGAACTTATATGTGATAATGCATTGTAGACATGGAAAATTGGCAAAGGCTTAATTCAATAAAAAAGGTGCAACAAATCATCAAAATAGCACTAAAAATCGATAAATGGAACAAAAGGCAATTCAAATCAAAGGAAAATTCAATTAAATGATTAAATGATTAAATAAAGCTTGAAAAGGGGAAAAACACTAAGAAATTGATTAAATTCAATTAATGACATAGTTGTTGAAAGCAAAAATCAAAATGAACCTCTTACCCTTTATGGCTAAATTTAATTACTTTAATTAATTAATAAATCATAATTTCCCTCAACAAAGGAAAAAGGAGACAAAATGGACACAAATCACTCACTTTTGTTGAAATGGTCCAGCCTTTTAAAACCATTTAAATGTTTGTCCCCCAATTTAGGGACAAAGCAAAGCCAATTGACCTTACCCAAGCATAACCATGGTTATCTCACTCTACCCCCTACCCTTGGGAAAATCTTATAAATAGAAGGCATTTTGAGGCATTAATGATCCACTCCATATCTTTGAATTGCAGCAAAGCTCTTGCAATTTGCATCCACATCACTCACTTAGCATTTTCATTGATAATTAGCTTCAATTGTTGATCATTTTAGAGATTTCTTATCAAATAGAGCTAGAATTTGATAATTAAATCTAGTTTGCATATCATTCTTAGTTCAATTCTCATAATTAGAGTGTCACTAGTGAGGATTTGCAGCTGAGAGCCTCACTTACTACTTCAATTTAGAGAACCATGAGATATTTAGATTAATTTGTGCATTATTTAGATTAGTTTGCTTTGAATATTGTAAATTCTCTTTAAATCTTGTTATTTCATGAAGGTGTAAATCACTCACACACATGCATATTGGGTTGAAGGACTAAAGCATAATCTTCTAAGTGTAGCACAACTAATCAACATTGGATTCAAGGTTGAATTCATGAATGACAAAGTAAGACTGTTGGATGACAAAGGAAAATTGATTGGTTCAGGCAAACAAACCAAAGGTAACCTGTTTTATCTTGATCTTGGTGAATGCTCATGTTTTATTGCTCAAATTGAAGAAAGTTGGTTATGGCACAAAAGGTTATGTCATGTAAATTTTGATAATATGGTGAAAATAAGCAAATTCAAGAAAGTAAGAGGTATTCCTATTTTGAAGAAACTCGATGTTGGTCTATGCAAGAATTGTCAGATTGGTAAAATGGGAAAGACTAGCTTTAAAAGTAAAAACTATCAGTCTGAAGATATTTTGGATATTGTGCATACTGACTTATGTGGACCTATTGGAATTGAAAGCTATACTGGAGAAAAAAAAATTATTCTCTTTGTTGATGATTACTCTAGAATGATGACTGTTATGTATTTAAGAGAAAAATCAGAAGCATTTGAGAAATTCAAATGGTATTTGGCAAGAGTAGAAAAGGAAATAGGAAAAAGAATGAAGTGCTTAAGATCAAACATAGGTGGTGAATTCATCTCCCATGAATTCAATAATTTTTTCATTGAAAGAGGAATCAAAAGACAAGTATCAGCCCTAAGAACTCCTGAGCAGAATGGAATAGCTGAAAGAAGGAACAGATCTATCATGGATTGTGCAAGGACTCTAATGATTGAAAAGAACATTGCTATGAAATATTAGAAGGAAGCTATTAGCACTGTAGTTCATACCTTGAACCGAGTACAGTTGAGGAAAGACACATTCAAAACTCCTTATGAGTTATGGTATGGCTATAAACCCAATGTAAGTTACCTGAAAGTATTTGGTAGTAAATGTTACATCTTAAAAGAATCTAAAAAAGGAAAATTTGATGTAAAAAGTGATGAAGGAATATTTTTGGGATATTCTTGCAAAAGTAAAGCATATAGATGTCTGAATTTGTCTACTCACAAAATCATAGAAAGTGCACATGTGAAAGTTGATGAGTTTGCAGAAAAGACTGAAGAAGAAAGCAAAAAGGAACCAGAGGATTACAAAAGATTTGTTTACATTGAACCTGATACATTGCCAGACACATTTGTCAATAAGAAAACAGCATCTACCGAGCCCAGTACAGTAACCAGGTCACAAGAAGAAGTTCAAACCGAGTCACAAGAAATTGAGTCTCAGCCTCAAGCTACCGAACAAATATCTACCAAGCCCGAGCAAACTGAACCTGAAGATGAAATTCAAAGAAATGACAATATAACTCATTCAAGATGCAAGGAACCTGTATTGGCCAAGTATGTCAAGAAGCATCATACACCAGATCAGATTATTGGAAATAAATCAGATGGTACTATGACAAAAAGTAAACTGAAAGGTACATGTTTACTTGTTGATTTTGAACCTAGAAATGTTAAAAATGCATTGGAAAATGAAAGTTGGATTGAGGCTATGAATGAAGAAATAGAACAAATAGAGAAAAACAAGACATGGACTCTTGTACCTAGGCCTAAAGACAAAAATGTAATTGGAATGAAATGGGTATTCAGAAACAAGTTGAATGAAGATGGTCAAGTATCTAGAAACAAAGCTAGATTAGTGTGTAAAGGGTATTCTCAAGAAGAAGGTATAGATTATGGAGAGAATTTTGTTCCTGCTGCAAGATTAGAAGGTGTAAGAACTCTACTGGCATATGCAGCACATAAAGGATTTAAGGTATATCAGATGGATGTAAAATTTGCATTTCTCAATGATATTCTTGATGAAGAAGTCTACATTAAGCAACCTGAAGGTTTTGTTGATCCGAACAAAAAGGATATGGTCTGCAAGTTACATAAAGCATTGTATGGTTTGAACAAGCCCCTAGAGCATGGTATGAAAGATTACATAACTATCTTATTCAAACTGGTTTCAAAAGAGCTAATGATAATAGTAGTTTATACATCAAAGAAGGACCAGATAATAGAATTGTTTTGGTAGAAATATTTGTGGATGATACTATGTTTACAGGTATTGATGATCAGTGCAAAGAATTTTCAGAGCAAATGAACAAAGAATTTGAAATGTCTATGTTTGGTCAGATAAAGTTTTTTGTTGGTCTTCAAATTCAGCAAAGCAAGAACGGTATCTACATTACTCAGTCTAAATACATCAAGGAAATACTTAAGAAGTTTGGTATGGAAGATGCAAAACCAGTTGGTACACCCATGTGTACAGGACTAAAGCTTACAAAAGATGATGATTCAAAAGAAGTAGATCAGACCTTATATAGATCAATGATTGGAAAATTATAGTATGTAGTTCATACAAGGCCTGATATTGCCTTAGCAGTTGGTATTATAGGAAGATTCTCAGTAAAACCCAGAGAAAATCATATGATGGCAATCAAAAGAAGCTTGAGATACTTGAAAGGAACTGAAGATTATGGCTTGTGGTATAAATTTGGAGGCAATCTGGACTTAAAAGTGTTTACTAATGCTGATTGGGCAGGAAACATTGATGATAGAAAGAGTACAAGTGGTGGAGCATTCTTTCTTGGCAAGAGGTTGGTATCTTGGACTAGTAAAAAGCAAAATTGCACATCCCAATCCACAACAGAAGCAAAATATGTTGTTGTAGCAGTAAACTACTCTAATATTGTTTGGTTTAAATAGTTATTGGAAGGCATGAAGGTTGAGATCAAAGAACCAGTTGTTATATTTTTTGATAATACAAGTGCAATAAATATTTCAAAGAATCCAGTAATGCATTCCAAAACCAAGCACATTGCTATAAAATATCACTTTGTCAGAGAATTGGTGCAAGACAAGGAAATCAAATTGGAATATATTCATACAAAAGAAAAAATTGCAGATATCTTCACCAAGCCACTACCTAAGGATGCATTCTTGTATCTAAGAGGTAAGTTAGGGGTCATTCCCCTATCTGAGGCTCACTAAATGAAGTTTTAGTGATGCATCAACCAGAGCATATTAAAGATCAGTCAGTTGACGCAGCACAGTCAAGGAATCATTACATATGAATCAGTACTCAAGGTACATTGCTATTCACCTAGTATGTGTTGTATTTTGCATGTGTTGTCAAAGAGGGAGAGTTTGCTATCATACTTCAAGAAATTTCTTAAGATTTCTAAGAGTTTTCTTGGAGAGTTTTCAGTCAGAAAGAGAAGTTGGCTGACAGAGGGAGTCCTCATAGATGAGAATCAGAATGAAGCTAAGGATATGTTCCTTACTCTATGTTTTCTATGAAATTTCATTGTGCTATGACATGTTGTGTTTCCATCAATGCCAAAGAGGGAGATTGTTGGATATAATTGTCTGAAGGAGATTGTTGGATTAATTGTGTGTTGTCTTTGATGTCACACAAATGTCATATCATTTACTGAGCTCAGTCGGTCAACAAAGCAATTCCTAGTATTTACCGAGCTCAGTCGGTCTGCAGGTGGTTTTTAGTATCTACCGAGATATTTCGGGCATCAAAGAAAAATATGGCAGAAAATAGTGTTAATTGAGCTTCCATGGTTATCAAAGGAAAGTTAGTGTTTACCGAGTTCACTCGGTCTCCAAAGGATGTTACAGAATTCGCAGTGCTTACTGAGTTCTCTCGGTCACCAAAGGAAATCTCTTCGGATTAGTGTTTACTGAGCAAGGTCGGCCCAGTGAAGGAATTTTTTATTTTGAGAAATAAAGTTTGTTTATTCCAGCCGACTGTTGTAATGATTAGTAATGTTATTAGTGCCGACTTGACAATCTAAATGGATAATTCGAATGGTATATATAGAAGGTCAAGTTGTGAATTAAAAAGTGTGTGCAAGTGAAAAGAAGAAAAGTGTGAGCTAATTTTGAAGGATGATTAGATATCCTTGAAGAGCAGCAGAGATATATTTGATCAGGAAGGATCTAGTGAAGCAAAACAGAGATCTGTAATCAGCAATTCAGTTGCATCATTATTCAGGTCACTTCATTGTTACTTTCTTACCATTGTAGCAGTGATTTCAAAATCTCCTAACCAAGTTGGTTTAACAACCATTTTGTAAATCCTCTAACAAGGTGATAGTTCTATTGAATTATTTCAAGACCTCTTACAAGGCCACTCCTAATAGGGTGATTAAATCCTTTAACAAGGTCACACCTAACAGTGTGTTTTGTAACCTTTAACCGGGTTGGCTCCTAATAGGGCTCACTTCAGAAAAGTGAAAAATAGTAACTAGTTACATTGGTGGTTTTTCCCATATTGGGTTTCCACGTTAAATCTAGTGTCTCTTGTGTTCATGATACTTTTTTTATTCATGTATGTTAATCACTGATGAATGCTTAAGAATAGTTATAATTAATACTCACTGCAATAATCGAGTTTTCAGTATAACAACAGTAAATGATTTAATAAAACATCTAAGGGATCTGTGGTAATATTTTTATGTTTAACTGATTCACCCCCCCTCTCAGTTACTCCATCTATATTTCCAACACTAACTAGGTCTACCTTGTAGAGATCACACACAGAATCAACAACACAACAGTGAGAGAGAGAATGCAGAGATCTTTCATATATTTATTTCAATTGATTCATACATGTCAAGCTGTAAGGCCTTCTCGGTTTAGGCCAGATATTACAATTAAGTACAAAAGTCCTCCAACATGCGAGGATCTACCAATAATCTCTAATATTCTAGCTTCTATCTTCTATCAAAACTGACTCTCCCTAAACTCTAACCAAACAACTGCATTTATACAAGAGGCTACCAAATCAAGTCGGCCTTATGATCCATCATCAACGGAAGGAACGACCAGATCTAGGCCCACATGCTTCCCAATGATAGATATCATCATTAAATCCATGACCAAAATTAATTACACAAGTCAACCTCAACAAAAATCCAAAACAAACAACTCAATAAGCAAGGATAACCAAGCGCCAGATAAGCATCATTGAGCGCTAGGGAAATTCACCGAGTGCCAGAGAGATAACTAACCAACACCAGTGAACAAAAGAAACTAAGCAACACCAAACCAACTCGGTCAAAGCAAGAACTAAGCAACATAGAAAAATTCAAACATCTTTTGGGTGACACAAGATTGTCGACCCAAGATGCTCCTGCATCAAACACCTGGGGTTATTTGAAAATGATTTTCAGAATCATGAAATAGGTACGATCTGAGCTACATCCAACTCAAATTGTGAAATCCATTAATTGTCTTCAATCAGTCTATTCTTCCACTTTACCAGATATTCCATATATTGTTTTCCTCTTGTACTTATGCCAATTCTTTGCTCCAAAATCTACTCAACTTCTTTTGTCAATTTCTTAGGATAATCATTCGGTACTGTCATTTCTTCATCTGGCTCATGATACTCATACAAATCAATAATGTTGAAAATAGGTGATATGTCCATGTCATCAAGTAACTCAATCACATAAGCATTACCATTGTCAAATTTCTTCAGTATCTTGCAAGGTCCAAACTTCTTCATTTTTAGCTTCCCATATATTCCAACATGAAATCTATCTTTCTTCAAATGAACCATCACTTCATCACCGACTACAAAATTCTTATGTCTTCTTGATCTATCAGCTCTGTCTTTGTATTTTTTATTACTTTTCTCCAATTTATATTTCACATCTTCATGCAATTTCTTCATGTACTCAGCAAACTTTACTCCTTCAACACTTCTCTTTCTTTCATCAACAATATCCATCAAATCTGATATATCTCTTGGTTATATGCCATTTACAATCTTGAATAGAGGTAGAATGGATTCAACCCTATTCAAATGTATAAGGGGAAATATGAGATCTATTCTCAAACCCAAATTCCCCAAAGAAGAGATCCAATTTGATCAACCAAAAGGTTAATACACAATTGAATCAATTTGTGAAGAATATGGAAGAGAGAGAGAGAGAGAGTAAATCCAATATTTCCCTATGGAGGAGAATGTTTGGAAATCTGAAATAATTGAAATACAAATACTAACCTCAAATTAGGATAGATCTGGAACATGTTGAATTATGATGTCTATGTACACTTTCGAGAAAATCTAAACCCTGTACTGGACTGGAAATGCCGAGATAGAGAAAACCCAGAAATCTTTCTCCAAGATGGCCCAGCTTGGGTTTGACCCTCATAAAAGGTCAAATACTACATTCTTTATTTGAATTCTAATTCGAATTCTATTTGCAGATCTCAGAAGTTTGCCGAAAAGGCTATCTAAATTTCTCTCAGATCTAAAATTATGTACCTGTACCTACAAGAAAATGGGGGGTTTTTGTTGTATGGGGGGTTTTCCTTGGTCAAACCCCAATTTAGGAATTAACCTTGAAATTGAATTGAAATGTATTGTGCATAAACAAAGTAATTGAAACAAATCACCTCGCTTATGTTGAAGTCCTTGTAGAGGATTCGAATCCTCAAATCCACAAGTAGGAATGAATGTAGGATGTCTCCAATCAATGGTATTTGATCTTCAACACCAATCTTGATTTGATCTTTGCATATGAGAAAGCTTGCATGAATGGAGAAGAAGGGATCTTCAAGGGGTCTCTAAAGAGATTGAATCCTTCAATGGCTAACAATGGATCTCCTTGATGGATGGATGCTTGAACACTTGAATGCTTAAAGACTTGCTTGTACTTGAGAGCTTGAGCACTTGAGATGTGAAAGATGGATATGAAAATGAGAGAGGAAGGCCTTCTTTTATAGTGAACTAGGGCACACTCCTCTAGAGGGACCACCTTGGAGAATTAAATCCCAATTAGGTCCTAACCTTTAGAAAATATACCTAGATTAAATGCAATTAAAGGATTTACCATCCTGAAACCTGAAATGGCCGACCCAAAGGTGGGAAAATAAATCTCCCGAAAGCCTAATGCTCGAAAATCATGGAAATTGGAGATTTGAAGGAAGGGGGAAAAATTGAGGTTGGACCTGACCTAGTCAGGTTCGACCTCAACCCTAAACCTGGTCCCAGATTGACTCAGAACCAAGTCAGGAGGTCTCGGGGATGCCCAGAAACCTAGAACTGATGCCAAAACTAGATAGAATGTCAAGGATAGACATAAAATCCTATGATTAGTGTGATGAAGGCAAGGAAGATCTATTTCTACATCCTACCTAGAAAATAGAGCCATGGAAGAGGGAAAATCAGTAGAATCCTTAAGATCCTAACCCTAATTTCACCTAGAATGAAGAAATCAAGTGCAGGGAAGAAGTGGAAAATGGGGAGAAAAGCCAAATACATGCAAAGACCTGATCAAGGCACTTGACATGACCCCAAACCACTTACTCGGAGGGCTAAACACTCTTATCATGGAAGTGCTTCCATTTTAAGATGATACATTAAACCCCCACTTTAGCAAGAGTATGGACTCGATGCAAACTCTTGGTAAAGGAGATCAAAATGAAAAGATAATCTTATCGTAATCCAAGGGACAAAGAGAAACCTTAAGCCCCCAGGGACTCAAGTCTTCATCGACTCCTAGATCACAATAAGAGAAACATCTCTAGAGAAAGAAAGAAGAGGTGACTACCTCACCCAATGAGAACTTATGTCCCATTGTGAACCACACAGGAAAATGGTGCAACTGGAAAGATGGAATTGAACCGCCTAGTAAATGTGGCTACTCACTAGTCAACCCATCAAGGATTTATCCTTAGGAATATTCTATTCCATAAGAATAAAACCAAAAATAAAAACAAAAGAGATCCAATCTTAAGGACACTTCTGACCTTAAGGGATCACAATATATGTGTATTTGAAACTGGAGGGATCAAGAGATCCTAAAATATAAATATGTGCTTTAAGGATTAGTTACTAATCCAAAAAAGGAAAAGAAGTATCTTGAAAAATATATGCATATTGAAAAGCGTGTGTGTGTGCAACAGGTGAGCAGAGCGTATGCCCCCACGTTAAAGTCATTGCTGACACTTTAATAGGAGCAATGGCTTTAACGGAAACATAAACAACTCCACTGATTATGTTTCCAAGTCGAGATGCCCCCAGACAAAGACAAATCAAGGGAAATATCACAGAAACATACAGAGAACACAAAAGGGATCTACCTTCTGTGAGGTCAGTATGATCATAAGATAATAAATATATGATATTATTGCAAATGAATTGACATCATTCCCCAAAGAAAGTAGAACTACAATCACAAAGGAGGAAAGATCACATAAGATATACGAAGGAGAATCTTTTTAGACCATGACATGGAGACCAAAAAGAATTAGTGCTGCCATATCTCAAATCTAAGTGTAGCCACGTAAAATTGGACAAGTGATAATCAAAATGCAATAAATCAATAAATGGATCAAAAATCATTAAAATGGATTAAATGCATTAAAAGGGGACTTAATTAAATAAAGTTGAGCAAAATCAATTAAAACAAAAGAATTATTAAATAATGATGTTAAATGATTAAATTGAAGCTTAAAAGGGCCAAAAATAATATATAATTGATTTTAATCAATTAATTGTATAGTTGTTTAATCAAAAATCAAAATGAACCTATTACCCTTCCATGGCTAAATTTAATTAATTAATTGAATTAATATTCCTTATTTTCTTTCAACAAAGTGATCAACCAATGGAAATTGAGAAAAAAGGACACAAATCACTCAAAACATTTAAATTGTCCAAAGCTTTGAGACCATTTAAAGGCTTGTCCCCTCATTTGTCCCCCCATTTATGGACAATGCAAAGTTTTTTACTCAACCATGGGATAATCATGATTACTTCACTCCACCCCCTACCCTTGGGAAATTACTATAACTATGAGGCATTTTGTGTGATGAAGTTACTCATTTTGTGTTATAGACATGTCATCTTGATCAGAAAATGAGAGACAATGAGGTGCCACAAGATGACCTACCATATTTTGGAACTTTTCTTCTTCTAAGTTAGTAGGAACATTTGTCTCTATTAGAGCTTTTTCCAAAATATCTTTATGGTTTGGGGATAACTTCAACAATTCTAAGATAAAGATTTGCACTGGAGTTCTTTGCAACTGATCAACCAAGCTATACGGTTTTGTTGTTGTAGAAGGTTACTTGACCACGATGTTGGACTATGGAGTGTTAATAACTTTAGGAGCAGCTCCTTGTAGAGTCATTTTAGAATTATGCCCTCTTGTAATGACATTTGATGCCTCTTTTCATGGCTGCTCATTGATTATTATAGCATTCACAATGTTGTCATAAGGTGGCGCAAAGTTAAGATTATTGGCACTTTGTTTCTTGCCATTAGATGACTCCCCTTTATCATGTTTGTAGAAGGGTTGTTTGAATGCTATATGATCTTCATTGTTTTGAGGTCCATCAATGGTGATCATGTCATTATCGATTAAATCTTGCACTACATTCTTTAATTGCAGACTTCATTTGTTGTGTGCCCTCAAATTCTATGGTATTCACAATGGCTATTGGCGCTCCATAAGGCTGAATGCTGGGTAAAGTAATGACATTATTAGCCATGAGAGTCTTTAATTCCTTTTCAAGGGGTTCACCCAAGGGTGTGAAGTTCCTTTGAGGGGTTGGCCTCAAATTTATATCAAATTTAGTACTCAAATTATCTCCTTGATTTCCATTATTGGTATGGTTGTTGTTGGATGGCGCATTGGGAATCTGATTGGTATTATTCACTTGATTAGGTGTCCTTGTAAGAGCAAAGGGGACCACCTTCAAGTTGCTAGATTCAACTACTCCATCATTCACAATTCCCTTATTGTTGTTCTTATAACGGCTGTTACTATTGAACCAATTATTCTTTTGATTGTTGCCATTGTTGCCATTGTTGCCATTGTTGGAGTTGTTCTTGTTATCTTTGTACAGTTTGAGTTCTCCACTTTTGACTAGCACTTCTTCCGTTGTTACTCCATTTTCAATTAGATCTTGAAAGGTCTTTAGACATTGCATTCGTAATCGGTAGTTCAACTCATTGCTTAAACTGTTTATGAAGATATCCATCTTCTCTTTTTCAGGCACACTTCTAGGATATCTTGCAAAAACTGTCCTCCACCTTTGTAGAAAAGTGAGGAATGCCTCTCCATCCTTTTGTTTAGTATTGCATAATTTTATCATTGTGACCTCATGTTTAATATTATATGAGTAATGGGCCATGAATTTTGAAGCTAGCTCTTCGAAGGTCTTAATGCCAAAGGGTAACTTAGAAAACCACTCCATAGCCATGCCTCCTAAGCTTCACGAAAATAATCTCATTAACTATGTTGTATCATGCATGAACTCTAAGCTCAATTCACAAAACTCTCGTAAGTGATCTTGGGGATCTGTCATTCCTTCATACTTGTCATACTTGGGGAACACAACATTGATTGGGAATGGCACCATAACCAAGCTTTTATCAAACGGGAATGGACACAATGCTTCTATGGAGAAAGGCTTAGGAGTCTCGCTTTGCTTAATGTTGTCCAATTGCATTTGAAACATCTTGAATTGCTTTTTCATGATGTCTAAGGTACTTTCCTCAACTTCTGGTGCTTTGAGTTGGTTGACATCATAGTCACGAGGCAGCTTGAGACCTTTTTGTGCTAAGTCCATGAAGTGTTTTTCTCTATCTCTGTCCATTGCCTTTTCCATTAGCTTTCAGAAATAAGGACATTGGATAGCCTCACTAACTTTTTCATCCGTGGCATCTTCTATCATTGCTTCGGTGTGAGTTGTAGTGTGAGTTTGGTCAATACCTTGAGCATTTTGATCTGCTCCTCCATTGTTGGTATTGCCTTGGTTAGTAGTGTTGCCCTGCTTATTTATATCATTGCCCCCGTTATTGGCATCACCCTAGTTAGTAAGATCAATACCACTATTATCTTTGCCACCCAAACCACCATAATACATCATGTTGTCTTATACTTCTTGTTCGGGTGATTTTTGGGGTACTCTAGGAGTGGTAGACTCTTCTCCTAGGTAAGGGAGTTCTTGTCTTAAGTACGTTTCGTCAGCTTGCAAGGTTTGCTTAATGTAGTAAGATCTAGTGAAAGTAGGCATGAACCTTAGAGAATAAGATTAAAAACTACTCGGGGTCTAATCCTTTGCAAAATTTTCAAAAATGTATAGAACAGGATTTTTGACCAAACTGAAAGCCTGAGAAGTAAGAACACGGAAAAGGGTACTCAAAAATGTGTTCAATTTTTTTTTATTTATCTTGCAAGTACTCTCTGTTTTCCCTTTTAAATTTTTGGGCGTCACTGAACCAAGTATAGGCATGACTGAAAGTTTTAAACGTGTGTACTGGTTTCTTATTAAGCAATAAACTGTAGGTTACCAGGCGAGACTTTGTTAATGCCAGGCAGGTTTTCAATTTTTCCAGGTGTGTTTGAAATTTTTCTAAGCGTGACTTCAGTATGTCTACGCGTGTTTAAACAAGTCACAGGCATGACTGAACCTCTAATAGGTGAGTGTGTTTCATGCATAGGCAGCACTTCTCTGACCAGGGTATAAGATTTTGAATTTTTAAAATGTGTAAGATCAGTTTTTGGAAATTTATGTGTTTGAAAATAGAAAAACAAGCACAACACACACATCACTTTGTCATCATGTCCCTAAAAACATTCTAATGTGTATGTTCTCTGATGTTTTTCACAAGTATATCACAATAAAGAATTCCAAACAGCCTACCTAAAGTCAATTTTGGCTTGTAAATATGGCTCTACAAGGTGGCTTTGCTATTTTACCAAGTCTTAATAGATATTCTGTTCAAATAGAATTCAATCTCTCAATCCTCCAAGGAGGCTTCCCACATGCACTGAAATACGATTTTGTGCAATCCATTAAGACTACTAGAGGAAGGTTGAAAAATCAAAATCCGTTTGTCATGCACCCCATTAATGATACATGTGTTTCATTTTAGAGTGGGTCGGATTCCCATGGCAAAAGCATGTGTATCCCACTTTGGGTTGTCCCTCTCACCGGCCTCATTAAGGCAAACTCAGGAGGTGAGCCCACTAAATCTCTATTTTAAATAACATGTTCAAGGAAAGCAATGAAATGGAATTAAGGTTAAGTTTTTGGGAATTTGGTTCACCTAAAAGGTGAAGAGCATATCCCTAACTTTCCCTTTTGTTCCCAAACACTTCAAGCAATTTAATTGTTCTTTCTCAACCTCTTGACAAGGAGGTTCTTAAATTTGAAATATTTGGTTAAATTCCCTCCTTATTAAAGCTAGATTCAAATGAAATGCCGCAATTTAAGAGAATGCAAGCTTGATCATGTAAAATACCTTTCCTTGTAGCTAGCAAAAGGCTAGGGGCATTTTTGAATCATTGGTTTTTATCTTATTTCCACTCATCTAGTGGCGATCATTCCAGCTCCCTCCTCCAACAAATTAGTCCAACACAACCAATTCATAATGAGGGGAAACCAAAATTGACTTTGACAACATGAAGATTTAAGTAAATAAAACTTTAGAGCACTTTGTTTGCATTTTTAACAATTGAGCTTAAGGATCAAAAATCCAATTTAATGAAACAAATTTATGCTTGTAAGCTTCAATCACAGCAATGTATTTTTCATATACCTTAACATCTTCATCCAATGTTGATTCAAGAACAACTTTGGTATGTGCTTGATTTTCCTTCTTGATCCTTTTAGTCAATGCTTTTCCCTCTTGGTTGAACCTAGTTTATGGCTTTTTCACTTTTGGATGCCTGGTCATTTACTGTTAAAAAGTACAAACAAAGAGTTAGATATTGAAATTTATCAATTTAAAAACCAAAACAAACAGCAGACATCAGGCAACATCGTCCAGCTAATAGGCGTGACTAAACTGCTTACAAGCGTAACTTTGATAGTAGCGAGCGTCACTTTGCAACGGCTCAAGCGTTACTCAAAGTTACACAAGCATGAACAGCTTATTCAGAGGCGTGAACAAAGATTAAAATTGCACAAAATATTTATTGCTAAGCGACATGTTAACAGTACTAAGCGATAAATTTCCTTAGCAAAAGCGTGACTAAAAATATAACATGCGAAGCAAAGTGTAAATTGAAGCAATAGGAAATTAAAGCTAGGCGATACTCCCTAAGTCACAGGCGTGACTATGAGTCACAAAGGCTGAAGGCTTTGTCATTAGATGTGTAGATCTCCAGCTCGTAAGCGTTAATACAGGGCTCTTAGGTGACAAAGAACCGACTATAGGCGTGATTCAATCTCTTGTAAGCGTGACTTTTCCAGTTTCCTACAAGCAATTCACGGAAAATAGAATATCCAAGCATGCAAATGGAGATGAAAATGATGAAGTGAGGCTTAGAGCCCCATGGTGGGTGCCATTTGTGTGATGAAGTTACTCACCTGCATGAAATTAAGATCTACTAACATCAATTTAATCAAATACAATGCAAATTTAACTAGAATTGAAATTATAATCTATATTATCCCATGGTTCTCTAGATAGAAGTGGTAAGTGAAGCTCTCAGCTACAATCGTCACTAGTGACACCTCTAAAATGAGAAATAATGCTGCTACTATGCTTATGCTATGCTTCTATAATGATTCTAGCTCAAGAATGATGAAATTATGATACTAAATGCTCAAATTGCTCAAATTGCTCTTGGAAATGATCTCAATTGCCTATAGTAACAATGCTATGCAAATGAAATTCCAGGATGGAAATGCTCTCCAAAATGCCTCATACTTATAGTAATTTCCCAAGGGTAGGGGGTGGAGTGAAGTAATCATGATTATCCCATGGCTGAGTCAAAAACTTTTCATTGTCCATAAATGGGGGGACAAATGAGGGGACAAGCCTTTAAATGGTTTCAAAGCTTTGGACAATTTAAATGTTTTGAGTGATTTGTGTCCTTTTTGTCTCAATTGCCATTGGTTGATCACTTTGTTGAAAGAAAATAAGGAATATTAATTCAATTAATTAATTAAATTTAGCCATGGAAGGGTAATAGGTTCATTTTGATTTTTGATTAAACAACTATACGATTAATTGATTAAAATCAATTATATATTGTTTTTGGCCCTTTTAAGCTTCAATTTAATCATTTAACATCATTATTTAATAATTCCTTTGTTTTAATTGATTTTTCTCAACTTTATTTAATTATGTCCCCTTTTAATGCATTTAATCCATTTTAATGATTTTTGAGCCATTTATTGATTTATTGCATTCTGATTATCACTTGTCCAATTTTACATGTCTACACCAAGTAGATTACACAAGGAAACATTTACGAACAATAACACATTTACTAGATAACTTTGAACAATGCATAGAAGAATAGAGATACATATAGGAGATTTGAACAACAGTTTTTGATTCCTTCATCACCTTGCACCAACTGAGTAACAAGGATCATATAAAAGAATCTAACAACATTTAGCAAACAAATTTCGAGAGAAACACAGTACAATAGGCAAACACACAACAAAGCTACCATGAAGGACAAGCCGATCAAGTGTGTCGCCTACTTTCCCCATCTTGTTGTATATCATTTAGGGAAGGTGGGTAACTTGCAAGAGGGACTATATCCAACATAGTAGGAATGATAGCCAGTTCCAAACAAGGATCCTCTTGAGAATCACTATGTTCGACACTAGGTGTAAGAGTTAATTGTGATGAAAGTGTAGACTATGATTTTGAACCTGTTACCTGTCTTGAAAGGCTGAAACATTCAAACATTAGACTAATCTAACATGTTCATGAACTAAAAAATAGCATAAGACATGAAAACAAAACCAAAGCCACCTCAAGATTGTTGCTAAAAAAATAAGTGCTATAGAGCAAATGTTTGATTCGCTTCAATTGGAGGGATGTGGGTGTGCTCTCTAAGCACTTGGAGCATATTCTAATGCATACTAAGATTGATTTTAGACCAAATATAGGTGTGATATGATGCTATATGCTATGCTAAACAATGAAAGAAACTATATTAATCCATTATTGCTAAGCTATGATGTTCTTTAAGAAAGCTTGAAGATGATAAAAAGAAACTAACAATTAGTATTGCTTATGCTAAGTCTAGAGCTAAATGGATATGATAACAATGCATAAAATGAAAGATGAATGGATATTTTTCTCTTGGAAATGAGGACTATTTATAGACTTTTGGGAGGATGAATGAGTGGCTAGGATCAAAATCCTTAAGAGAGGCCAAGATTCATTCAAAGGGGAGCACATGGATTGTGCTAGTTCAAGGCCACCTCCTTGTGACAAGTGTCACAAGGGCATTGGGTTGAAAGATGGGAGGAATGTGCACAATTTGAGAAATGTGCCTAAGGTCAAAGGGTGTAAGAAAGGGGTGAGGGGCTTCTTAAATGCATCATAAATGCATGTAAGAGGGATAAGGAGGCTTTAAATGCATCATAAATGCATGTAAGAGAAGCCTCTAAAAGTTTGTTGACTTTGGTTAAAGTTTAGGAGTTGGCTAATCTTGGTTAGGGAATGTGACAAGGTTAGGGAGGTGATTAGGATTAGGATTAGGATTAGGACTTTCTAGAAGAGTCTAGCACTTCCTTAGGATAAATAAAGATTTTTAGGAAATAGATAAAGATTTATTTATTTCCATGGGTTTAGGTTTGAGAAAATTTATTAAAATAAATTTAATAAACATAAGGATTAAATATTTAATCTTAATTAAATATTTTGAGTTGGGGTTAGGGTTAGAAAATGATGGGATTAGCCTTTAATCGTAATTAAAGAGGGTTTTAGAAGATTTTGGAAGAGGTTAGTGGTTTTAGGAAAAAAGGCCAACTTTTGGTCAAAAAATAAATTAATTATTTTTTGGGGGATTTTTGGTCAATTTATTAATTAAAATAATTAATAAATAGGGGATTAATGTTTAAATAAGATTTAAACATTTTTGGGAGGGATTTCTTAATTAAATATTTTTAATTAAGAAAAAGGGATTCAATGACATAAAAATAAATAAATTAATTAAATAAATAATTAATTAATAAATGATGATGTCATCAGAGATTTTTCAGAAAATAAAAATACTTTATTTTCTAAAGGATTTTTAGGTGTCTACATTTTGCCCCTCTTTGATGCGATGCCGCAAGTGGCATGGCTTCAAAGACAAGAAAATAAGATGCCCAAGGCTAGAATTTAGAGGAATAAAGGATTGTGCCCCCTCGAGAAAATAACGCAAGGAGTAAACATTGTGGAATTTTCTCGAAAGGAAACAGAGAAGGAACGACTGAGGAAGCAGGGGAGATAAATTACCAAGCTTCCAAGAGCAAAGATGGGTGAATGCAAGATGAGATGAAATGCAAAATGCAGGATGCAGCTACATGAGGATGCAAGATTAATCTATATGATGCAGGATGCAGGGGAGATGGGGAAGCTCCAAGTGCAAATGTGGAGAGCACAACCTAGTTTAATATAGCAATGCTAGAGACCTGCCAAGGATACTGGGATCACGAGGCCTTGTCACCAGCGTTGCATAGGACTGACACTAAAAAGACACACAGGGTTGCCCCAGCATCATGCATGAACCCAAGAGGAAGCATGGTGGAAATGATGCTGAAGAAACCACAAACACACAACTGACTCACAGGCAGAAGTAAAAGATCAAAAGACCTTGCCCCATATTATCCTCATTCGTAGCGCACCATGATATAAAGGATCGGGGCGACTTTGAGTAGAGAACAACGAGAAGCTGTAAAAGATTAACAAGACCCAAAGGACAAAATCCAAGGTCAAATGAAAACTCCAAAAGACAACCTTTGCCAAGGAGAGAGATTTGATTTGATTGATGGCGGGAAGATTAGATCGGACAGGAGGAAGGATACATCCTCAAGGACCTGCTGATTGATGAGAGAATGAGTGGTGTTGTTCGCTGGCAAATGATGAAGTCAAAGAATAATCACGGTGATCAAGAATAGTCGACAATTGAGGTTGTTAAAGTACAAGGCTGGGTAGGACAAAGTGTGCTGATCAAAATGCTGCTGCAGGACTGACAAGGACTGATGTACAATGGACGGGAAAAGATATATAATGGATATGTACAAAAGCTCAGGATTGGGGATAGGAAGATCTCGCTATACATGATAGAGTACAAGATATATGCAAGATATGGTACAAGATATGTGCAAGAGGGATTGTGGTGTTGCTGAAGGTTGATGGAAAAAGGAATGCTGGGGGATGGTGGATGGGGATGGGAATGGGAGAAAAAGGACTGAGATGGTGGGATGGGGGATGGGAGTTTGATAGATAATGACTCGGTCCACTATGTATGGTGCCTGAGTGCCAGGTTTTCACCAACATACTTGTCCAAGGCGCCTGAATTGCCAAGTTTTCACCATTGGACGATTTTTTTCTTTTTTTTTTTTCTTTTTCTATTTTTTTTTGCTTTTTTTGATTTTTTTTACTTTTTGCTGCTTTTTCCAATTTTTATGGATTTTTTGAATATGAAGGATCTGGTTCAGGCATAGAACCTCTTCAGATGTATGATGTTGATTGGATCATTCAAAGGCTCTCCTTTTGGTGTAGATAGCTGATAAGCTCCGGAGCTGAAACATGAGGTGACCACATAGGGGCCCAGCCAAGTAGGCTCAAACTTGCCTTTCTTTTCACGATTTGCTTGGACCTTTTGATTTTCTTTGAGAACCATGTCACCGACTTGGAACTGTCTAGGATGGACCTTCTTGTTATAACTCATTTTGAGTCGATTCTGGTATGCAACCAGGTGATCGTAGGCTTGCCATCTCTTTTCATCTAGCAGATCTAGCTGTGTGAGCCAGGCCACACGATAGTCTTCATCAGTTGTATAGTTCTTCATGGAGACTCGCAATGATGGGAGCTCGACCTCGATCGGCAGAACGGCTTCAGCACCATATACAAGGGAATATGGGGTGGTGCCTGTGGGAGTGCGATAGGAAGTGCGGTAGGCCCAAAGGGCAGGATTGATTTGGAGGTGCCAGTCACGACCAGAATCATTGACAACCTTCTTGAGGATTTTCAAAAGAGCTTTGTTGGTTGCCTCAGCTTGGCCATTTCCTTGAGGGAAATATGGACTGGAGAAACGGTGATGGATGTGGAGTCTGGCACACAGATCATCCACATGCTGGTTTTCAAAAGGTGTGCCATGGTCTGTGAAAATGGTAGATGGTATGCCGAAGCGGCAGATGATGTGGTAAAGGATGAACTTGGATATTTGGATGCCAGTAGTTAGGGTGAGCGGAATCGCTTCAACCCATTTGGTAAAGTACTCTGTGGCTGTTATGATATACTTGTGTCCATCCGAAGAGAGGGGGGTGATCAAGCCAACGAGGTCGAGGCCCCAACATGAAAAAGGCCATGGTGGTGCAATAGGCTGTAGATCCTGTGCTGGTGCATGTATCAAATTGGCATGTTGTTGACATGGGAGACATTTCTTAACAAATTCACATGCATCATGTTCCATTGTTGGCCAATAATATCCAACTCTAAGCAACTGCCTTACTAGAACCATGCCACTCGTGTGGGCACTGCAAATTCCAGCGTGAACTTCTTGTAAGGCCAGGACGGCCTCGTTTGAATCTAAACATCTAGATAGGACATTGTGATACCCGCGACGATATAGGGTGTTGGCTACAAGAGTATAGTGGGAAGCTCTGTGAATAAGGTTTTGGCGTTGGTTATTGGTGAGATGGGGAGATATGATACCATTTTTTAGATATGCATGGATGTCGTGGTACCATGGGGATTGAGGACCAACCAAGACACATACCATTTCTGCATCAGCGTTCTCATAAGCTAGCGTATGTAGCTGCTCGACTAGGAATTCATACTGTGATGCGTCGCGTGGGATTTCTAACAAGGATCCAATGGTTGCCATTGCGTCTGCTGCTTTGTTCTGAAGTCTTGGGATCTATGTGAACTGTAGATGTAGGAAATGCTCTTGCAGTTTGTCCACTAGCTCTTTGTAAGGTAGCAACTTGTCATCCTTTGTCTGATATTCATCTAGGACTTGTTTGATAAACAGCTGTGAATCTCCAAATACTTGTAATTCTATGATATTCCACTGAATGGCTATTCTGAGACCTAAGATGAGTGCCTCATATTCTGCAATGTTGTTGGTACATGGGAATCCCAATTTGAATGATTTTGGGATGTAGTCACCTTGAGGTGTGACGAATAGGATTCCTGCCCCTGATCCATGTGATGTGTAGGAGCCATCAAAGTATAGTTTCCACATGGGCTGCTCTTCAATCATGCATAAGTGTTCATCAGGGAATTCCATGATTAGTGGATAGGCATCCACCAGTGGTGCTTCTGCTAGTTGATCGGCAATGACTTGCCCTTTGATTGCTTTACGATCAATATACTGGATGTCAAACTCACTGAGTATCATGACCCATTTTGCCATACGGCCTGTGAGGGTTGTCCTTGATAACAGATACTTAAGAGGGTCCACCTTTGATATGAGCTTGATTGTGTGGCTAAGCATGTAATGTCTAAGTTTTTGAGTGGCAAAGACCACTGCTAGGCATGCTTTCTCCATGGGTGAATAGTTAAGCTCATAGCCCACAAGAGTGCGACTGATGTAGTAGACAGCTCGTTCTCTATTTTCATCATCATGATGTGCTAGGAGTGCCCCTAGTGCTGTAGCTGTTGTTGAGATGTAAAGGATGAGTGGGCATCGTGGAACTGGTGGTACAAGGATCGGAGCGTTAGCTAGATACTCCTTGAGCTTATCAAAGCTTCTTTGGCATATGGGATCCCACTTGAAGTTGGTGTTTTTGCATAAGAGATGTGAGAATGGTTGGCACTTGTCTGCTAGTTGCGAGATGAACCGCCGAACTGATTGAAGCTTGCCCTGTAGGCTTCTGAGCTGTTTGAGATTTCTTGGTGGAGGCATCTCCGTTATTGCTTTTACCTTTTTAGGATCGATCTCTATGCCTCGTCTAGAGACGATGAAGCCTAGAAGCTTGCCAGATGTAACACCAAAGACACATTTCTTAGGATTAAGCTTTAAGCCATAATGATTCAGATGATCAAACACACGCTCTAAGATGTTGAGGTGTTCATCCCTTGTTTTAGAATTTGCAAGGATATCATCCACATAGTCTTCAAGGATCTTGTGGATCATGTCATGGAAGATCGCTGTCATTGCTCGTTGATATGTTGCTCCTGCATTCTTTAACCCGAATGGCATCATGTTGTAGCAGAAGGTGCCCCATGGGGTTGTGAATGCTGTTTTATGTTGATCTGCTTCTGCTATATGAATCTGGTTGTAGCCGGAGAAGCCATCCATTAGTGACAACATTTCATGGCCCGCTGTAAGGTCTATGATCATGTCTATGTTAGGTAGCGGGAAATCATCTTTAGGACATGCCTTGTTCAAGTCCCTAAAATCTGTGCATATTCTGATGTCTCCTGAAGGCTTTGTGACAGGTACCATGTTGGAGATCCAATCTGAGTAATCTATAGCTCTGATAATCTTTGCATCTAGGAGTTTTTCTAGTTCTAATTTTACCAATAGAGCTACTTTGGGATGCATTTTGCGTAGCTTCTGCTTTACTGGCTTGGCATTAGGATCCACTGCTAGATGATGAACGACAAGATTAGGATCAAGCCCAGGCATGTGTGCATATGACCATGCAAAGTTCATAGTAGCTTCTTGAAGTAGCGCCGTGAAAGCCATTTCTTCACCTTCTGTCATGTTGGCTGCAATGTAGGTGATCCTCGAACATTCTTCTGTTCCCAAGTTGATTGGCTTGATTTCCTCTATGATGATCGGCGACTGCTCTGGTCTATAATCTTGGATAGGGGGAAAAGGCAAGGCTTCATCTTCTAGCGCCTGAATTGCCAGGTTTTCGCTAGAAGATACGCCCTTTGTTTTTACTATTTTGGAATCAGAATGTGCCCCAGAAGGGTTTTCACATAAAGACTCATGATATTCTTTTGCTTTATCATTTTTGCGACTAAAGCTTGCCTCTTCCCCAAAATATCCTTTTGGGTGAAGCGTATAAACAGATGTCGATGTTGGATCCTGGTTGACTGCTGGATCTGATGCCCCCATGAATTCTAGGAGTGCTTGTGCACTTTGGAACTCGTCGATGTGTGCGATGCTTGGTTGGTCCCAAGTTATGAGTTCAGGGTGTGTGAGGGGAAGGTCTATGAGGTTGATGGATAGTTGTTGGAGGACAGAAGTCCCCAGGAGGGTGTCGTCGGCAAAGATATCATCGTAGGATGGGATGTCTTTCTCTTCGGGGATGTCTTCGATTTCCACGAGGTCATCCTGGCTATTCGAGAAGTTAACGCTAGTCATGTTGGTGCCCTCAGTTGCGGTATTGGGCTCTTGTTCGGGCAGGCGAGGGATATTAAAGCCAAGTCCTCGATGTTCAAGATTTTGTGATGGTGTGATAGGAAACAGATTTCCATCTTCTTGTGGTCCTAGACCACCACCCTGATAGTTATATTGTTCTGTGACATTCTTGTATGGGATTGGATATTTCTCTTTGAAGTACTCAAGAAGTTGCGTGTCACGGGATGGGGGATCTTTGTACAACCATCTGTTGATATCCGGCTCCATCTCTTTGTTGTTTATGTTGCCATGGGATTCAAAAGTCATAGATCCGATTTTCTTGATTTCATGATGCTCTTCAATAGGCTTGCTTTGGTGATCTGGGCGCCCTTGAGTATGTGGATCAAGCGGAAGGGCCCCTATGGAAAATGCATCGTGTAGGCTGTATTCACCACAACCCTGGTTATTGATCTTGATGGAAGAGAGGGTGGAGGTGAGAATGGTTTCTGGATCGCAATGGGATCGGGATGAGCTGGCAATAGAAGTACCAATGTCAGTTCCAGGACAATGAGTGGAGTGAGGGAATGATGCTTCCATCGCACGACAGTATGCGAAGGGTTGGGGGTCAGCATGGATGGTAACCTCAGTGCCTTGATGCGGAAATTTGATGCACTGATGGTAAGTAGATGGTACAACCTTAATGGAATGAATCCACGGTCGGCCTAGGAGGATATTAAATGGTAGGTCAAGATCAACAACATGGCAGATAGTATCTTGTGTTGCTGGGCCCAGCTGAATGGGCAAAGTAATGGTACCTTCTGAGGTACGCTCCAAGTTATCATAGGCTTTGATAGTGATCACTTCATGTGCTATATCGGCCTGGGTGAACCCAATCTGCTGAATGAATTTTAAAGTACATAAGTTTAGAGCTGAGCCATTATCTATTAAGACCCGTTTAATGGCAAAGTCTCTGACCATGATGGCAATGCGGAGAGGAAGAGTATGGTCAGGAGCGACATCTGGTATATCAGATTCTTTGAAGGATAAGGCACATGCTGCTGATAGGTGTCCCACAAGAATTTCAAACTGAGTTGTGTTAATGTCCGTGGGGACATGGCCTTCTTTTAGAGCTTTGTCCAGGATCTCCTGATGGATGGGTGATGTGCGGAGCAAATCCAAGATAGATATTTGGGCTGGCATGTTCCCAAGATGCTCTATGATATTGTATTGTGCACTTGGTGCATTATGCTATGTTGCGCGTGCATTTGATGCTGGCCTGGTGTTAGACTGTGCTGTGGATGCAGTAGATGTTGGCCTTGGAGGAGCAGCTGATCTCGGAGGAGCACCGGCAACATTTATCCTACTACTGCGGGTAGTTGCAGCACATTGTTGATCCGGCCCTCTGACGTGGATGGTATTGATGGTGGGCTCATCTTGGATGGGCTCAACTTGAGTTATGCATCCGACATACTTGTCATAGTTGATGTAGGCCGCTGTGTGATCTTCTTGCTTGCCTTTGCCATGATTTTGGGGCTGATTGGCGTTGGCTTGATTCTTTCTGGTATTGTGTTGAGGGAACACATTTTGATATATTTGTAAATTGGCATTTGGTGAGGCTTGAGCAGGTGTATCTACTTGAATCTCTTTTTGATCAATGAGATCTTGGATATAGTTCTTGAGTCTCATACACTTCAGGGTAGTGTGTCCTTTCACACGATGGTAATCACAGTATTCATGTTCTTTATACCAATCAGACTTTGGTGCGTTGTCATCCTTCTGTGGGATGGGCGGATATGTGATCATATTTGCCTTGGCTAGCCAATAAAAGATCTAATCCAGAGGCTCACCCAAAGGTGTGAAAGTCCTCTTTGGATTGTTCTGATTGTTGGGCTTGTTCTGCCTTGGGGCAACGTTAACTGCGTTAACAGGATTGCCTTGACATGTTGGCTGTTGCTGTTGGTATTGCTGTCGATACTGTTGCACAGGTGGTTGATGAGCTTGAGGAGGCTGCTGATAAATAGGTGCTTGATATGCGGGAGCTGGTGGTTGCTGATAGATGGGCGCTTGTGGCGGTTGGTATGTTTGAGCTGGTGTAGGACTAGCCACAATGAATTATACATTCTTAGTGTCAGTGGCTCCATCTGTAACAACATTCTTGTTACGATTCCAGTAACGGGATTTATCATTATTGGGTTTATTCTTGGAATCATCCTTGAAGTGACGAATAGTGCCTTCGTCTAGGAGAGCTTTCTCGATGCCTATGCCTTTGCTCTTGATGTCTTGGTATGTCTGGAGACAGTTCATTCGCATGTGATGGGATAGCTTTGGATGCAGGTTATCAATGAAGATCTTTGTTAGATGCTCCTCTGGCGGCTGATATGATAACCTGGTTGTAAGATTCTACCATCTTTGCAAGTATTCTGCAAGGCTTTCTCCATCTTTCTGCTTTGAGTTGCATAGGTCTAGCAAGGACAACTCATTCTCCACATTATGGGCATAGTGTGTGATGAACTTCTCAGAGAGTTCAGCAAAGGTTTTTATTGTCCCATGTGGTATTTTGTAAAACCACTCAACAGCAGTTCCTCCCAAGCTTTTGGGAAACAGGCGCAGGAGATAGTTATCACTGTAAGCCACTTCTTGGCACGCCATGTAGAACTCTTTGATATGGTTTACTAGATCTCCTTTCCCCCGATACTTGTCAAACTTGGGCATCTCAAAATGCTTGGGGAAAGGGATAGTTGCTATGGACCGATCGAAGGGATATGAGCACACCTCTTCAAACTTGTATGTTTTATTCTCTGTTCCGCTTTGTAGCTCCTTTAGAGCGTTTTTCATTGCTTCCCACTCAGCATTGAGTGGCGAGGGAACTGGGACTTCTGCTTGTGATGGAAGCTGTGGAACTGGATATGGCGCTTGCTATGGATAAATGGGTTGGAACTGATTTTGGGGCAATGGTTGTTGGGGATATTGCTGGTGTGGCATAGGGGGATATTATGGTAAATGATATGGAACCGCTTGATGTTGTTGGGCTGCTTGCTGTTGTTGAACTGGCGGTTGTTGTGGGACTGCTTGCTGATATTGGACATTTGAAACTTGCTGTTGTAACTGATGGGTGGGAACTTGTTGTTGCTGGGGGATGATAGGGATTTGTTGCTGGGGCTGATAGCAAGGGACTTGCTGTTGTTGAGGAATGATGGGTGTTTGCTGAAAGGGGACATGTGGTTGCTGTGGGGGAGGCTGTTGGAATGATGTTGCTTGCGGGTATGATGGTGGTAGTTGCTGAGGTTGGCTTTGGGTTTGGCTGATATAAGCTGGGTGCATGCCTGCGTTACTTAGAGGTGGAACAGATGTGGGGAAGCTAGAAGCAATGGGTGATGGGGTAAGATAGCTGGGGAAAGTTGGCTGTTGAGGTGGTGGAACTTGCTGGAAGGTATTTGAGATTTGGGACGAATAGCTTGAAGCCGGCGGTGGTTGGGGTAGTTGCTCTTGTGCTGCTTGGGTGAAGGCGATTTGTTGACTTGCAACCATAGATGTAGGGGATTGAGATGGGATCCCCCATGCCTTCATTTATTCTTGTGTAAGGCCCCACTGAGAGCTTGTGTTAGGGTGCACTGCAGCAGATGATGGAATGGTAGGAGCAACGGGAGCTTGGGACACGAATGATGGTTGAGAGAAAGGAGCTTGTTGAGGTTGT
Organism: Chamaecyparis obtusa; assembly: GCA_027943335.1. Lineage (NCBI taxonomy): Eukaryota > Viridiplantae > Streptophyta > Pinopsida > Cupressales > Cupressaceae > Chamaecyparis > Chamaecyparis obtusa. Next base: position 1,008,007 of record BSBK01003570.1, read on the forward strand.
GGTTGAGCGGATGCTTGTGAGGAGGAAAATGAAGGAAACACCTAAGAGAAAGATGAGGTTGGAATGGGAAGCGATTGCGCTAACCCCAAAGAAGAAGGTACGGGTGCTTGGGGGGTGAAGGGTGATGGTGCTCCTTTGATGGTGAAAGGCGTTGCTTGACTTGCGGATGGTGGCAAAGCTTTTGGTGTAAAAGCTTGCGTGAGAGGTGGAAGCTGACTTTGGGTTAAGCGTTGGATTTGGGCTTGGGCAGCCATAGCAGATGATGAAGCAAAAGGAGTAGGAGATGGAGTGGATGGCGCGGCAGCTTGTGTTGCGGGACTAGCGAGGCTTCCTTGCAAGAAAAGGGGAATGGTGGAAAGCTCTTGGGGTGTTTGCATGATAGGATCGGGGAATGATTGGACAAACGGAGAATATGCTTGTGCTAGAACTTGGATAGTATTGATGGGGATGCGTGGATAGAGAGATGGTAGGATGGAGATACTTTCTGGCAGATAGTGGGCAAACGTGCTTTGCTAATGTTACGGTACAAGGGCATTGGTCGCTGGTGGGCTTTCTGGAGGATTTGCAAATGCTTGGATTGCCAACGGGGATGAAGGGATGTTTGGATCTTCACATGGGTTACTGGCTTGGATCTGGGGATTGTAGGTCATCATGGCGTTGGTGAAAAGGTTTGGATCGGATGAGGTTGTTGGTGGATAAGGATTCATGCTTCTTCTTTTTCGAGATCTGGTCTCAACAGGGATGGAGATGCAAGTGCTAAATGGATGCAAGATGTTTGGCTAAAAGATGTTGATGGATGCAAAGTTGATGAACTTCTAATGATGATGTCTTTCTAGAATGCAATGCAAGGATGGATGAACTGCTCGGATTTGGATCAAGGATGGTGGAAGATTGGTGGGAGATGGTGGCAAATTGGTAAAAAAACTTGGTGATGATGGAGGATTGGTGGGATGCTCTGATTTGGGTCAAGATTGGGTGGAGGATTGGTGGGATGCTGGTGGAAGATTACTAAGTGTCAACAATGAGTTGTTATTTTTCCCTGATGGAGGATCAGTGATAGGATTTGGGCCAACCTAGGATAGACTGATGATCTTCGGTTAACTGGATGCTTATCAATACAAGCCAATCTCCTGCTCGAGATGATGAGGCTGTGCAAGGACAAGTTGGATTTCCTTTAGACAATGCTCTGTCAAAAAAGGGGATGCTTTCTGATTTAGGATAAGGGATGGAAACAACTCAAAGGTTTTGAACACTAAGTGTTTGTGGATTTTGGATCTCTGGATTTTGGTACAAAAGATGGTGGGTTCTGATTTAGATGATGGATGTTGGATTTGGATGAAGGATATGGGATTCTGATGGTGGATTGCTGATGAAAAGATGGTGGAGGATAATGGAACAATGCTCTTTCTAAGAGGATGATGCAGATGCGACTGGGATGGATGATCTATGACACTGCTAGGAGGATGATGGTGCATGCAACTAAGAAGGATTTCTAGGATGTAACTAAGGTTTGGTGATGATGCAAGGATGAAACTAGGATGAAGCTAGGATGATGGACTACCGAGATAAGATTGTGAGATCTGAAGGTAGAATGGACATGTTATGAATCTAGCTAATCTTCTCTTTCAAGGTTGATGTAGCGATGGTTTACTCGGAAATGGTAGGCAAGCTGTTTGACTCTTGCATTATAGCCAATATTATCAAGTCTTTCTTGATATTTTTCTTCTGCTTGGGTTGCTTGGACAAAGGATTGATGGCTTTTAAGGTTCCTCTCTGCAACTTTATTCTCTTGATAATCTTTGGATTTGGGCAACTTGGCTTTTGGATGTTTGATCAAATTGGGCATATCTTTGAAAATTTCTGATAGGTTTGAGAACAAAGGGCTCTTTGGATATCTGATTTCTGCAAGATTTCCTGAATATCAATTTTGTTGATTGGTTTGATTTTCTCAAGTGGCAAAGGATAAATTAAAAAGACTTCTGACAAGGCAATCTCCGCAAAGGGCAAAGCAACCTTGCGGGATACAAACAGGATGACTGACTCTGATAAAGCTTTGAAATTGTATGTTTCAACAAGTGTTTTCACGAAGTCTTTGACTGTCAAGCACTTCAAACAGATCTACCTAAGGAAGGTGAGTATCAAAATCGCTTGCCCACAGCTTGGTATCCCCCAGAAGGGAATGCAAATGGTGAGTAATCTTGAGGCGACCTGGTAAACCCCTTGGAATCGGTCCTTGCACAAGGATTTTGATACTTTCGGATGTAGATAGGGTAGCCTCTATTTTATCAGGTTTTTAATAGTTCCGTGGAGTCTCCATACCCGGTTATGCTGACCGCCTGTGACTCACTTAAGAGCCTAGCCAACAACGCTAGGGGAGGAATATTTACCTTTCCCCAGACATTTGTATTTGGCACAAGACGCTCGGCGATTAGGAGATGTAAGTGAGTACTTTTTGCCTTCACTTTATTTATATACCGGCCGGGAGGGATACCGGTTTGAGGTCGTTCTCCGAGGAGGAAGCGCTTTTCTCCCCAGACAGGCCTCGCTAAAAGTAGAACAAGTGAACTTGTCCGAGTCCAAATGTTCTACGTTGCTTACTTTAACAAGGATTTACAGAAAATGAAAGCTCCTAGATGCACATCAAGCAAGTTTGTTCATTTTTCCAATTTGATTAAGTTTGTCTGAACTTTGAAAAATGAAAACACACATGTTTAGATTTTGATTTGTTCTTTTCCTCAAAAACGTAAATGATTTGAGCGTTTGCAAGTTCTTTCCTTTTGGGCATTCAAGATTGATATTTGCGAGTTGATTTAGGAACTTTGAAAATGTGCTTTTTATCCTTAGATCATTCAAGATTGTGTTCATTTACTTGCTTTGAAATCTGAAACAAGAAAGGGAATAGAGTTGTTCGTTCCTTTTAGTGCATTCGAGATTTGGTTTGATTTTCAAATTGACAATGACACTTAGGACTTAGCTTCATTCCTTTAGTTTCATTCAAGATTTGGTTTGGTCCATTTTAGACTTAAAAACAAAGTTGCCTAAATTTAGTTTGATGCATGAATTTTAAAAGGCATTCAAGATTTTGCAATAAGAGACTTGTTCACATCAATAACAAAGCTTTAGGACTGATTTAGGAAAATTTTGAAACCTTTAGGAAAGTTTAGGAACCAAATTTGAAAAGTTTTAGCAAAGCTTTTTGATGATTTTGTTCCTAGTTTGCTTTGAGATTTTTAACAAAACTTTGAAGACATTGCAAATGAAGTTCTTTTTTAGCTCTCTTTGATGCTTTTTAATTTTGATTTAGGACCATTTAGGATGATTTTTTAGTTGATTAGGGACCACTTAGCTTTCCAATGCAAACTTGATGTTCTTTTTATGCTCCCAAATCATAAAATGTTCCTACTTTGCATGAATGCATTTAAAACCTTGATGTTGCAAGGATGCAAATGTTTTGATTGATTTTTTTCTTGTTTGTTAGAATAAATTTTGCAAATTTTAGTTCTTAATGCATTTAAGAATGATTTGGGGGTTCATTTTAAGCACTAAAACAAGGTTTGTATGATTTTGCTTCCTTATGAATTTTTTTTGAAAAAAAATGGCCATGACCTTGCTAGAAGAAGAAGAAGTAGATGGAATAGAAGAATATAGACAAGAAGAGGAAGAAGAATTTGAAGAGCTCCATCCACCTATAAGCTTGAAAAATCTGAAAACACTCCAAAATTTATCAGAATGTTTCCAAAGAACCCGTGAAGTGGCTCCCACCGGGCGTGCCAGAATGTAGACTATGATTTTGAACCTGTTACCTGTCTTGAAAGGCTGAAACATTCAAACATTAGACTAATCTAACATGTTCATGAACTAAAAAACAGCATAAGACATGAAAACAAAATCAAAGCCACCTCAAGATTGTTGCTAAAAAAATAAGTGTTATAGAGCAAATGTTTGATTTGCTTCAATTAGAGGGATGTGGGTGTGCTCTCTAAGCACTTGGAGCATATTCTAATGCATACTAAGATTATTTTAGACCAAATATAGGTGTGATATGATGCTATATGCTATGCTAAACAATGAAAGAAACTATATTAATCCATTATTGCTAAGCTATGATGTTCTTTAAGAAAGCTTGAAGATGATAAAAAGAAACTAACAATTAGTATTGCTTATGCTAAGTCTAGAGCTAAATGGACATGATAACAATGCATAAAATGAAAGGTGAATGGATATTTTGCTCTTGAAAATGAGGACTATTTATAGACTTTTGGGAGGATGAATGAGTGGCTAGGATCAAAATCCTTAAGAGAGGCCAAGATTCATTCAAAGGGGAGCACATGGATTGTGCTAGTTCAAGGCCACCTCCTTGTGACAAGTGTCACAAGGGCATTGGGTTAAAAGATGGGAGGAATGTGCACAATTTGGGAAATGTGCCTAAGGTCAAAGGGTGTAAGAAAGGGGTGAGGGGCTTCTTAAATGCATCATAAATGCATGTAAGAGGGATAAGGAGGCTTTAAATGCATCATAAATGCATGTAAGAGAAGCCTCTAAAAGTTTGTTGACTTTGGTTAAAGTTTAGGAGTTGGCTAATCTTGGTTAGGGAATGTGACAAGGTTAGGGAGGTGATTAGGATTAGGATTAGGATTAGGACTTTCTAGAAGAGTCTAGCACTTCCTTAGGATAAATAAGGATTTTTAGGAAATAGATAAAGATTTATTTATTTCCATGGGTTTAGGTTTGAGAAAATTTATTAAAATAAATTTAATAAACATAAGGATTAAATATTTAATCTTAATTAAATATTTTGAGTTGGGGTTAGGGTTAGAAAATGATGGGATTAGCCTTTAATCGTAATTAAAGAGGGTTTTAGAAGATTTTGGAAGAGGTTAGTGGTTTTAGGAAAAAAGGCCAACTTTTGGTCAAAAAATAAATTAATTATTTTTGGGGGGATTTTTGGTCAATTTATTAATTAAAATAATTAATAAATAGGGGATTAATGTTTAAATAAGATTTAAACATTTTTGGGAAGGATTTCTTAATTAAATATTTTTAATTAAGAAAAAGGGATTTAATGACATAAAAATAAATTAATTAATTAAATAATTAATTAATTAATAAATGATGATGTCATCAGGGATTTTTCAGAAAATAAAAATACTTTATTTTCTAAAGGATTTTTAGGTGTCTACAGAAAGCATATTAGGTAAATCAATGTCAATGTCAATAGTTTCATATTCATCCTTAACATCATCGGTATCATCAAGAGTATCTTCCTCATCCAAATTATTCAAAATAGGATCTAAGATATGAACAAAATCATCATAATCATGCATGTGAACATCATTATTAGTAACAACATCTTCTAACACATTATGCATAGGTTTATCCGAAGATCTTTTAGCTTTAGCATGAGCACGATGCTTTTTACGACGTTCATTAGTAGATTGGTTTCATTTTGATTTATTTGAAATAGGTTGAGAACTAGGAGGAAAAGTCATAGGATCCTTCACAGGTTCTTTAGGAAGATCAATAGGATTATTAACCATTGGAGAAACAATCACAGGATCTTTGATAGGTTCAGTAGAAGGAACTTGATTAACAGAACTAGAGGCCATAGTTAAAGGAGGTATTGAAGGTGTAGGTAAAAGACCACGATTAAGATCCCTAGGAGGTGAACTTAATTCAAGGATTTTATGATGTTTATAGGCTTGATATGATCGAAAAATATTATCAGGTCAAGGAGGACATGAATTAGGTAATGAAGGCCAAAATAAATCTAGAGCAGCACAATCTCTAGGCCTGGAAGGTTGATATAAACTATGATTAATCATCTTCACTTCTTCATCATGAATGAACTTTAGACATTTATGGATAGGTGAAGCAACATCATGCATGGTAGTCAACCAAGGCAAACCTAGCTTAACTTGAAATTGATCAGAAGTAGGAACAACAACAAAGGTAGTATTCATAATCTTTCCACAAAGTTCAACCGGTATAGTAATAGAACCAAATGATGGATAAAGAAAACCATTGCAAGTTTGAATCTACACATCCGATGTATCATAGAAGTCACGTTGTAAACTTTTCATAAAAATATTTTCTTCAGTGATAACATTGACTAAGGAGGTAGGATCAACAAGACAACCACGAGTAGGTATCTAAGTAATCCTAGCAGCAATGTAAAGGGGACCATCAGGAGCTTTAATAGTCTCAAAGTCATCAAAGATAATCAAAAGTTCCTGAGGTCTTTTATTCTTAGATTATTGTCGAGGTTTTGGTTGAGTTTTCATTTTAGATTTAGGTTTTGGTCGAGGTTGAGATTGAACTTGAGGTTGAATTTGAGTTTGAAGTTGAGGTTGAGGGTGACGTGGAGATATAGACTGATCAACATGCTCCACTTGATTAACAACATGATTGAGATCATCCATCTTTGAGTCATACACAATTTCTATAGCAGATGGTTGAGCAATAGTATTAGTACATGCATAGGCAAAGGGTTCATATAGATTTGAAGGTTCTGATTAGGAGGAGAGACAGATTGATTCCCACTACTATCTAGATTATCAATAGATAAAACCTTAGAATCAATTAGATCTTGAACCTTATGTTTTAAAGAATAACATCTCTCAGTATCATGACCATTCTGATGATGATATTGACAAAAAGCATTTTGATCAAAAGATTTAGATGCAATTGTAGTAGGTAAAAGAGGTCGAATAGGAGGTAAATTAATCATATAAGTAGCTAACAACCTATTCATAATAGCATGTAAAGTTTCAAAAAGAGGAGTAAACGTATGATTTAATCAAAAAGCAGTGGATGTAGAAGTGGCATTATGAGATGCAACAACAACCTGATCAGCAACTGCATTCGCTTGTTTGTTTATCTTGACATAGTTGTTGAATTTTTGAAATTTGTTTAGATTAGGAGCAGCATCACTCTTATCAATTGGAATACGAGCCATTGGAGTGTTTCTCTCAAATTGACTCACTTGTAATTAATAATGATGAAATGCTGCACAAAGTTGTTGAAAAGAGGTAAATTCAGTAAGCAGAATCTTATCTATAATATCCTTTTGCAAATTTGAAATAAACATACATTGAATATCAATATTAGGAACATGATAGTAAATCTGAGCATGCAAATGCTTAAATCTACTAATAAATTCAGTCAATTTTTCTTTAGCACTTTGTTTACAATGCATTAAATCAGTCAAAGATACTTGCGGACCAGTATTATTTTGAAATTGTTGAATAAAGGCATTAGCAAGTTGTGGAAAGGAATCAATGGAATAAGGAGGCAAAGAATAATACCATTGTAAAGCTTTGTCACGAAAAGTTCTAGCAAACAGTTTGGCTAAAATCCTATGGTCATGAGCATAATCACTACAAAGGATTTGGAATGTTTTAACATGATGAACAAGATCTCCTTTTCCATTATAATTCTCAAGACAAGGCATCTCACCTTGCTGAGGAACAGGAGTACGAATAATATCCCGGGACAAGGGACTTCCCATGTCACATGTAGGAATACTAAACTTGTTTTGGGTTAAGGAAGCAAGTTGTTGTTGTAAGGATGATACAGTTTGAGCCAAACTGATGATTGTTGAATCATTAGAGGAAATAGGAGGAGTAGCAACATTAGACACACTAGGTAAAGTGTAAGAAGCTGCAGGAATAGAAGACACAATTGGAGGAACACTAGGAACTATAATTGGAAGCGGATTGGAATAAGTGAAAGGAACATTATGATATGAAGGTTTTGATGTAGGAAGGGACACATGAGGAACACTCATAGGAACATAGGGAACCGTCACAGTCACCAAAGGAGGAGTATAGATAGGAATACTAGGTAGAGGATTAGAAGGAGGTTCAACACTAGTGATAGGAGGAATCAACCCTAAATCTTGAGCTTCTTGAGCTAAAGGTTTAACATTTGAATGCATAAGATGAGTAATACCACGCAAGAGGTTAACACCCTGATCACTATCATGGAGAACTTTCTTAAGAGCCTCTATAGCTTGAATGGAATCTTGATTAGGGTTTTCTTGCAGAAGCCAATTACCCATTTTATCAAGTTTAGTGAAAAGTTTTTGGACTTGTTTAGGAGGAACTCTTAAAGCGTCATCCTCATCATGAGATGAGTGAGAAGAGTTTTACTCCATAGGAGGATTGGAATCATGAAGAATCAAGTTATCATCCATGTGTAATACCCCAAAAATGGGCTATAAGTTCATTAACCTCCTACATCAACAATTCGAATGAAATCGACATCAAAGTCCTAACCTAAGGCACATCTAAACATCATCGAATCCTAATTGATTATCTTAAATTCTGCATCAGGGAATATTCCTAGCAATATTCCTAATTATCTTAATTATCTTTAATTTAATGATTATTTGGCAATAAATCACATTTATCCTAAGTTTGATTAATTGAATATTTTCATATTTAATTAATTAGATTTAATATCTTGCCACTCGATTGTGTAATTAAATTTAATTATATCTATTATTAATTGTATTATTTAATTTTGACAATAAATCTAATATCCTATGAATAATTGATTAAATTTTTATTTAATTAATTAAAGCAAGTTGTCATTATTTAATAATATAGTTTTTAATAAAAGTTTGATAAAATAGTTAATTAACCCATAAATTAATTATTTTATTTCAAAAATGAGAATAAATCACTTTATTTATTTATTAAATCATAATTATCCATGTGCACATTCAAGGACCAGTTAAACTCAAATTGGAAAATCAATGCAAGTTGTTATCTTTTTGAAACTCAACATCTTTTTGAGTTTTAAAGTTGATCTAAACTTCTAATTCGAGTTGAACTGTGCTTTTGCATGATTTTTTGTGACTTAATTATCTATTATTTAAAAATAACTCAAAAATCAACCTGAGTTATTTGAGTGATTTATGGCTTTCTTCCATGCACCTCCAAAGCTCTGGATTTCTATAAAACCAAGGCTCAGCTCTTCATAATTCATCCACAAATTTGCACAATCACGCTGGAGAATTGGAATTGGGAAAATCAAAGCTCTTGCAAATCAACACCTTTGTGAGATCAATCTTGTTTTGCATTCATTTAGATTCATATTTCATATCATTGTTAGATAGATTTCATATCAGTTTTCATAGCATAGATTACTATCAAGTTATCATTCATTATTGCATAGAAAATACCAAAAAAATAGATTAATTGCATTCATATTTTATATCATTTTTGCATTTAAATCCTTCATTTAGGTGTTGTCTAGGTCACTGATCTCGATAGCAATCTGAGAACATCAATCTCGCACCTACTAGAAGGTAGTAAATCACTTGGTTAGATAGCTTTCAATTTTGCACGATTTCAATTATAGCTAACCTCTAATGTTTTACTGAAGTGTTGTGTCTATAGATCAGGTACAATTTTCACACACACATTTCTAGCACCCACCGTGGGGCCCTAAAATGGGTTTCCCTTCATTTCTATCAATTTTCTATCTTTTGAGGATAAGGGTTTCAAGGATCCAGGTATACTCTGTAGGATGTTAAAAAAAAATTTGGCACTTTTTCTATCAAAATTGTGATTTTTATCATTATGTCCGTACTTCCGTACATCTCTGTATGAATTATCGCGCGAGATTTCTTTCTGTGTCGCGCGAAATTTCACTGGTATCATTATTTGTTTTGTGCGTGAAAAATCACTTTCTCACGTGAGATTGTACTTTCTCGCACGAGATTTCATCCTTTGTCGCGTGAAATAGTGTTTCCTCACGCAGGACCGCATCCTGACTCGCGCGAGATTTCATCCTTTGTCATGTGAAATAGTGTTTCCTCACGCGGGACTGCATCCTACCTCGCGTGAGATCTTTCTACAGAGACATAATTTATAGATTTGTACTTTTAGATTATTGATTTCTAATGCTTACAGTTTGCTATTGATTTGTCTTGATTTTGTACTTTCAGACATGTGCTAAATTCTAGATTGCAGAGCATTGGACCTAAGGTATTCTTCTCAAGCTAATACTATTTCAATTTGGACTTAAAATAAATCTCTTATGTGTCTGGCTTGTGTGCGTCTTTTCATGCTTTTATCTATTTCTACACACTTGCATAATTGATACTAGGTTGTGACCCCTTAAGGATTCATTAAGTAGTCTTAGATACTTGTGATTGATCTTGATCGCTATCTTGGGTTATTGGACTTGCTAATTCGTCAGCCCCTCATTTCCGCCCTGTGGTTGCAATCTCAGCGCCATAAAAGGGAGGGGTCAACAAGACAGAAGTGTTAAGTGTTCCACTTGGCAACCCTTTTGTGCTTTTAGGAACTCACTTGTTTTCTAAGTTGGGGACTCATTTTCAACTTGTGTGAGGTGTTAAGTGTTCCACCTTATGGACTCATCTCATATTCGCTTTAAGCGTTAAGTGTTCCTTTTTCTACTTTTTGGGTACTTTTGGTAGATTTTCTTTTAGAAACATACATCTGTGCTCACATAGTAATTAGGCCCTATGAACACTATTCATGATTCTTGAGAGATTGGATTCCTAGCGAAATCCTTCTTGACGATAGAATCCTTGTAGGTAGGGAGGATACTTAGTGCGTTTCACATTCAACTTGGTTAGTGTGTCTTCTCTTATTGATCGATACATTCTCTCCCAGGAGAGGTTGATAGATCACGTGGGGTTGACATCACAAGCTTTGGTGAATCAAAATTGGTTAGTGTGTCTTCTCTTATTGATTGATACATTCTCTCCCCGGAGAGGTTGATAGATCACGTGGAGTTGGCATCATAGACCTTGGTGAAGCAAAACTTTGTCTTAGCATGTCGGATTAATCTACTTGCTTTGTTTGGGTTAAAAGTGAAAAGGTGTCAAAAACCTTGGATCTGGAGCCAAGTCCCCTTGTGGTATACTATTGTGAGTCACCTTTAGAGAGGTTTAACCGTAGCAGACAATCCCTTCACAGGGAAAACTGTGTTGACGGAACCTCAAGCGGTAATAGCCATTTTCACCGTGGTAGTGACAGCCACTATATAAATGTCCTTATGGAAGAAATCTCCACGGGTATGGTCCATTGTTGGGTTGTCAGATCTCCCTAGCAGCTCCTAAAGATTAAGTTCTCAAATTGTGTCAAAACCCTAGTGCGCCGGGATTGGAGTTCACCCCTTTGGATCATAAAAGTTGCAGAGTCAAACCATTACTAAAAACCCTAGCGAGGCCAAATTTTCATTTTATAGGGTATATGTGCATTATTGCAAAACATTTTTGGAACATACACAATTAGCGCTTCTGAGGATTAGAATGAATAAGTCACTTGATTTTTCATGTGCAAGGTTGCTTTTGCCCTTGTTCATTGTTTTCAGACATGCTTGAAATCACGTGCTTGTTGTTTTGCATACTTGTTTATCTATCTAGTTATTGAAAACGGACAAATCTGTTACAATCCTCAAATCTAGACATTGAAGTTTACAAACAACTCAAATCTAAAAGCTCAAAATTTGCAAAATCTGAAGTAAAATCCTTTTCTGGAGTCAAAAGTCATCTCAGGAGGTCAAAAAGTCATACGAGTTTCTATCAAGTGTCGTTTCATTGCAACCCATTTGTCGTATGATGGAAAACCCAGTGTCGTACGAGTTTCCATGCTAGCAAATTCTCAAAGTCAAAATATTGCAACTGTCATATGATATTGTCAACTGTCATTTCATTGCTACCCAACTGTCATATGATTGAGTACCTAGTGTTGTACGAGTTTCCATACCAACATATTTCAAAAAGTCAAATCCTGCTTGCAACTGTCGTATGAGATTTTCAATTGTCGTTTCATTGCATACCCACTATCGTACGAGCCTTGCAACTGTCGTACGAGTTTTTGCAACTATCATTTCATAGCCTACCCACTGTTGTACGAGTTTTTCAGAGTGTCATTTGGGAAATTTTTGAAAGTTGTCAAAAAATTGTCAGGATTGCCAGATATTTAGCTCTTTCAGCCTAGTTTCAGAATCTATTGAGCGGATCATTATGTCAAGAATAGAGCAGTAGCTATTAAGAGTCCAATCATTTTCTTAAAGTGGCCTTTTGAATCTGATTCAGCCTTTTGTCTAATCGATTTGAGTCTTTATCATCTCGTGTCAAAACCTTGTCATAACTATCAATCTTCAATCAATCAATCATCAAAATGACTAAGTGTTGTGATATCTTGTCCACTATCTTTTGGGAACCTACCCATACATCCAAGGCACAGTATCCTTCATCCATGTCTAATCAAATCTTCAAATCAATCAAACCTTGACAAGGTTGCGTCATATGATCATCTTGATTCAATTCATTCTTCGGTTATCTGGATCTTATTCTTTTGTTTCACTTGAGGTTAATGGTGGAGACTAGAGCTTCCTCTCACAAGAAATCTATCACTACTCTCCAAACTCCAACTCTTGAGCAACTCATCAATTCTAGTCTTTACGAGGACGATGGTCTTGGCAACTATCAATTGAAATCTGGTTACATACCTCCTCCATCAACTCATGGAGGTACTCAACATACCCCTCATCAATCTAATCCAGGGGGTCCGCAAACTCCTACCATGTCTCAAGCAGGGACAAATTTTGGCTCTCAAAGAGCTCAATCTCAACATGGTGCAGATCAGGAACCCACACCTATAGAAATTGCTCAATATCAAAATGACGATAACTTCAAACGAATGATGAAGCATTTCTTGAAAGAAGATAGAGAAGCATACTTTTTACAATTAGCTCATCAAGGAGCTAAACTTCCTCCCAACTTTAAAGTTGAAGACATCATTACACATGAGGAAGAGAATCCACTCACAGCTATGATGAAATAGATGCATGCTATACAAGTTGAACTTAACAATCTCAAGAAAGAGAAGGAACCTAAAGAGTTCTCCATGGAGGCTCTATGTCCTTTTCCATTTGACAAAGACTTGTACATGCCGCCCTTTCCAAAAAGAGTGGAGATGCCGAAGTATGATAAGTATGATGGACACTCTGATCCCCAAGATCATGTCAGAGAGTTCTGTACGCAATCCATGGAATTCATGCATGAACCAACCTATTTGATGCATCTTTTTCCTAGATCTCTGGGCGGAGCATCCATTCAGTGGTGTTCAAGATTGCCTCCTACGATCAAAACGTTTGAGGAATTGATTAAATTGTTTTATCAACAATATTCCTACAATATTCAGCATCCGGTCACCATGATTGACATTTGTAATCTCAAGCAATATCCAGGAGAATCATTCCTAACTTTCCTCAAGAGGTGGTGAAAGAAGTTCTCTCTATATGCTAGACCAATTCTCGAAATGGAGAAACTTGAAATCTTTATCAATAACCTTGTTCTAGAGCTCAATTATCCCTTAAAAATGCAAGATCATACATCTTTTAACAAAATGGTGGATAATGCTATCAAAATCGAAAAAGTGCTTGTAAAAAAAGGGGAAATCACACTCCAAAAAGACAAGTACAAATATGGATCTAGTTCCAAAGACAAGAACAAAAATTGGAACAAGAACAAAGGCATCATCACAAATGGCATTGTTGACACTATCTGTACCCCATCAAAGGCACCAGCCTACAATCTCACTCTTGGCACTCAAGCCATTAAAGCTTCAGAGCAAAAGTCTTCTCAACCATCTCAAAGGAAGCCAGAATTCAAAAAATGGGATAAGCATCAAAAATTTACTCCTCTAGGAGAGTCTTTAGAATTAGCTATGAAAACTCTACTAGCTGATAACATCATCTCTTTACCGCCAATCCGACCAAATGCTCAGAACCCCAAACCGATATGGTGGAAGGATAATGAATTCTGTGATTTCCATCGGAGTAAAGGTCACAAAACTAGTGGTTGTTACCACTTGAAGCATATCATTCAAGATCTGATCGATAGTGGAGACATCACAATTGACAATCCCATGAGCAATAATGATCATACAACATTCACAGAACCATTTCTGAAACATGGTCAAAAGGTTTCAACTTCTCAGCCTAATGTGGGGGCAAAAGTCAACTATGCCTACCCTGTAAATAACATTGTCATCAATATGGTTGAACCATGTCTCTCTGAAAGTTGCAATGTCATCACAATCATACGAAGAGATAGAGATCATTCCTCAGCTAACACAATTACTCGATCACAAGCTCAAATGCATCTGAAAGGACAAATCCCAGATTCATCAAATGTCCCGAAGGTGCCCTTCAATCTTTCATCTGCTTCTAAACAGAAGGCTTCTCCCAAATCTTCCAATCCAAAGGATACAAGACCTATGTCTTATAGCATTGTTCAACAACTCCAGCACACTAATGCGAAAATCTCCATGTTTGAGTTGCTTCGAATATCTCCAACTCATAGAGCCATTCTCGATAAAGCTTTGCTCGGTTCCAATGTTCCTGGTGACCTTGATTTAGACAGGTTCCAGACTATGGTTGGACATCTTACATCTCCGCAATATATCTCCTTTTCAGAGGAAGATGACAACTCCTTGAGTCACCCACATAATCAGCCTTTGCATATAGAAGTCTTGATCCAGAATCATAGAGTCAAACGTCTGTTGATAGATGGGGGCGCTGGCCTAAACATTTGTTCTTACAGCTTGATCACACAATTGGGATTTTCAGAATTGGCTATTGATCCTAGAAAGAAAATAACTATCAAGGCCTATGATGAACAAGAAAGATCTTCTAAAGGCACCATTATCTTACCTATCAGAGTGGGTCCAGTTATCAAAGATACCATTTGTCAACTGCTTGATCTACCTTTGGCCTACAATGTCCTTCTAGGGAGACCGTGGATACATGAAATGCAAGCCATTCCTTCTACATACCATCAATGTTTGAAGTTTCCTTATGAAGGAGTCGAGGTTACTATCCTAGCAGATTTGAATACAACTTGCAACACCTTGAAGGAAAGTGCAGATAAGCTTGTACCTAATAACAGAGAATCTCCCATAGAGCCAACTAAAGAAGCATCCACATCTAAAATGGAAGATCTTGCCAAAGAGGTTAATATCAAAGAAAATAGTATGGGAGAATACACTATCGAGCCAGTCTTATCTTTGACATCTTTCCCTATCTCGCCTAAGTCTTATGGGCAATTGTTGAAACAATCCAAGCCCGAACCTCAGAGACCTCTTGAGGCATATAAAAAGAATTTTGTAGCAGAACAAGTATCCAAGCAAGAATTTGAAGAGGATGAAGTTGTGCTATCATGGCTATACAAAGATGAACCTGAATCTCAAGTTGTTCAAACTGGTAACTCTGCAGTACCCAAACTCCCTTCCAAGTCATATGGTCCAGGAGGTAAATTAATAGCTAAGATGGGATACTCAGGTCAAGGACCTCTAGGAATCAGAGGAAAAGGTCTCGAGGCACCTCTCCCACATACTGGTAGAGAAAATAAAAACAAAGTTGGCGTAGGATTTAAGAAGAAACCTTATCACCTCAAAGGTAATTGCTCGCATGTCATAGAGCAGATCGCACCAGGGGAACCACTTCTTAATAAAGAAGAAATAGAACCATCAAATAGTGATTCAGATAGTTCAGAACTCATCCCCTATGAAAAATTGCCTAAAGAGATCAAAGACCTTCTTGATGATAAAGATGATCCTATCAAAAGAATTAATGTAGTAGAAACACAAGAACCTACTATCAATCAGGAGATAGTTGCAACACAAGAACCAGCTAATCTCAAAAACAATCAAGAAGAGGGAAGTGGTAGTGATTCTAAGACAGATTCTCATGAGTATGAATTCAAATCAGAATCTGAGGGTAACCCTTCTTGGGGTATTCACCCTAACTTTACTCATGTTCTAAGATTTCCTAGAGATCCTGAATCAGAAGCTGAATCAAATGACTATGAATGGGGAGCCATTCCAGAACCAGACAAGCTTATCATAGAGAAACATGTTGATGTTATTCACCAATATGCACCTCAACCCAATGTAAGTCTAGAGCGAAATGATGAACCTATCGAGTCTGATCCACCTATGGCAGAATTGGACTCCCACGATGACATTGAGCCTATTCACGCATTGAATGTCTTAAGTTGTAGTATCACCTTTGAACTCGATCATCAGGTTAGGACCAATGATGACAGATCCATATCTGTAAACGCTATCTCCCAAGCCTTTCTCGCTTTGACTATCCAACGCCCTCTTATCGACCAAACTTCCACAAACCCAAACCATGGTATTTATACCTTCCCGAATGACTATGCCCTTGCCTGCTACCTCAATGCAGTTGAGCCTATGAGTACTTCCATTAGTGAACCGAGCATCAGCATGACCAAGTCAGACATCAAATATCTTAGTTAGAAAAACAAGAGTAAAAAGAAAAAGAAAAAGAGTTCTGAGGGTGAAAACCACTTTGTGGCAGTCTCAGAACCGATAAAAGTAAAAATAAAAGATGTATCCAAAGGTGAAAACCTATTTGAGGCACCTAAGGATGAGATATTTGATGTCCTTCTGAGTCATTTACAAGACAGATCTCCAGTTCTAATTGAGCCCACCCAATCCATCAATTTGGGTACAACAGAGGAACCATAATTGGTACATGTAGCACAATCTTTATCAGAAGAAGAGAAACATAAATTTACTACATTCTTGACAGAAAAAAAGATCAACTTTGTGTGGAAGTATTCAGATATGCTAGGGTTGGATCCAAATCTTATCATGCACCATCCATCCATTGCTCCTGGAGTAAAACCGGTTAAGCAAAAATTGAGAAAGATGCATCCTCATGTTGCACTTTTAGTCAAAGCTGAATTAGAGAAACTTCTAAAAGCTGGATTCATCCGCGTCATAGACTATGCTTAGTGGATCTCCAACATTGTACCTATTTCTAAACCAGATGGTTCAATCCTAGTGTGCACAGACTTTAGAGATGTGAATAGAGCATGCCCTAAGGATGATTTTCCATTGTCTAACATTGATATGATAGTGGACATGACTGCAGGCTATGAGATGTATTCCTTAATGGATGGCTTTTCTGGATACAACCAAATCAAAATTTCTCCAGAGGACCAAGAGAAAACTGCTTTCACATGTGTGTGGGGAACCTTCTGTTGGAATGTTATGCCATTCAGACTCAAAAATGCTGGAGCTACATATCAAAGAGCAATGACATCTATTTTCCATGACATGATGCATAGAACAATGGAGGATTATGTTGATGACACATTAGCAAAATCTATGATCAAAACTGAACATCTAAAGGACTTGAGCATGATCCTAGACAGAATGGAACAGTTTAGTCTCTGACTAAATCCTAAGAAGTGTGCTTTTGGTGTCACTTCTGGAAAGCTCTTAGGATACATAGTTTCAAAGAAAGGCATTGAAGTTGATCCGGCTAAAGTCAAGGCTATAATAGAGATGCAACCTCCCACAAATATCAGTCAAATGAGGACATTGCAAGGCAGAGTTCAATCTATCAAAAGATTCATATCACAGCTAGCGGACATATCACAACCTTTTACAAAAACATTACATAAAGGTGTGACCTTTGCATGGAATGAAGAATATGAGAACACCTTTAACCATATCAAGAAGTATCTATTAAATCCACCTATCTTGATGCCTCCTATTCATGGGAAGCCATTGATCTTATATGTCTCAGCAACAGCCACATCACTGGGGGCATTGCTAGCGCAACATGATGAAGAGAAAAAGGAAAGAGCCATTTATTATATAAGTAGAACATTGGTGGCGTATGAAAAGAACTATTCTATGATTGAGAAAGCTTGTCTCGCTGTGATCTTTGCATCACAAAAACTGAGACACTATATGTTAGCTCATACTATGCATCTAGTAGCAAAAATTGATCCACTAAAATACCTACTCAACAAGGCTGCCCTCACAGGTAGACTGGCTAAATGGGTCATGCTTCTAAGCGAATTTGACATTGAATATGTTGAAAGAAAAGCTATAAAAGGTCAAGTTATTGCTGATCAACTAGCAGATGCACCCATGTTTGATGACACACCAATGCAAATGGAATTTCCAGACTCATCTATTATGCACCTATCTTCTAGGGAATGACAATTGTTCTTTGATGGCTCCTATACACAAAATGGATCTGGGGCAGGTATATTGTTCATAACTCCCCAAGGATACTCAATCCCCAAAGCATTCAGACTAAAGTTCCCCTGCACGAACAATATTGCGGAATATGAAGCCCTTTTGAATGGTATGAAAATAGCAATTGAATGGAGAGTAACAGAGCTACACATTCATGGAGACTCTCAACTTGTTATTCATCAAGTCAATGATGTGTACCAAACTAAAGATGAAAAGCTCATTCCTTACAAGAGAATGGTCGATGATCTTAAGAAATATTTCATATCTATCACATTTGAGCAAATTCCTAGAATGGAGAATAAGGCTGTCAATGCAATGGCAACACTATCTACTTTATTACAATAGCCTGAACATGAGCTACGCTACAAGTTTCTGGTGGAAGCACTATCTTATCCTGCATATGACTCCCCCGAAACCCGCATGATCTGCACTGTTGTAGGTCATGATTCATCTTGATATAAAAACCTATTTTCCTATCTCCAAGACCAAATCATCCTCGATACCTTCAACCGTCATGAAAAGAGATACCTTATCCGTAATGCCTCCCGATATGTCATCATTGGTAATGATCTATACAAATGAGGTCTAGATGGTACGCTACTTAGATGTTTAGAATGAGAAGAGTCTCAATGTGCATTAGAGGAAGTCCATGATGGTATTTGTGGGTCACACTCGAACGGTTTAACACTAGCTTGAAAACTTATTAGGGCTGGGTACTATTGGCCTGAAATGGAGAAAGAGGCTATCAAATTTGCTAAGAATTGTCAAAAGTGCCAAGTGCATGGCAACCTAATTCATGCTTCAGGGAGGGATCTAATCCCCTTTACAACACAATGGCCTTTCCATCAATGGGCATTTGATCTTATCAGGATGATTCATCCTCACTCTTCTAATGGACATACCCATATAATCACTGCTACAGATTATTTTACAAAATGGGTAGAAGCAGTCCCTCTAACACAAGCAACGGGGAAACAGATATCTATGTTCATATTGAACTATATCATATGCAGATATGGGATCCCTCATTCCATAATTACAGATAATGGTGGGCAATTCAGGAATAAAGACCTCGATGATCTATGTGCCAAATTTAAGATCACCCAACATTGGTCTTCTATCTACTATCCACAAGGGAATGGCCAAGCAGAGGCTTCTAACAAAAATCTATTGAAGATCTTGCACAGAACAGTAAACAAAACTGACAGAGACTGGCATCTCATGATTAATCCAGTTCTATGGGCCTACATAACAAGTATCAGAACACCTACTGGGGCTACACCTTTCACTTTAGTTTATGGGTCTAAAGCGGTACTGCCTATTGAGTTTGAAATCCCATCACTCCGAATTAGAATGGATGGTCTAGTAACTGATGATGACTACAGAGTGTCTAGGTTACAAGAACTGGAACTACTAGATGAGCGCAGACAAGCAGCGTATGATCATCTCAGACTATATCAGAAGAGAATGTCTATAGGCTACAACAAGAAAGTTAGACACAGAGAATTTCAGGTTGGCGATCTAGTCTTGAGAGAAAATCCTAAAAATCAATCCCATTGAGAACGCAAGGGGAAGTTTGAACCTAATTGGTTGGGTCCCTTTGTAATCACTGCTACTTTTGGCTCTGGTGCCTATCAACTCTCAACGACTGAAGGAGAACAGCTCTGAGAACCAATCAACGTTCTCCATCTGAAGAAATTCTACGCCTAAGGCATTCAGTCTATGGTAAAATGTCTTGAAAAAAATTATAAAAATCAGAAAAAGTCCTGAAAAAATGAACATCTTGGTGAAAACCTAGCAATAGGCGCCTTAATGATTCACAAAAAAATAAAAAAATATCAAAAGTACAAAAAAAATCAAAAAATATCAAAAGTGCAAAAAAATCAAAAAAAGAAAAAATCAAAAAAAGAAAAAAAGTGCCTTGGTGAAAACTTGGAAACAGGCGCCTTGGTAGAAAAAATAGAATCTCTACCAAGATGGTGAAAACCTAGCAAACAGGCGCCACTTGTTTCAAAATGCTCCATCTATCAGTGCAATCTTGGTCTTTCCCAGCTTTCAGTCTTGCTTTAGTTTGTACATATCTCTTGGTTTGTTTTTGCATTTCCAGTTTTCAATAAGTCGGTTTGTACACCAAACAGCTCAAGCGTCTGTATCCTATCAATGCTTAACACTTGGGGGCAATCAATGTCATATCCCATGGTCTCCAGTATATCTTAGACGTCTTATGTCCAGTCAGAGTCCTTTGAAGCTTCATTTGATTCAGTCAAGTCTGTCTTGTCTCCAAAAAGGATTTTGCATCTACAACACGAACAATCAAACACAAACTGAAAACAATTTGTGCTTTTCATGCTTTTATCTCCTTGTATGTTTACTGATTCACATTGAGATTTTTGCATATTGTGTCCCTTCGAGCTCTTCGATGATGTCCTTTATAGGATTTAGAGAGTGATGACTAGGGGCATAATCTTTTCTTTGTCTTCTGCTTGTATGTGAAAATCTAACATCTTTGGAAATTTTGGATTGAAATGGTGTCCGACTGTAAGAGCCTCTATCTCAAATTGGATGGCCATGCGTACCTCGACCATTGATACCCAGAAAATTCAAGGAAGTTTGATCTAACTATTGTCTTTTTGAGTGAGTTCTTTCTCCTACTGTGAAACATGATCTTACCTAAGGATGTGAATGATAAAGGGTCACTACGGGTAATTCACATCAGATTTAGAATAATCTCTTGGCTGTTTGATGTGTTTGTCATGCAAGGCGTATTCAGGTCATCACGACATTTATGTTTTGATGCTTATACAAATTGCTACATCAAAATGGACATGATATTCAGGTCATCTTGGCGTTTGTGCCTTGGTGCTGATATCTAATCCGACATTCCGAAAACAAAATCAATATTCATATGTCCATGGCTGCCTAGCCAGTGGATGTTGTATTGATTCTTGCGCATACAAATCAATATTCATATGTCTATGGTTTCATAGCTAGTAGGCATTGTATTGATTTATCCAGTTACCTAAAAGTTCAATGATGATAACAAATCGACATATGATCAGTGACTAGGTCCTAGGTCTTAGGTTGCATTTCATTTTGCATATCTCTTTGCATTTTGCATGTTGCATGATCTCACAAATGGTTGGACGCACTTCAATGCTTAAATAATTCTTCAATCACATCTTCAAATATAACAAGAGCCGAATCTCACACGAAGGTTCCTCCAATGAAACAACAAGTAGAATCCTTTTTTGGGATCAAAATCAAAATCTGTGATCATTCATATTATTAACTACTTGCATAATCAACCTTTAATCATCATAGAAATCTAGTATTCAACTTAACTGATTATCTTACATCAAACTATCAAAATTTCAACTTGGACAACCATGGTCAACTCATGGTCAAACTTAGTCAAACTTGGTCTTTTGGGACCTCTCAATGATGCAGAATGCATTCTTGAACATGTATAACCACTTTTCCAATCAATTAACATGCTTCTAAACTATCAACGCTGACTTTTCTTGTCAGATTTCAATTTTAATCCCGCAGGGGGCATGGTATTGCACATCATTCAAAGTCTGTAATCAAATTTGAAATCATATCTTTATGGAAATCATATCTTCCTCAATAATCAAGACAAACAATCATGTCTAGTACGGATTCATCAAAAGACCTCATTGCTCGGGGCAAATCTATCATCACTTGGGGCATATCAGATTCATCAAGATCCATATCAATCTGGTATTCTCCTAATCTTGTAAACTGTATCAGTTTTTGCAACCATCGGATCATAGTGTTCTTTCCTTGGTTCTTCGGCAACTGAAGGATTCGGATGTGATACCTGCTAGTTCTGCTAAGACAATCGAGTCTAGAACTGGTCACTCACTTCTTAGCAATCCTAAGGTTTGGAATCAGGCATTTTGACACTTTTTCGCAATCATAGGTTCATTTGCTGTTATAGTGAACATTATCTTTGGTCATTCAGGACCTATTATCTCCATATCAAATCAATATCAATCAGCGTCTGTCTCATATCAATTATCAATTTCGAATCAGTTTCATATCTCTATCAAACACAGACTTTCTTTGAACCACTGCGCTTCGCACAGTAATTCAAAGAGGGGCAAAATGTAATACCCCAAAAATGGGCTATAAGTTCATTAACCTCCTACATCAACAATTCGAATGAAATCGACATCAAAGTCCTAACCTAAGGCACATCTAAACATCATCGAATCCTAATTGATTATCTTAAATTCTGCATCGGGGAATATTCTTAGCAATATTCCTAATTATCTTAATTATCTTTAATTTAATGATTATTTGGCAATAAATCACATTTATCCTAAGTTTGATTAATTAAATATTTTCATATTTAATTAATTAGATTTAATATCTTGCCACTCGATTGTGTAATTAAATTTAATTATATCTATTATTAATTGTATTATTTAATTTTGACAATAAATCTAATATCCTATGAATAATTGATTAAATTTTTATTTAATTAATTAAAGCAAGTTGTCATTATTTAATAATATAGTTTTTAATAAAAGTTTGATAAAATAGTTAATTAACCCATAAATTAATTATTTTATTTCAAAAATCAGTTAAGTTGAGAATAAATCACTTTATTTATTTATTAAATCATAATTATCCATGTGCACATTCAAGGACCAGTTAAACTCAAATTGGAAAATCAATGCAAGTTGTTAGCTTTTTGAAACTCAACATCTTTTTGAGTTTTAAAGTTGATCTAAACTTCTAATTTGAGTTGAACTGTGCTTTTGCATGATTTTTTGTGACTTAATTATCTATTATTTAAAAATAACTCAAAAATCAACCTGAGTTATTTGAGTGATTTATGGCTTTCTTCCATGCACCTCCAAAGCCCTGGATTTCTATAAAACCAAAGCTCAGCTCTTCATAATTCATCCACAAATTTGCACAATCACGCTGGAGAATTGGAATTGGGAAAATCAAAGCTCTTGCGAATCGACACCTTTGTGAGATCAATCTTGTTTTGCATTCATTTAGATACATATTTCATATCATTGTTAGATAGATTTCATATCAGTTTTCATAGCATAGATTCCTATCAAGTTATCATTCATTATTGCATAGAAAATACCAAAAAAATAAATTAATTGCATTCATATTTTATATCATTTTTGCATTCAAATCCTTCATTTAGGTGTTGTCTAGGTCACTGATCTCGATAGCAATCTGAGAACATCAATCTCGCACCTACTAAAAGGCAGTAAATCGCTTGGTTAGATAGCTTTCAATTTTGCATGATTTTGATTATAGCTAACCTCTAATGTTTTACTGAAGTGTTGTATCTACAGATCAGGTACAATTTTCACACACACACCAGGATCCTAAGGAAAGGAGAGGAAGATTCAGGATCAAAGGCACCCATGATTCTACGACTTCTTCTAACCAGAATGTTATAAGTAGGACTAGTGGTAGTAAAGCTCATAAACCAATGTAATGCAAATCAACTAAACTAAAGACACATAAAGCATGAATATAAAATATAATTAGCATGCAAGATCTAACACAAAGGAAAAATCTAATACTAACAAGATAAAAAGGATAGCACAATAAGGCATCCAATTCCAAAATAAGAATAGAGAGGAATCTAACACCAAAATAGAAAGAGAGTTAGCTAGACGGGTTCACCAAAATGAATAGAGGTAGAATGGATTCAACCCTATTCAAATGTATAGGGGGAAATATGAGATCTATTCTCAAACCCAAATTCCCCAAAGAAGAGATCCAATTTGATCAACCAAAAGGTTAATACACAATTGAATCAATTTGTGAAGAATATGGAAGAGAGAGAGAGTAAATCCAATATTTCCCTATGAAGGAGGGTGTTTGGAAATCTGAAATAATTGAAATACAAATACTAATCTCAAATTAGGGCAGATCTGGAAAATGTTGAATTCTGATGTTTGTGTACACTTTCGAGAAAATCTGAAACTTGTCCTAGACTGGAAATGCCGAGATAGAGAAAACTCAGAAATCCTTCTCCAAGATGGCTCAGCTCGGGTTTGACCCTCATAAAAGGTCAAATACTACATTCTTTATTTGAAGTTCGATTCGAATTCTATTCACAGATCTCAGAAGTTTGTCAAAAAGGGTATTCAAATTCACTCTTAGATCTGAAATTCCGCACCTGTACCTACAAGAAAATGGGGGTTTTTGTTGTATGGGGGGTTTGCCTTGGTCAAACCCCAATTTAGGAACTAACCTTGAAATTGAATTGAAATGTATTGTGTATAAACAAAGTAATTGAAACAAATCACCTCGCTTATGTTGAAGTCCTTGTAGAGGATTTGAATCCTCAAATACACAAGTAGGAATGAATGTAGGATGTCTCCAATCAATGGTATTTGATCTTCAACATCAATCTTGATTTGATCTTTGCATATGAGAAAGCTTGCATGAATGGAGAAGAAGGGATCTTCAAGGGGGCTCCAAAGAGATTGAATCCTTCAATGGCTAACAATGGATCTCCTTGATGGATGGATGCTTGAACACTTGAATTCTTGAAGACTTTCTTGCACTTGAGAGCTTGAGCACTTGAGATGTGAAAGATGGATATGAAAATGAGAGAGGAAGGCCTCCTTTTATAGTGAACTAGGGCACACTCCTCTAGAGTGGCCACCTTGGAGAATTAAATCCCAATTAGGTCATAACCTTTAGAAAATATACCTAGATTAAATGAAATTAAAAGATTTACCATCCTGAAATCTGAAATGGCCGACCCGGAGGTGGGAAAATAAATCTCTCGAAAGCCCGATGCCCGAAAATTATGGAAATTGGAGATTTGAAGGAAGGGGGAAAAATCAAGGTTGGACCTGGCCTAGTTAGGTTTGAGATTGATCTTGACCTAGTTAGGTTCGAGCTCGACCCTGACCTAGTCAGGTTTGACCTCGACCCTCACCCTGGTCCCAGATTGACTCAGAACCAAGTCAAGAGGTCCCAGGGATGCCCAGAAACCTAGAACTAATGCCAGAACATGATAGAATGTCAAGGATAGACATAAAATCCTATGATTACTATGATGAAGGCTAGGAGGATCTATTTCTACATCCTACCTATAAAATAGAGCCATGGAAGAGGGAAAATTAGTAGAATCCTTAAGATCCTAACCCTAATTTCATCTAGAATGAAGAAATCAAGTGCAGGGAAGAAGTGGAAAACGGGGAGAAAAGCCAAATACATGCAAAGACCTAATCAAAGCACTTGACATGACCCCAAACCACTTACTTGAAGGGCTAAATGCTCTTATCATGGAAGTGCTTCCATTTTAAGATGATACAAATCTGAAAAGGTGTTTTTCTAGTACTCCTATTCACTGAATTATTGTATGCAAACTCTACTTGTGCCAACATAGAATCCCAATTACTCAGCGTGTCTCCAACTAAACATCTCAAAATATTTCCCAAGCTTTTATTCACAACTTATGTTTGTCCATCGGTCTGTGGGTGAAATGTAGAACTATATTTTAACTCAGTACCAAATTTTCTCCAAAGGGTCTTTCAAAAGTATCCAACAAATTTATTGTCTCAGTCAGAGATAATACTCAGTAATCCATGCAATCTGACAATTTCCTTAAAGAAAAGATCTACTATATGTACTGCATCTGATGTCTTTCTACAAGGTATAAAATGTGGCATTTTAGAAAATCTACCCACAACAACAAATATAGAATCATTACCTCTTACTCTCTTCGGTAAGCCAAGAACAAAATCCATATTGATATCAATCCAAGGTTTCTCAAGAATAGAAATTGATGTATACAATCCAGTATTTTGATTTACTCCTTTTGCAACTTGACAAATTCTACAACTTTTCACAAATTTTTTAACATCTTTATACAACTGGGGCCAAAAGTATTTCTCGGCCTTAAGAAAATTCAATGTCTTATCAACACCAAAATGTCCAGCCAAACCACTACTATGTTTCTCTTTTATCAAATTAGTTCTCATTAGTCCTCTTGGTATACACAACTGAATACCTTTAAACAACATACCTTCTTGAATGAAACATTCTTCCCATTTAGTACTCAGTTGATCTCATGTCATCAAAGCCAAGAACTTCAATTTTCATCTCGGTCATCAAAGATCTCCTTCTAATCAATGCATCAACAACTCGGTTAGTGACTCCACTCTTATAATTTATCACAAATGTATAACTCTGCAAATACTCAACCCATTTCATATGTCTCTGATTCAAGTTATTCTGACTACCCAAATACTATAAAGCCTTATGATCGGTATACAACACAAATTCACTTGGTATCAAATAATGTCTCCATTTATTCAATGCTTGAACAATGGCATAGAATTCTTGATCATACACAGAGTATTTTCTTTTTGCATCATTCAAATTTTCACTAAAGAAAGCAACAGATTTACCTTGTTAACTCAACACAGCTCCAATTGCACTTCCACTTGCATCACATTCCACTTGAAATACCTTATTAAAATCAAGCAATTCAACAACCTTCTGCTTCAAAGTCTCAAAATTTTTATCATCTCCATGTGTCCATTTGAATTCTCTTTTATCTCCTCTCATAGTCTCAGTCATAGTATTACAAATTGAACTGAAATTCCTAATGAAATTTTGGTAAAAACTTGCCAAACCATGAAATGATCTTACCTCACTAGCATTCTCAGGTGTGGGCCAATTCAAAATAGCTTCAACCTTTTCAGGATCCATCTTCAAACTATCAGCTAAAATCACAAATCCCAAATACACAATCTCCTCTTTCATGAAGGAACACTTTTTCATGATAATCAACAACTTTTCCTCTCTCAATCTCTGCAATACTTGCTTAACATGCAACAAATGTTCTTCTTTGGTCTTACTGAATATCAAAATATCATCAAGGTATACAATCACAAACTTACCCAATAATTTTTTCAAAACTTCATTCATCAACCTCATAAAAGTACTCGGTGCATTAGTTAAACCAAAAGGCATAACCAACCACTCATACAAACCTTCTTTTATATTGAAAGAAGTATTCCACTCATCACCTTCTCTAATTCTGATATGATGATACCCACTTTTTAAATCAATTTTGGTAAAATACTTTGCTCCAGTCAAACTGTCCATTATGTCATCCATTCTCAGTATAGGAAACCTATATTTCACTGTTATCTTGTTAATTGCTTTGGAATCAGTACACATTCACCATCCTCCATTATTCTTAGGTGCCAATACAAAAGGTACTGCATAAGGACTCAAACTTTCTCTAATCAAACCTTTCTACAACAATTCTTGAATATGTCAGCTCAATTCTTGATTCTTGGTAGGTGTTAACTGATGTGGTGCCTTATTCGGTAAACTAGCTCCAAGGACTAGATCCATGCAATGATAAATGCTTCTCTTTGGTGGTAAACAATTAGGTACATTATCATAAATAATTTCACTGTACTCAGTGAGTAACTTATCAATCTCCTCAGGGACGCTATCCTTTGGTTTCTTACTCGATTTGTTAAGAATCACAACAAAAAATACATCACTCTTCTTCAAATCCTTAACAAAATTTCTTCTTTCCATCAAGCAAACTTTCATAGATGTGCAAACATTACTAATAGGTTCTTCAATCAAAGGTAACAAGATTTGTCTTCTTCCATCAGCCCAAATAGTATATTTATGCAATCTCCCATCATATATAGCATGTCTATCATATTGCCAAGGTCTACCCAACAAAATATGACAACAATCCATATGCATGATATCACGTGACACCTTATCATAGTACTTTTCAATTTTCAAATTCACATAACATTGTTCACTTACCAAGAGTGTATGCTCATCTTTGATCCATGAAATTTGATAGGGTTTCAGATGTTCCAACATTTTCAACTGCAACTTTGTAACCATTTCCTCAAATGCCAAGTTCTCCAAGCTACCACTGTCAATGATTACCTTCCAAACTTCATCAGAAACTCTACATCTGGTCTTGAACAAACTTTTCCTTACCGGATCTTCCTTATTACTTTCACTCCAAAGTGCTCTTCTTACCATCAAGTTATTTTCCTTCTCAGGTTCATTCAGTGACTCTTCTTGCACACCAAAGCATTTCTACTGCTACTGACCTTCTTACTTGCATGTGTACACTCAAGTGATCTATGTCCTTCTTCTCCACAATTGTAACAAGTTCCTCATAAACCACCTCTGTTATAACCACCTCAGTAGTTACTGCCTCTAGATGAACTTTCACCTTTCCACTTAGTCGTGCCTTTATCTAAATTTTTCTTTTCAGGTTCATATCTACTTTTTTCACCATAAGATCTACCTCTTCCTCTAGGGAATCTACCACCTCTACCTCTTTGTCTTTGCTCATGTTTCTTGTTCAATTTCTCCTAGGCCTTCAATGCAAATTGATAAGCCTCTTCAATATTCTCCAATTTGACCAAACTGATTTCTTCTTGGATGGAAACTCTCAAACCATTCAGGTATCTAGCAATTCTTTCCACATCATCTTCATCATGTCCAGATCTGATATCTAATCTATAGAATTCCTTAGTATGTTCTTTTATCGAGCTATATTTTTGCCTCAAACTTTGCATTCACCTAACTAGGTTAATCTGATAATCACAAGGTAAGAACTTTCCTTTCAATTTATTCACCATTTTATTCCATACCTTGATTTTATCTTTGCCTTTTCTTTTTTTGTCTAACTGCAGATGTTCCCACCACAAGGATGCATGACTTTTCAACTTTGTGCTTGCAATTTTCACCTTCTTTTTCTTAGGTACATTTTCATACTCAAAGTACTTTTCCAACTCGATGATCCAGTCCACCAATTCATCAGAATCCAATTTTCCACTATACTCGGGAGGATTAAAGTGTGGTGTAGACTTTAGATTTGTCAATGCCTTCAACAATCTTTCCTCACCTTGATCCATCGCTGGTGCAGGTTCTACACCAACTTGTTCTTCCTCAATTTCATCATCATTAACATCTTCAAGATGTCTTCCTCTTCTCTAGGCTATTTCAACAACTTCTAATCTAGCAACAAGTTGTATCAACATGTCTGCCAATCTTGGATCTTCATCTTGCCTCCCACAAACCATCTTGAAACCCTCTACAATTGTAGGCCAGATCACAATTTGCCACCCCACAACAAATCAACTAGGTTTTGACAAGAAGGAACCCTCAAACCTAGATTCGCAAACCTAGATCCAGATCTCACCTCACTCTGATACCACCTAACGCAAGGGTAGGATAGGGAGAGGGGCCAAGGGCACACCCTAACCAGGTCCACCTTGTAGAGATCACATACAAAAACAACAATACAACAGTGAGAGAGAGAATGCAAAGATCTTTCATATATTTATTTCAATTGATTCATACATGTCAAGCTATAAGGCCTTCCCAGTTTAGGCCAGATATTACAATTAAGTACAAAAATCCTCCAACATGCGAGGATCTTCCAATAATCTATAATCTTCTAGCTTTTAGCTTCTATCAAAACTGACTCTCCCTAAACTCTAATCAAACAACTACATTTATACAAGAGGCTACCAAATCAATTCAACCTTCAGATCCATCATAAACAGAAGGAACAACCAGATCTAGGTCCACACGCTTCCCAATGATAGATACCATCATTAAATATGTGACCAAAATTAATTACACGAGTCAGCCTCAACATAAATCCAAAACAAACAACTCGGTAAGCAAGGATAACCGAGCGCCAAACAAGCATCACCAAGTGCTAGGGAAATTCACCGAGCGCCAGAGAGATAACCGACCAACACTAGTGAACAAAGGAAACTGAGCAACACCAAACCAACTCGGTCAAAGTAGGAACCGAGCAACACATAAAACTTCAAACATCTTTTTGGTGACATAGGATTGCTAAGGACCCGAGATGCTCTTGCATCAAGTTGTCATTTATAGATATTTTTTGTTATCTTCTAATCATTATAGTAGAGTTATAAATCTCCTAATAGAGTAGACTTAACAGTTTAATTGTAAATCTCTTAACCGAGTGCACACTTAATTAGTGTTGCTAAAATCCTTTCACAAGGTAGATCTAATCAATTTGAAGTTACTCCTAACAGGGTAAGATCACCAGAAGCGATCACACTTGTAGCCTTAACCGACATACTTTATTTACTGCAGTAGTGAAGAATTTGTAGGTGTCATCCCCACCGTATTTTTTACCTTCTTACAAGGGTTTTTGCGTAACCAAAATACTTGTGTCAAGTGTTACATTTCATGATTGTTTTATTATTTGTTTTCATGTACTTTACATTTACAAAGTCATTTGAATGTATGTTGCAAACAATGAATTTAGTTGGATAGTTAGTCACTACTATTGCAGTTTAGTAATTTAGTTAAAAGTTTTTGAGGGTACTGATTCACCCCTCCCCTCTCAGTACTTTATCTTTGCTATCCCAATAATGGATTGACAGTGAGTATATAGAGTACATAAACAAAAACTAGAGCACAAAACTGACTTGTGAGTGAAATCTAGTCTGAAAATTTAGGATAAAGAGTGAAACTCATTATGTACCTAGGGAAATAATGCCAATGGCATTCTATACTAAGTGATTTTGGCTTAATGTTTATGGGTCTCTTATCTGATCTTTCCAAAAAAATTCTAGTGGCTCCATAACTTGTTCCTAAACATAAGAAAATAGGGAAAAGGGTTGTCTAAATGGGTTTTCCTTGGTCAAACCCTTGTTTAGGAACCAACCTTGAAAATAAAAAGAATTGTATAAAGGAAAATATGTAAAAAGAAAATGTTAGATTCACCTTGCATACACCCTCATGGACGGATGTAGAAATCACTCATACCCATGAAGATGCTTGAATGTAATCGAAATCCAAAGATTTGACATTAGAATTTAATGTAGAATCAAATATTTCCTCACAAATGCATAGATATATTAATGCTACTCCTAGATCTTAAATGTCAAAATGCTTGAAAATCACTTATAATGAAAGACAAAGAATGGAATGGAAGGAAGGATCTTTTTTCTTGATTGAGAATTCCTCTAATTGGCCATCATGGGAGAGAAAATTGCTTCAATTGGATAATATTTCCTTGGACTTGAATGATCTTTAAGAATTCGAGACTTGGAGATCTTGATCATTGATGCTTGCACTCAAATATTGAATCCAATTGCTTAATTTCTCTTGATTACATGAAAATCTTGATAGATTGATTGTAAATTCTTGAGTATGGTTGTGGTATGACAAATAAGGAGAGATAAGGTTTTTTATACTTACACTATCATTTCATGATTCAAAATGATTTAGGTCAACCACAAAATCAAATCTTTCACTAATAACCCAGTATTGGGACCTGGGCCTCGAATCTCATGGATAGAACACCATTGGATTTCTACTCTAGGGAGAAAATGCCATTGACAATCTCTCCTAGGAATAAAATTCCATTGGCATTATGTACCCTAGAGAATGGGCTAGAATTTGGAGGGGATGTCGAGATAGGTGAAAAGAAGGGGAGGGAGAAAGGATAGGTTGCTAGGATCAAGCATAAAAGGCTTTAAAACCTCAAAATCACCACAATGGGGTCTAATAGGTTCAAATAAATCATCCAATCATGGGTGCTAATTTTTTAGGATGATACATTTAGCCTCTACTTTATAAAGAGTACAAGACAGGCCCATACTCATGATAATTAGATTAATGCATACGAATAATCTTATTAAGGTAAAGGACAAAGAAACATCAATCCCCCAAGTGACTTAAGTCTTCATCAAATCCAAAATTGATATAAAAGAGGCATCACTCCAAAATAAATGTGAATGTGTGTGTGTGTGTGTGAGAGAGAGAGAGAGAGAGAGAGGCATGGTCACCAACCTAGTAAGGTATTGCCTCACTATGGATCACGCAAATAGAAAGCACTGCAAAAGATGACATTGAAAGTCTAGAAAATTATATTATGCTAGTTAATCCATCAAAGAGGATTAGTCATAAAGGAAAGCATTGTCTCTGTTAAGGGATCCAAACATGCGATCGAGTCTAAGAAAAGCATTGTCTCCAAAGGGACCAAAGAAAGGAAGATCAGTCCTTAAGGAAATTATTGTTTTTCTTAAGGGATCTAATGAAAGGATGAACATAAGGAAAGCATTATATCCTTATCCATCTGCAAGAGAGATTGCATTAAATCATTGTGTGTGTATGAAAAATAAGAAACAAGGAGTAGAGTGTATGCACCCACATTAAAGTGATTACAAATGCCTTAACAAGAGAAATGGCTTTAACGAAGCATACATGAACCCACAAGAAATGTTTCTAATATGAGATGACCTTAAGAAAGGATAAATCAAGAGAAATAAACACATAACAAAAGAGATCACAAAAGGGATCTACTAAGTTAGGGATCATTATGATCATACAATAATACATGAGTTATTATATCAAAATGAAATGTCATAATTCTCCAAAGGTAGTTGAACTACAAGCACAATTGAAGAATGTCACATAAGCATTACAAAGAAGAGTCTATTTGGGTCGACATCATGAAGACCAAAAAGAATGGGTAGCTACCATTTTGGATCATCCCCAATCAGATAACACAAAAGAACATTAACAAATAGTGGCACATGCATGACATAACATGTAACACCATATAGAAGAAATGAGATGCGAATAGAGGAATGTCACAAAAAATTGATTCCTTTACCCCCTTGCACCAACAGAGAAACAATGGTCATCTAAAGAAATCTAAACAAAACATATATCAAGAAACACATCATGGGGGAAGATCATTACAAGAAGTAAACACAAACAATCTACTGTACAAGAGGAGATAGTCAAGAATATCACTCCCCCCCATCTCAGTCTATAGTGTTTAGGGAAGGTGGGAAAAATGCAAGAGGATAAACATCCAACATTGTAGATGGAATAATAACCAGTTCCAAACAAGGACCATGTTGTAAATATTGGTTACTTTGTTTGTTACTAAGACTTAGAGATAATTATTGTGAAAACATTGTTGATAAATCATGATTAACATCAATAAGATCATAAATATCATCAAAATCACTAGCATGAATATCATCATTAGTTACATTAGGAAAGTTAAAAACATAATCACCGAGAGTATATTCTTCATCTAAATTAATTGTAATAGAATTTAGGATATGAATAGAATTATCATGTTTGTTTAATTTTATCTTTTCCAAATTATCTTCTTCCTTTGGGCTATGCATAGGCTAATCAAAGGGAATCAAAGCATCAATAGGTGTTTAAGGTGAAAAAGTTATTGGAAAGCACGTTCATAGGCTCTATCATGATGTTTATGATGGTGATCATAAGCACAACAGTTACGCTTGGCTTTTCTGGAAATTTGGCTTCATTATGGATGAATCAACATTGGGACCTTTTCTTCGTTAGGATGAAGAATGGAAGGAACCTCACTAGGTTAAGACATACTATAAATAGAACATTTATAAGGTATATGAGGTGGATTAAAAGCATATATAGGAGGTTTTGGTGGTATAGGGAGAAGTCCAGGTCCACAAAAAGGAGATGGAACATCCTTAGGATTGCTAAGCTCGTAAATCTTTTGGATTTTGTATTTCTGATATGATCGAAAGAGATTTTCTTTGTGGGATTAAGTTGGTTGAGGAATATAAGGCCAAAATAAACCAAGGTCAATAGGCTCTTGAGGTACTAAAGATTGATAAATACTATGATTAATAGTTATGATTTCTCCATTGTGCTGAAATTTCAAACACTTGTCGATAGGAGAGGCTACAACTTGCATAGAAGTAAGCCATGGAAGACCAAGTTTGACTTGAAATTGATTAGAAGTCAGGATGACCATAAAGGTGACATATAGATTTTTACCGCCAACTTATACGATAACTCTAATAGAACCATGGGTAGGAAAGGTGAAACCAATGTAAGTTTGGATCATAACATCAAATTTGTCATAAAAATCACATTGGAATCATCAATTATAAAGATGTTCTTCAATTATCACATTCACCATACAAGTAGGTTCATTAAGAACACCATGAGAATAAGGACCAGTCAACAATGTAAATAGGACCATTAGGCGCTTTAATTGTCTCACTAGGGTAAAAGGTAATGCAAAGCTTAGGTTTAGGTATTGGTTTAGATTTATTTTTGGATTGATCAACGAGGTTGAAAACAATATTAGCTTCAACACACTTGTCATCATAGTCAAAAACATGGGTGGAAGAAGAAGATAATAATTGGGTAGATTCAATGACATTGGTCAATTGAGACAACAAGGGATTGGTATATATTTGCAAGTTTTGATTGGGAGGTGCTACAAATTTGTATCCTTCACCATTAATACCCTCAACATCTATAGTATTAGAATCAATGAGGTATTTAATAATAGATTTCAAATGGAAAAACTTATTGGTATCATGAGTGGATTGATGATGGTATTGACAAAAAGATTTTTAATCAAAGAATTTAGGTAAAGGTTTGGATGTGCCAATTGGTTTAATAGGAGGAAGAGTTAACACTTTAGCAATAATCAACTTCAACATCACATTATGCACATATTAAAAATGGTGAGTAAAATTACGAGGTCTAAAAATATATGACAAATGAGCCACACTTTTGGATCCTATTGCCACTTGGTCATCAGCATTGTTGGATGAATTATTGATTTTGATGAAGTTTTTGGATTTCTAAAATTTTTTATGTAATGCAACATCACTCTTATCAATCAAAGCCATTGGAGTGGTGCTCTCAAACTGATTCACTTGAAGTTGATAATTATAAAGCATTGTACATAATTGAGTAAAAGAACAAAATTCATAAAGAAAAATCTTATATCCAATGTCTTTTTGTAAATTAGAAATGAAAATACATTGCACATCAATATCAGGCATAGGACAAGAAATCTAAGCATGCAGATGCTTAAATCTACTAATGAAATAAGTCACTCACATTGTTTACAATGCATTAAATCAATCAAATAAATCTTAGGACCAATATTGTTTTGAAAAATTTGGATGAAAGCATTAGCAAGCTTTTGAAAGGAGTCAATAGAATAAGGAGGAAAAGAAAAATACCATTGCAAGGATTTATCTCAAAAGGTTCTAGTAAACAAATTTTCCATGAACCTATGATCATGAGAGAAATCACTACACAATACTTGAAAGGTTTTGACATGGGTCAAAGGATCACCTTTACCATTATAAGTCTCTAGGCGAGGAATCTCCATGTATTGAGGAATAACAATACATATGATATCCAAGGACAAAGAACTAGCATTGTCACAAGTAGAAATGTTGAACTTGGATTGGGTCATAGAACCAGTTTTTTTTTTGCAAGGAAGACACAACTTGAGCCAAACTATGACTCGTAGAATTGGTTGAAAGAGTAGTAGGGGATATGTGTGAAATATTTGGAGCATTATGAGAAATGGAAGGAATAGTGGAATGTGAAAAATGAACACTATTATAAGTGGACATTGATTAAGGTAAAGAAACACATGAAATACTTGAAGGGATAGTGGGAACAATAGGATTAGGAATGCTAACATGTGTAGGATTAAGATTTTGAATGGAAGTAGTGATAATAGGTGGAGAATAGGTGGATACACTAGGAATGGAGGTAGAAATAGGCATAGAGGTCTCAACATTAGTGGTAGGTGGAATAAAACCTAGCTCCTGAGCACAAGCTCTAATAGACTTGACATTTTTATCAATAAGATGAGAGATACTACATAAGATGTTAACACCATGTTCACCATTATGAATTATCTTCCTCAAGCCTTCTACAATGGATATGACCCCATGGTTAGAGTTTTCTTGTCCTAACCATTTCTCAAACTTTTCAATTCCATGGGAAAGTTTTTGAACTTGTATGGGAGGGACTATTAAGACCTAATCCTTCATGGGATGAGTGGGATGAGTTATTCTTAATAATACAATTAATTTCATTTGTAGACATGTTGGTCTCATCAAGATTCTTAGGAAAAATAGAGGACTTAGAGTCAAAGGAAAATGTAAGTCTATGACTTCTCCTAACCAAAATGTTATAAGTAGGAGTCAAGGTAATAACACTCATGCACAAGAGAATGAAAGAAATATGAATCTAATGTAAATATAGATATTTGAAAGATATATGCAATTAAACTAAGAAAAATAACAAATTTAATGAAAAACACATCCAACCATCAAGCATAGAGAGATCTAATGTAAAACATGCAAAGTAGATCTAGATATGCAAAGAGGATCTAACTATCAAAATAAGTATGTAAGAAGAGTCAAATGTATCGTCTTAAAATGGAAGCACTTCCATGATAAGAGAATTTAGCTCTCTGAGTGAGTGGTCTGGGGTCATGTTAAGCACCTTGACTAGGTCTTTGCATGTATTTGGCTTTCTCCCCTTGTTTTGCTTCTCTCTCCACCTATTTTCACTTTATTTCTGCATTTCCTAGCACTCTGGATTGAGGTCCTGAGGTTTTTGACCTCAAGGTCAAAGATGACCTTGAGGGTCAATGATGACCTCGACTGACCTAGGGTGGGGTCTACCTCATCCTTGACCCAGGGTTCAAATTTTAGGTTCCCATGATTTTCGGATATCGGGTTTCAGAAATATTTGTTTTCCTGCTTCCGGGTCGGCCATTTCGGGTTTCGGAATGGTAAATCCTTAAATTGCATTTAATTTGGGTCCATTTCTAGGGGTTAAGGTTAATTGAGATTTAATTCCCCAATTTTAGCCTTCTCTAGAGGTTTGTGCCCTATATCACTATAAAAGGAAGCCTTCCTCCCTCATTTTCACATCCAATCCATTCTCACCAAGCAATTTCATGATCAAGCTCTCAAGTGCAATCAAGAAAACAAGAAGGAGAAGGAAAGGAAGCAAGCATTCATTCATCTTCAAGCCTAGCATTCAAGCATTTAAGCATTCAAGCATCCATCAAGGAGATCCATTGTTAGCCATTGAAGGATTCAATCTCTTTGGAGCCCCCTTGAAGATTTCTCCATCTACATTCATCCAAGCCTCCTCATATGCAAAGATCCATTCAAGATTGGTGTTGAAGATCAAATACCATTGATTTGAGACATCCTACATTCATTCTACATCCATTGGAGCATCCCTACTTGTGGATTCAAGCATTTGAATCCTCTACAAGGACTTCAACACAAGCAAGGTGAATTGTTTCATTTACTTTGTTTATGCACATTAAAATTTCAATTCAATTTCAAGGTTAATTCCTAAATTGGGGTTTGACCAAGGCAAACCCCCCATCCAAACAAGAAAAACCCTCTTTTTCTTGTAGGTACAGGTGTAGAACTGCGGATCTGAGATTGGATTTGGATACCCTTTTCGGTGAACTTCTGAGATCTGCCAACAAATTCAAGGACGACCTTCAAAATTCTAAAGTAGTCTTTGACCTTTTATCGAGGTCAAAGACTACCTGCTGTCAGAAAGATAAAAGTTTTCTAGGTTTTCTTTGTCTCGACATTTCCAATCCGAATCAAATTGCAGAATTGCCCAAAACTGCACATAGACATTAGAAATCAACATTTTCTAGATTTTCCCTATTTTGAGGTTAGTACTTATCTTCTATTTATTTCAGATTTCAAGTATATACTCTTCATAGGGAAATATAAGGTTTTCTCCTTCATTCATATTCTCCATAGATTGATTCTTTTGTGTATTAACCTTTTGGTTGATCCATTTGGATCTCTCATTTGGAAATTTGGATTTAGAGGTAGATCTCATATTTCCCCCATTCATTTTGGCATGCACACTATTTTTCATTATTCATCAAGTTCACAAAAAATGTACATAAGGTGAACCTATATATCTAAATGCATATAATGTAATAGAGGTATGATCTAATGAAATGCATACAAGGATATTTAGACACCAAATTAGAATGGAAATGTTATGAGTCAGGTTCCAAAAAAATGTATATAAAGAAAAGGGAATGGGTGAGATTATGTAAATGGGTAAATCACTTCTCCTTTTCACATATTACACATTTCAGGAGGAAGAAGCCCCACAAGGTTTAAGAGGAGACTCAAACACTAAGTGGGGCAATGATTCTTTGCTAAAATATGCAATGATGAAATGGAAATGATGTAAATGATGTGATGCAAATACTTAATTAGACAAGTTACTGAAAAACTACAAATAAGAGACTGATATAAAGTGACAGTGAGCAGAAACATATAGAAATGAAAACCAAAGCACAAATCTAACCCGTGGGTGAAATATGGGCTGAACATATAGGATACAAAGTAAAACCTAGTGTACTTAGGGACATAATGCCAATGACGTTCTATACCATGTGATTTTGGCTGAATTTGTTTCGGCCTCTCTGACCATATCCTCAATCTTTCAAAATTCTGTTCGGTGGCTTTGTAACCTATTCCTGCACATAGAAACATAGGGAAAAAGGTTATCTAAAGGGGTTTGCCTTGGTCAAACCTCTGTTTAGGAATCAACCTTGAAAATGGAAAGAAATTGCATAAAGAAAAGTATGTAAAAGACAAATATTAGATTCACCTTGCATAAACCCTCATGGACAGATCCAGAAATCATTCATACTAATGAAGATGCTTGAATGTTCTTGAAATCCAAAGAGTTGACCTTAGAATGTAATGTAGAATCAAGGATGACCTAAAAAATGCATAGATCTATGAATTCCACTCCTAGATCTTAAATGTTGAAATGCTTGAAAATCACTTACAATGAAAGACAAATAATGGAATGAAAGGAAGGATCTTCTTGCTTGATTGAGAATTTAGCTACTTGGCCATCATGGGAGAAAAAACTTGATTCAATTAGAGAAGATTTCCTTAAGGACTAGAATGATCCCGAAGAATTGGAGACTTGGATATCTTGATCTTGGATGCTTGCCTTCAAATCTTGAATCCAATTGCTTAATTGCTTGAAAATCTTGATAGCTTGATTGCAAATGCTTAAGTATGGATGTGATATGCAATATGCCATCATTTTGGGATTCAAAAATGATCTAGGTCGATCACAAAATCAAATCTTTCACTAATACCTTGATATTAGGCCCTGGGCCAAATTTGGGCCCTGATCCTCAAGGATAGAATGCCATTCACATTTTATCCTAGGAATAGAACACCATTGACATTCTATCTAAGGAACATAAAACCATTGGCATTCTATACCTTGAAGAATGGGCCAAAATTTGGAGGGGATGTCGAGATGGGTGAAAAGAAGTGGGGTGAGAAATGCCAAGTTGCTAGAATCAACCATGATGAGCATTCAAACCTTGAAATCACCAAAATGGGGTCTAATAGGTCCTAATATAACTCCAATCATGGATGCTAACTTTTTAGGACAATACAACATCATAAGATATACTAAGTGTAACCTTCAATTTGATTGATCAACTAGTCAAAATAGGCACTCAAATTTGGAAGAGCAATATCTCTTCCAAAATGGTCTTATGCACTTCCCAAAATACATAATTTAAGATGCTCTTTCAAGTCTACTAAAAATAACCAACCCTATTCTTATATGTTCTCTTACATCCATCATAACTAGTTGGATAAGTTTTATAATATTTCATAGATGGTGTCTCAATATTCCACATGCAAGACACCCCATTTGAGGAGGGCCACACATTACATCATAAGCATTTTTAAATATTTACAATAATTTCTATGACTCTGTAAGGTAGCACAATATCTAATCTTAAAAACATCATTCTAGGAATAAATTGTTATGGAGCACTAAAAGAAACAAGCATTTGTACTAAATCACTCAGGACACTTGTATGCTTGAGGTTCCCACCTTTCAATCTATGAAGCTAATCTAATCAAGAGATCAATCTAGGACTCTTAGGATTTTACAATTTCTTCAAGGTAATTTTAATACCACCAACACTTACATATTAATAAATTTCAAAGGCAAAATTGAATTGAATAGTATATGAAAATTATATCAATCATAGGAGTGAATAATAGATAAAAACTTTAGACCAACTTCATACCAGATATAATCAATCTCATAATATCAATTTTTACAACTATTACAAATTTCAAAATTAAATTAAATTAATGACATTATTTTTTTGAATATGAAAAATATTACACAATCTATATAAAGACCATGCATAATTAGAGCAAAGCCAAAAACATTATCAAAACATATGTATGTACTCACTCGTATGTAGGAGAGATGGGTACGCTCATTAAAAGCAAAGCATTTTCAAGCGAATTATCGCACAGCCCCACTTTTTTCAATAAGCATTTGCCGACAAACTTAAAATCTATACAATCAAGCTCGTATTCTCATCACGTATAAACGATTTTTATTTAATTCTTTTTATTTACCATTGTGAAGAAGCCATAGAAACTTTGTATACAAGGATAAGAACCAGCAGCGGGCCTTGAAAGCCACCACATACCCACTCTTCAGCACGCTCTACCGTTTCAACACATCTTTGAATCATCTAATTTGGCGGCCATTTGCTGGAGATTTTTGATACTAGGGTTTTAAGGGTTTGAGAAAATTTGTTCTCGGGTCTTCAAGAAAAACCGTAGCTAACATTGGGGTGGCAGGTCTATGGAGACTTCTGCCCATATGATTGGCAATAATGGCAGGTTTCCCGCCGGCCAGAGCCCTATGAGGCAGCAACAATCTGGTCCTGCTGCAATGCAGAACAATAGTAATAACTTTATTAATTCCAAGCAGTTTGGGGGTGGAGGACGTGGTGGCCCAATGGCGCCGAGGCCTGGTTATGGTGCCCATGGTATAGGGCAGAAAAGGGACAGTAGTGGTTTCAATGTTGGACACCGAGGTTCTCAAGGTATGTTAATTTAGGGTTGGATTTCATCAGTTTTTTTTATCGTTGGATTTTACTGAGTTATTTGCAAATTTGAATTGCTGTGCTGTTTGATTGAACAAATTAATACGCTGATTTCCTCAGCTGGGCTCGATTCCCTTTGGAACAATAATGCTTTTACCTTTACACTGTCCCTGTTATTTTGGGTAAATATTTACTTCTATACGACGTGTAGCCGAGCTCGTTCATTGCGGCACGCTGTAACCAGCGAGTTGGATTATAAGACTTCATGCCTATACTTAGTTTTTTTTTGTTTCGTAAGCTTTTGGGTATTTGGTTGGGTTTTTATTGGGCATTTGAAAATTTGAATTACAAAAATGTTTTGTAAGATAAGTTGTTGATCTCTTCAGCCTGTTTCCACTCCACGTCAACTAACGACGCTTCAACCTTGTATTGCTCTCATATTGTTTTGGTAATTTCTTTACCCTCACACTAGATGCCACAACCGAGGTTATTGGTGCTGCGCTTCTATCAAATTAACACAAGAATTGCCCTTGGGGCTAATCAGTTGGCTTATGTTACCCCATTCAGTCGGATCTTGAAGCTTAGTCGATTTTGATACTATTATATCGATTCCTCCGGAACTTGGAATGCTGCATCCAATGAGCTGGACATATCACTCATTTTCAACACTTCATCATATAATTTCTCTCAGGGACTTGAATTAAGTGGTGGTATTAAGGTCCGATGTTTTACCTCCATAGCATATTTCATAATGATTTTTTTGGGAACCTGCTGCTTAGATGCAATCACTGAGTGGTATTTCTCTTGTCAAAGTTGCCCTGTTAGCGGTGAAGAAATATGACATTTCACTCGATTCCAATACTTCGTCAGTTTGTGGGGTTCTCATTCAAAAATCCATTTTCTTTTACCGCATGACCTCATCCCATACAACTATTTATCTTTTCTTGACTTTTAATGTCACGGCTCTAATCTATATAATATTTATGGTCTTCCATGGAGTTGGATAGATGATGTGGGTGCTGAAAGTATAGGTCTATATAGTGTGTAGATGGATATTCGGACATAGCCATATAGACAGGGCCGTGCTTTGAAATTCAGTTATTATTAAGTATATTATTATTTATATACAAAAGGTTAAAGCTACAAAAGCCCTTAGTCAAGGTATGATGTGCACCCATTTCTGCTAGGATCCTGCTGAAACATAACATGTGTCTCGTCTGCCATAAAAATAGGTCTATGACTCTTAGATAATGCCTGAAATGACAGATCCATAATAAGCTGACATACTATATATATTTAAAGAATTGAATTTGCAAATGTTCAAGGTTTTGAATTCTTTGTCTAAGATATCTCACAACAAGTATTTAGCTGAAGTATGTTAGCAACATGGATTTTTTCCTCCCAAACTGACTTCTCAGAAGTAGGTTAGGGTTATCATGACCGAGCCATGTTAGACTGCCTGATAAATCTCAATTGATGAAGCACTTTGTAACTCCCACATCATGGCCCTAATCTGTTTTTGTACCATGTGGCATTATAACTATTACAGGTTGTTACATTAAAGCTAAGAGTATACTTTTATTTGTTAATGTTTTAGACTAGAAATGGAAATAAGCAGCAAAATATCAGAAAAGAAAACAATAAGACACAGAATTTATCCTGGGAAAACCCTCCAATTTGAGGGGAAAAACTCAGCCACACCAAAACAAATCTCTTATTATTAAATAATAGAGGTCTGAGTACAATGCTTCCAACTGAATACTGCAAACTCTTCAACTTATTACATATATCATAATTGACTCCATAGACTACCTATAGTTGCTGTATAGAATAACCCAACTTAGCAAGCATCACCCACACAAAGCAATGATATATTATATATACAATGCCAAGGCTCTTAAAAAATGTAACTTCTCAAGACTTGAACCGAGAGACTCTTCATATTATAATCGGAAGTCTCATCATTTTCCAAATGTGTGTCTCTTCATATTTCCAAACGCATGTCTCTTCATATTTCCAAACACAAGTATATGAAAGAGCACCATCGCAGGTAATCAAGGTATCTCCTGCAGCTACAAACATCAACACTCCCTCTTAGCAAAGGATATTTCTTTTCAAGTATTCATGTCATGGAATCTCTCAACATGACACTCACAATGGATACACCCATTTGTGAGGAAACAATTTTTTTTATCACAAAGTCTCTCAACGTGATAGCATCATGGAGTCACTCAACATGATGTTCACCATGGCTACTCCCATGTGTGAAAACACAAACTCTCATGACGGATTCACTCAACGTGATGTTGTCATGGAGTCTCTCAACATGATGTCCACTATGGCTACTCCCATGAGTGGAAAGAGCAACAAGGGCTTTCATCTCAAATTTCTCTGTCTCAGAGAAAAATGCATTACAAGGGCTTTCACCTCAAATTTCTCCCTCTCAGAGAAAAATGCATTACAAGGGCTTTCACCTCGAATTTCTCCCTCAGAGAAAAATGCTATACAAGGGTTTTCACCTCAAATTTCTCCCTCTCAGAGAAAAATGCATTACAATTGATTTCACCTCAAATTTCTCCCTTTGAATCTCATTTCTTCCTCTTTGAAGAAACTGAATGCAAAGACAATTTGTATAGGTTCTTCCTCTTCAATGAAGTTATGTACCATCAACTCAGTCCCATCACTGCAAACAATGTCCTCATGTTTGTTCATTTCTACAACTTGCATGACTTTTTTAAAAGATGCATAAAGCTCTTACTTCCTTGAATTCCTTATGTAATCTCTCATCATCCTGTTGCTTCTCGATCTGTCTTGGAAGCATTTTAGAGAGATCAATAGTTTCAACCTATGCCCCAAAGAGAAATATATAGACTAATGCTAGAAATTCCTTATGTAATCTCTCATCATCCTGTTGCTTCTCGATCCGTCTTGGAAGCATTTTAGAGAGATCAATAGATTCAACCTATGCCCCACAGAGAAATATAAAGACTAATGCTAGAAGCATACATGATTCACTATTCCCTATGTTATTGTGTGAATTAACTACATAAAAATTCATGACCAATATTCAAAGGTATAATCATAAAATACTTCTTGTTATTGTTGATCAATTTAGCAACGCCCTTTCAGATTTTAATTTTCATATCTTTTTTTTAGCGGACCTGACTGCTACAGTGACGGGCATCCATATCTTATCCTTCATGAATAATCAAAAGATTCCATACAAAACTCACAACCTTAATCTGAT
This sequence comes from Chamaecyparis obtusa, assembly GCA_027943335.1. Lineage (NCBI taxonomy): Eukaryota > Viridiplantae > Streptophyta > Pinopsida > Cupressales > Cupressaceae > Chamaecyparis > Chamaecyparis obtusa. The sequence continues at coordinate 1,052,132 of BSBK01003570.1, forward strand.
AAAACAACTTCTTCACCAAGACTGTTATCACATAACAAACACTAGTAGTATGTCCTTTTAACATTCGACATCTACAACATATAGAGCGCCCTTTTTAAATCACTGATATCATATACTAAACAACTATAGTGCACACAATAATCACCAAGATAATGCTCTACAAGCAACGATTGTTGAAAACATCAACCGATCATTCATTGTATTTAGAACATAATAGACACACATTAAAAAATTCACACAATAATTTTCACAATCACATTGCCATAATACAATCACCGGCTATGAAAACTGAAAAACTCCACATCACGGTGAGCTATAGAATAATAAGGCAACAACGGTGACTTTTCAACTTCATTCTTCAACCCAACATGGCAATGGTGATGATTCAATGATTGTCGGTTACAAAGATCAATCACCCAGGAGCTCAAACGGTAGACACTAGGCACGAGCCCATGAGTATTAATGAAGACGACAGTTACACAATTGAAGACCCATTGAATTCCAATGTCTTCATCATTCATAACCTGACAACAAATACAAACATCAACAGTAGAGCAAAAAACAAATAAGTTGACTCATCTTTGCATTCTCGAGGCACAAGAGTGATGTTGGTTATGATACAAACGCAAATACAAAACATATGAGGAAGACGATCATCATAGATGATCTCAACAAGCATAGTGATGCAATACTGCAATAGCTTGATAGGCGTCAAACATTACTGCATATGAGGATATGAAGAAAAGACACTGAACGGAAAACAATATCAAATAGAAGCAATAAAACAGGTATGCAAACATCTCTCTGCAGCTACAAACTCTAACATTGCTTATTCCCATTGCTTAACCTAGCTCTGATACCACTTGTTCCAAGTGTGGTTTCCATTGCACCAAAAGAGCAACCTGTCAATGCCCGATACAACCACTAGACTTATAGAATCCACAGGAGGTGGTTAGTCCCTTGTCATGAATCCCGAGGGGAGCGCTCACCATTTTGCCAACAATCTCCCCCTCAGCGTTACCTGAGGGGATTCAAACTTGTAAATGCAGATCTGACTTATCTCAGATCTAATAGTAATTTTGTCTGAATTTTAAATTTCAGAATGATAAGTATTTGTGATTAACAATGTTTTAATTTGTAGATCTTCGAGAGGCCTGAGTATTAATTGATTTTGATACTTTTATATGCCTCATCGAATAGTATTATATATATGAGCAATAGTCACATCTTGAATAGACATGACTCCACAAAGTGGAGGCATGTCCATTCAGGGCGTGACCTCTCATTAGCTGATCGTGTCTTTTCACTTAAACGATGCTAATGACTTAGTAAAACATACCGATTATCATTGGCGGTTATGGCATAGAATAATGACAACACTTAACGATATTGTTAAGGCTATTAACAAATACGATCATAGCAAGAGTAATTGTGGATCAAATACGATGCCCAATCAATCATATATTGATCGATATGAAATTTGATGTAGTTCTGAATATGATCATACAGATCGTAATACTCTTTGTTTATTCGATCATTTTGGATTGATTGTCTTGAATGATGATAAACAATGAAATATCTTCATCGTTTATCTGATTGAAGCTACATATATTCAACACCCCCTCTTAGCTAGGGAAGATGAAGAGTATAACAAGAGCATATCACAATAATCTCTGTGAATATGGATATCATCTAACTCATGATAAGAGATATATCACATATCTCGTTTTCTGAATTATATATCACCTATCTCGTGATATGATATATCACCCAACTTGTGATATAAGAAATCACATACCACATAGCTCATGATATGAAGTATCACCTATCTTGTGATACTAAAGGATATAATATACTCGAGAACATTGAATTCTCCTCATATATCCTAGTTATGGTATGTGCACTGACATTAAGTCACATAATGTCTACCATAACAAATCATGGCAAATCCATGAATCATAATGATATCAAGTCACATGATATCATAAATGATCTACTGAACATTACAAGATCGTCACCTTGCAATGTTAAATACAAGTGTTCATTATCTAAAAAGTCGTCACCTTTTAGAAATGTACACAGGGTAGGGGAGGGCCCATAAAGTCATAGTCACACATATGATAAAAGAAGTTTACACACTAAACATCTTTAATACATTAGTACAAATCAAATTTGAAAATTTACATTTCAATCATACCAAGATTCTTCCTGAAGTGTTCAACTTTCACTCTGGAGAGAGGTTTGGTAAGAATATCTGCTGTTTGATCCTTTGTACTGATGTACTCCAACTAAATCACATTCCTTTCTACCATGTCTCTTACATAGTGATAAGGAATCCCTATATGCTTAGATCTATCATGAAATACTGGATTCACTGAAAGCTTAATACAACTCTAATTATCACAGTGGATACTAGTAGGTTTCAGAAGCTCACCAAATAATCCCACAAACAGTTTTTTGAGCCATGCTGCTTCTCTTGCAGCCATAGAAGCTGCAATGTATTCGGCTTCTGTAGAACTTTGAGTCACTAAAGATTGTTTTCTGCTTATCCATGATATCATGGGCGATCCTAAACTGAAGCAACATCCTGAGGTGCTTTTCCGATCGGACACGCTTCCAACCCAATCTGAATCTGTGAATCCATGAAGATCTAAATCAACCTTTCCGTATTTGAGACCATAATTAAGAGTACCTTGAAGATACCTCATTATATGCTTCATAGCAACAAGATGTATCTCCTTGGGCTCACACATAAACTGACTCAAAGCATTCATTGCATAATAGATATCTGGTCTGGTGTTGACCAAGTACATCAAAGATCCAATTGTCTGCTTGTAGAGAGTTGGATCTGCTAACTGAGACTTTGCTGCTGCTTCCTTCAATTTATGAAGATTTGTTTCCATGGGAGATGACATAGATCTACAATTCATCATTCCAAATCTCTTCAATATATCAATGGTGTACTTCCCTTGATTCAAAATAATGCCATCTGATTTTTGCCAGACTTCTAATCCAAGGAAGTAGTGTAATAGACCTAAGTCCTTCATGTCAAACTCCGAGGCTAGATCCTTCTTACACTGATCAATAAGGTGATCCTCTCTTGTAATCAACAAATCATCAACATATAATATCAATATTAACATATCACCTTTGATTTTCGTGAAGTAGAGATTTGGGTTTGCATCATTTTTTGAGAAACCTAATCCCATGAGGTAACTATCAATTCTTTCATACCAGGCTCTGGGAGCCTCTTTAAGTCCATACAGGATTTTCTTTAATTTACACACGTGATTATGCATTGTGGATTTCAAATCCTTCAGGTTGCTCTAAGTAGACCTCTTCTTCAATAGTTCCATTTAAGAATGTAGTTTTTACATCTATTTGATGGACTTTCCATCCTTTGGCTGTTGCAATGGCTAGGACTGCTCTGACTGAGGTATATCGTGCAACTGGTGCAAAAGTTTCTTCATAGTCGATTCCCTCCTGTGAAAAACCTCTGGCTACAAATCTTTCTTTGTGTTTTTCTATACTGCCATCTGCAGCATGCTTGATTTTGAATAGCCACTTGGAAGAAACTGAAAAACGCACAATACTGAGAGGGGGAGGGGGTGAATCAATATTTAACATAAACTTTTAAAAACTTAGAAGCAGAAATTAAAGAACACACAGCAAGAAGGCAAGACACGCAGAATTATCTCGTGGAAACCCAAGACGGGAAAAACCACGGCACCACTAATCCAATGGGCAACAACCCCTGCTTACAAAGAGCTACAACTCTTAACTGGCTTCAACTAGTAACCTCAAGGCGACAACCCTTTACAACTGAGAGCTACAACTCTCCACACATCCAATCTGAACTGGCTTCAACCAGTTTACAATAAGGCTACAACCTTATTAAACTATGGATTCTTGGATAGCTACAAAGAAGAATATTTATGTCTTTACAGAAGTATAAAGACCCACTAAATGAAGAACAGACAGCCTCTTCACAGAATGATTCAGGGCATACTTTGTTCCCTTCTGGAATTTCTGATATACTGTCAAAGTTTCTTACAGAACTCTCATTTGCTTTTTGACACACCCTCTTCACTATACAGAGTACAATCCTGCACTTTCCTTTATATATTTTGGTCCTCCTGTCACGAAGACTCCACGCACTTCCTTTAAGAAAAACTCACTGTCCCTCAACACATTTGCAATGCATAACTTTCTGCTTTAATCACAGGGCACTGTCATTGATATTTTGGCACTGTATCTCTGGCACTTGACCAAGGACAGTTTTACGGATCTATCTTTTGTAACTATATGTCCCACTCTTCATATACTCCCTACCAATTTCTGAACTTCACCCATGCTTGCACACCAGACTCTACCTTCATTTCTGTCCCTGTTCTCTACTCATACTGTGTCACTTAATGCTGTTTTTCAAAAACAGAGATCGCCGTCTCCTTGTTAAAACTCCCGTATTCTCTAGTCGCTTTTTCTGTTCACTCGAACTTCCATTTTTGAAAAGTGACGGTTACGCCTCAACCATGCCAAACTTCACTGCCCGTGTATTTCAAACTATCGCCACTGCTCCCTTTTTACAACATGCAATCGATGCTTAACACAGAGACATTCTCTGTTTGGGGAATGTCAGTAACGGTTGTTCAAGACGACACTCTCCACTGATGTGAGACAGGTAACACATGATGGACTCCCAAGTGTTTCACACAGCCATTGAGCAATATCAATAACTTCCGATCATTATTTTACATTCCCAGTCTGGTTTTTATAGCAACTCCCTGCCGTTTTTAACAAACTCCCTCTTCTACTTTTGTGTCTTTACCGTTTTATGCACAGCTGCACATCTGAACGAAAAAGTCTCAGTCGATATAATGCATTCACTCAGGTTTTAACATATATCGACAGCTATCCTGGTGTAGTGTATATATTCTGTTTGCTCCATTAATTTTGTGTATTAAAAACCGTGTGTGCTGTTTCATATCATCATGCCATCGAAGTACCCAAAATTGCCGAGAAGTCTGGTCTATCTTTTTTTTACTCGAAAAGTCAAACAGTTCTTAGTTGCCGTTCGTTTCTTTTTTGACGCACCAACAAAAACACACCTTTTTAACCGTTTTGCAATAGATACCGATCCAGGCCTGAAGACGCACACAAGAGCTGGAAAAAAACGTTTCTGAACACACTATTTCCGGGTGCTCACTTGTCGCAAATTCTCTGCAGATTATTCCAACACATACAGGGCATATTCCCATCTTAAGCACTCAAAGAAACGGTCACTGCAACTGCAGTTGATGAGATGAAACAGACGCTAAGGTTCCTGCCGGTTGTGATCTATCGCAATGACAAATGTTCTATGGTTAACTCGAAGACATCAGATTTTTATACAATTGTCACCGCAGAGCCACTTTTCTTACATTTCCGAAACTTGTCGGACATTCGCATCTCCTATTTTTCTATACAAGACTGCTATCGCATCATTTTATAGACACCTGTATGTATTTTGTTTGTATGCAAATGAGGAGCTTTAACAGAAAAAAATCTGCGACATACAAACAGTGACAGGTAGCTACAGTTACTCATTGATGCTCAACTGAGATTCTTTATTATTCTGGAATGGTTACACTTGTGCAGGGAGGACATATCATGCAGAGAACATAAGCCTAGAGAACACTTGTCAAGATGATCCGCACAGTTAAGTGGTTGACACACACAGCAGACACCAGCAGCAATACGATCATCGATGTCATAAAACTAACAGAAACAACATATTTCTCTTTTGGCCTAGGTACTATCTCCCACACATCATTCTTCAAGATGGATTGATACTCCTCTGTCATGGTATCCTTCCATACTTGGTGCTGGAGAGCTTGTGTAACATTGCAGGTTCTAATTTTATGAATTCACTCATCAAGCTACATAACTAGAGAATCTCTTAGGTCTTTTACTCTCTCTAAAAGTCCCTGATGGAGCTGCATAAGTTTTTGCTTCTTCCATAGTTTTAGTAGCCCAAAGTGGTCTTCTTTTAGGATTTTCCAAAGATGTGATTTGTTCTTCATTTCTATTTTCCTCAGGATACTCCCTCTGAATCTCTGGAGTAGGATCCTCTTCTAGGTCTATGGGGGAAGTTTGAATTTCTGAATCAATAGAATTTCTAGTTCTTTTAAAAGCTATGTCTTCCTCAAAAATCACATCTCTGCTTAGTTCAGTCTATCTCTGGCCAGGCACGTATATTCTATAAGCTTTTGAGGTTTCACTATAGCCTACAAAAATACCTTTTCTCCCAGGAGGTTCTAGCTTAGTTCTTTTCTCTTTGGGCACATGAATGTAGACAGGACATCCAAATATCCTCAAGTGACTGATGTCTGGTTTTACACCAGTGAAAGCTTCTTCAGGAGTTTTGTCATCAATATGGGAGTGAGGACATGTGTTTCGTATGTAGATAGCAATACTAGAGGCTTCTGCCCAAAGTGATGTTTCTATGTTTTGATCGAGTAGCATTGCTCTAGTAGCTTCTACAATGGTTATATTTTTCCTTTCAGCAACCCCGTTTTGTTGAGGGTTATAGGGTACAGTGAACTGCCTCTTAATCCCAACATTTTTACAAAATTCTTTAAAAATATCTGATGTATATTCCCTCCCATTATTCGTCCTTAAGGTTTTTACTTTTCTTTCGGAAGAGTTTTCAGTAAGGAATTTGAATTCCTTAAATCTTCTAAGGATCTCCTCCGATTCTTTACATTTGAGGAAATAGATCCAGGTTTTTTTGGAGAAGTCATCAACTAAAATTACATAGTATAGAAACCCTCCTAAAGAAGGTACAGACATGGGCCCACATAAGTCTGAGTGGACTAATTCTAATACATCATTTGTTTTGCTAGAACTATTCTGAAAAGACCCCTTAGTGTTCTTCCCTTAGGCACACCCCTTGCATGCCCCTGAATGGTATTGTTTGAGTTTGGGTAAACTTGTGACTAGTCTTTCCATGGAAGATAGGGCACGGAAGTTGAGGTGACCTAATCTTCTATGCCATATTTCATTAGAGTCTGCAATTTCATGAATTAGGGTTAGATTTGGTTCAGTACATAACTCATACAAATAACCTTGTCTATAACCTATGGTTTGAGCATTCTTAATAGTAGAGTTATTTGGCCATGTCAACACTTTACTATCCATGAAGGTTACCCTATATCCATTATCTTCAAGTGCAGATATGGAGACCAAGTTCCTTTTGATGCCTGGAACAAACAATACTCCAGTGAGTTCAATAGAGATGTTGGAGTTCAGTTTGATGGTGCAAGTTCCAACGCCTTTGACTGGATGTGCAGAGTCATCTCCAATCCTCACTTCCTCATCAGTTTCTTCTACCATGGAGTCTAGGAGTTCCCTGAACCCAGTGATGTGTCTTGATGAACCACTATCTATAACCCAAGTGTTGGATTTATTTGATACTTGATTTGAAAGTGCAGAGTAGAATACATATTTCTTGAATTCATGTTTTGTTTTGGACTTTCCTACTTTGGCATATGACGCTTGTTGCTTGGTTCTATCAGGACATCTGACTGCATAGTGCCCATACTGATCGCATCTGAAACATTGGATGTGTGAAACATCTTTCTTGGATGAACCTTTCCCATGGTAGCTTTTCCTCTTTTTGAAGTGCTTCTTCTTTCCTTTCTTGTGAGAGTTCACATTCAAGACATGGAGATCTTCATCTACGTTTTTCTGTTGGAGTCCTTTCTTTGTTAGTCTTGATTCCTCTTGAAGATAGTCTGATCTTAGTCGGTCAAACTTTGGAAATTTAGACCTTGCACTATTGCCTTGAACAAATGTCTCCCAAGAATTTGGTAGACCATCTAAGGCAATACGTGTTAGCTCCTTGCTTTCAATCTCGTATCCAAGTGTTGATAGCTGATCCCTTAGTGCAAATACTCTCATAAAGTATGCGTTGATAGATTCTCCTTTATTCATACTTATATGATTTATTTCTCTCTTTAGAGCTAAGGTCCTGCTGGCATTATTTATTTCATATGTGCTTTCGAGTGACTTAAACATATGATATGCAGTCTCATGTTTTGTCAAAATTGGCACGATATGATCTCTAACTCCATCAAGTATGATCTTCATGGCTTTTTCATTTCCTTCAATCCATGTTGTCTTCTCGGGATCATTCTCTGGTTCTGCTTTGTTTTCTTTTACAAATGACTCAACTTTATTCTCTTTTAATATCATCATAATCCTGAACTTCCATGGTGAGAAGTTATTTCCTCCTTCTAGTCTATCTTCGAATCTGATTACACTCGCCATAGAGGAATGTGATGTTCTTTGATTTTAAATCTGAATGTCTCAAGTGTGGTCGCTGCTTGGATACTCCTTAACCTGACTCTGATACCATGTAAATGCAGATCGGACTTATCTCAGATCTAATAGTAATTCTGTCTGAATTTTAAATTTCAGAATGATAAGTATTTATGATTAGCAATGTTTTAATTTGAAGATCTTTGAGAGGCCCGAGTATTAATTGATTTCGATACTTTTATATGCCTCATCAAATAGTATTATATATATGATCAAAAGTGACGTCTTGAATAGACATGACTCCACAAAGTGGAGGCATGTCCATTCAATGCGTGACCTCTCATTAGCCGATCATGTCTTTTCACTTAAACGATGCTAATGACTTAGTAAAACATACCGATTATCATCGGTGGTTATGGCATAGAATAATGACAACACTTAACGATATTGTTAAGGCTATTAACAAATACGATCATACCAAGAGTAATCGTGGATCAAATATGATGCCCGATCAATCATATATTGATCGATATGAAATCTGATGCAGTTCCGAATACGATCATACAGATTGTAATACTCTTTGTTTATTTGATCATTTTGGATTGATTGTCTTGAATGATGATAGACAATGAAATATCTTCGTCGTTTATCTGATCGAAGCTACATATATTCAACAAAACCTGTGACCAAGCTTTGATACCATGTTAATGTTTTAGACCAGGAATGGAAACAAGCAGCAAAATATCAGAAAAGAAAACAATAAGACACAAAATTTATCCTGGGAAAACCCTCTAACTTGAGGGGAAAAACCCAGCCACACCAAAACATATCTCTTTTATTAAATAATAGAGGTCTGAGTACAATGCTTCCAATTGAATACTGCAAACTCTTCAACTTATTACATATACCATAATTGACTCCATATACTATCCATAGTTACTGTATAGAATGACCCAACTCAGCAAGCATCACCCACACAAAACAATGATATATTATATATACAATACCAAGGCTCTTAAAAAATGTAACTTTTCAAGACTTGAAATGAGAGACTCTTCATATTATAATTGGAAGTCTCTTTATTTTCCAAATGTGTGTCTCTTCACAGGTAATCAAGATATCTCCTGCAGCTACAAACATCAACATTAATATCATGCTTCGCTTGTTGTTTGGGTCAGCATTGTGGAGACCTCAGGAGTGGATTCTGTTATGAATCTCTTTAAAGAGGTGATAATAAACAGGGGGATTCATAAAAATAAATACAAGTCAAATCATATTAGAAGTAGTAATGTCTAAACATCAGTCCATTTGGTGGCTGAGACAGATGTAACATCTGTGGTCTTGGAGATGTTAGGTTTTGATTCATTATGAATCTCTTAAAGATGTGAGAGTTAAACATATGGGAATTTGTTAAAATCAATATTAGATAAATCATATGAGAAGGGTGCAGCAATGTCTAAATGTCAGTCTATTTGGTGGCTGGGACAGTGTAACGTTTGTGGTCCCAAAGACCCTCGGGGATCATGGAAATGATTAAAATATTTCCTTATGTCTTTGGTTAGATTCAAATTCAAACTTCAATGATTGAATTCAATTGCTCATTCAACAAGTGGAACCCACCTCTGCTTTTAGCCATTCTATACCATGTTGAGATTGGATTTAACGTCAATCTTCAACATTTCACCTGGTAAGGATAGTTCAGGAATCTGTCATGATGGTATCGATCACAGAAGATAAGGAGCTATTTCACCAATTGACTTAAGATAAAAAAAATAAGGTTCCCAAATGTCCTGATTCAGCATTTTTTTTTATACTCCAGCTGCAGGATCTTATAAGTCTTTTTAAGATTTTATAGATTGCTTCCAGGTCTGTCTTCATGACTGAAACTATTCAAATTCTCTTTAAATATACCACAGACACCCATTTGATTATGTCACTTGGTTTGTTGACACAAGGCTTTTCTTTACCATCTTGTCATGGCCGTAGCCTAAGTCACAAGGTTCATGTTCGGTAAATAAAAATTTGGAACAAGTACTTCAGCTGAGAAAAATTGAGAAAAAAATGGTGACTAAGTTTGAAGAATATCATTATGTTTATAATTGTTTTTATATAAAAGTAGGTTTTATAAATAATACAAATAGTGATATTGAGGAAAATGTTAGAACAATTTTTGATCATATTGTCTAATCATGAAATAAATAAAAAATAAAACTAGGAACATTGATATTTGTAATTATAATTTTTTTATATATTCAAAATAAAACTGGGTAAATTAAGATCAGATCTGCTTATGCGAGCAGTGATCCTCTGTGGAATTTTTTGTAACTGGTCAGTGGGCTGTGGAAGGAAATGCGCGATGTTTCAGGCTTGACCAGGGATGGCATAGTTTGTCGAATAGGTTCAAAGGGGCGACTCACCAACTAATGCTGTAACAGTAATGGTTTAGTAAACAGCATCATGAATGTACAAACAAATCCTGTTTGTGCTCCTAATTTACTCTCGTTTGTAGGTGTCCGTTGGCAGATGGATGCCTGAAAAAATCAATAGGCTGTTTCTCCAAGCAAGCGGACCCTGTGTTGTTTATTGATGCTAATGGGCATTGGGTGTAATGGCAGCACTCCTGCAGCACAGGTTGAGAAGGTGGATTGCGGTTCCTTAACAATCAAGTATGTTTAACAATTGATGGTATGAACAAATTTAATGGGCAATTTCAAACGATTTCCTAGATGGAAACTAAATTCACTGAACACCAAATCCCATGTTTTTGCCCGAACAGTTAAAATTATTTAGAGCCTTGTAATTTCCACAGTCCATAATGTTAGTCTTTTTCACTTGTGGTTTAAACTGTGTGGATGATGAAAAGAATCCACACAGTTTAAACCAGAAGTGAAAAAGTTAAAATTATTTCCAAGAACATAATTTCTATGTGGCTATACCCATCTGAAGCCAAAGAATCGACAAGAGAAACAAGTTTAGTTAGCTTTCCAGCTGACAGACCTGGGGTTGCATCGTTAAAGGGCACATGAACTTAATCTAGTGTATTTAATGCCTGTGTATGAACTCTTCTTTTCTTTTCTTTATTTTTTCCGTATTAATTAAATTTTGTTTTTCGATTAGTTGTTTCATTGAGATGTACAAATTCATTTTTCTCTGCTGGGTTGCGTATTTTAATTTTAAAATGATTGAAAACACTCCTTATGACTGGAGTTTATTTTTTTGTAAATTATTTTTTTATGTGGTTTTTGTTGTAACATTCTTTGTTGCCATTTATGAATTTTGTGCATGGTAGCACTTAGGGAAAGGTTGTTACTTGACAATCTTAATAGTTGGGAAAACGCAGACACGAATTCTTCTTAAAAACATGTGAGGAAAAATTGAACCAGAATCTATATAATAGAAAAGCTGACGACTCCTAAATCTTAATGTTTCATAGTGGCATATTGGAGTCTAGATCTCACAACTTCTCATAAATCAAAATCTAAATTGCCAGTTCTGCTACACATTAACACTTTTCATGGGTACAATACGTTTGGGTATGGTTGTAGCTTATGTGTACATGTTTCTGTTTTTGCTATTTGTTTTTTTAAATCTTCAAACACTTGGAAAAAATTGTTAAAAAAATTAAGGAATTGGTTAAAATGCTTACCTTAGATGATTAGATTTGCTGAAGCAAGTTATCTTTGCACCTTTGGCTCTTTGTGATTGACTCCTTCAAAAAACCAGCCACCCTTTAAAATGCGAAAAGGAGGAAAAATTGCTGAGCAACGTCTTTAAGAGAAATGAAACTTGATAGAGGTGAAATTTGGCCTTAGGGGGCATTTTAGAGTTTTCAATGCACTTTTTGCATGCTAAAAAAGTATTTTTTAATTGTGCTCGCAAGGTGTTGGCATCTGGGAACGCCCAAGAGCATCAAGGGAGTGCTCCAGACACCCTGCATTGCATACTCATGGGGAACTCGAGGCATTTGGAGTGCTCCCTGGATGCTCTTGGGCACTTCTGTGGGCATACCTAGGCCCAGATGCTCTTGGAGTGGGCACGAGAAACAAATATGGTGAACCTTGTAATGCATATCAAAATGTTAGGAGTCAAAGCTCATCAGCAGTCCTAGGATTCATTTCTCCAGAAGTTGTTTGGATGAGTGAGACTACACCATCTTTAGGTTTGATCGAGTTCCTTTAATGATAGTTTTCTCTTTCCAGAGAGTTTACAATATGCTTTACATGCATTGGTATGCATGCCAGGGGTACATAGGAGCAGTAAAGATGCATCGTGTCACTGAGTGTATACTTTTGCTAATCTGTTTTTTGGTAGAAGTGGATTTGTTTGCTTTTGATTCCAAAGCAGATTGTCATTTGGAATCAAGCAAAACTTAAATTACTTGTAGTTATGGCACATCACTTTTTTTTAAATTATTTTAAAATGTATGAACAAATCAATTGAACAGTATAATGTTATCACTCCTGTTCAGAGCTTCTTTTTTAGCATTTGTTAATGATAATCTTATGTTTATATGTCATGTCTTGATATTATTGCTCTGTTTTGTTGTACATTCTCTTGCTCTAAGTTGCTGAATCAGGAATGGGAGCGGGTCTGTGGGTATGAAATGCCGGTATGGCAGATTTTTTTGGGGGGTTGGGTATGTTTTCGGTATGTTCACACACACACACACACATATATATATCATACATACATACATACTTACATATCCATCCATATATATATATATATACATATATATGTATAGATATGCAGCTAAAAAATAGAATTAAGTTTAGAATGTCATATAACAATAGATATGTTAAACAAAACCATTACAAATTTCAAATTTTGAAACATATTATTCTAATTTAAATTCAGGTTTCAGCATCAAAAAGATCAAACTAGAATCACTAAACATTTCAGCATTTAAAAACACAAATCCCAGAAGTGTACCCACAGGAGATTCGTTTCAGAATCCGATTCCAGTATGTTTCGTACCCGGAATCGCCCAAAAAGTCCGACAATTCAGCAACTTAGCTCTTGCTTGGTATTGTACTAATTAACACCTGAAAATGGGGCAGTTATTTCTCATATTTTATAATATACATGTAGCATACAAACCCTTGAGAAGATTGATTATTATTTTACAATTTGCATTCTAATGGTCCCTCTTTTGTGTATTTCAGACCAAAACAAATAGCATAGTTTTGTTTTGGCACCTCTTGCTTTAATGAAAATTATGTGTCTTTCTGATGCAGATGATCTGGTCTGGAAGTATTCTAATTTGTCTTTCATGCTTGCAGCTTCTGCTGATGGTGGTGCCTCTGTGAAACTATTTGTGGGACATCTACCCAAAACTGCCACAGAGGATGATGTAAGTAGTTTTTTCCCTAAACAATGTTAGGTCCTGTCAACATGTTATTGATCTCTTAAAGTTAACTCTGACTTCCTTAAAGTGTTTTACTTGGTTTTACTGGATTCTTATGTCCTTCCCAATTATACGTATTGGATATTACTTAGGAATCTCATATTCCCGGAAATGGCATGTATATCATATTTGGATGTATCCATGTATCCATATTATAAGCCTATATTTGGACTGTATCTGATATACCTAGATGTGGCACCATACCGTTTGGTTCTATATCTGGTTTAGGGTTATGGAGAAACTATAACAAATTACAAAAAAGTAAAAACAATTAAACATAAACTGCTCCCCCCCCACACACACCACACATATATGTGAATGAATAAATCACTAAAGACACAAATTTCAGACAACATATTTGTTTTTATGTTCAATGTCTTCAGATGTATAAATAGGGTTATGTAAAACAACAACAGATTGCAAAAAACAATTAAAAATAAATTGCTTTTTCACACACATATGTGAACAATAAATCACTAAAGACACAAATATAACACAACAAAATAAATATTGAAACTAAAAAAGATGAAAACTAATATATATGTAAAAATATCTTTTATTATTATGTTCAGTGCCTTTAGATGCATAAATAATTTAACATATGGGTATTTTCATAATTGCAATATCTAATCATATATGCATGAAAATTTGCCATATCTGTATCTGATACTGTATACATATTATCTAACTTCATCCTTTTACTGCAATTCAGAGTTTTCATGAAGCCTCAATCCTCAGTGAATCTTATTTAATGCAATCTTTGAATGAAGCAAAGTGCATGTTCAATTATGATTGGATTAGAGTATAGGCCTGTGTAGTTGAGCTTCAATGATACAAACACAAAGTGCATGTTTCTTTTTCTGGATTCTTTTGAAAGTTAAAGTTCAGATGTGCTCATCTACTGTCTCATTTATAGTGACTGAATTTGTTTTATTTCCATGTTTACACGTGAGTTTTATATCATTAAATGTGTAATTTATTTAAGAAGTGCACCAAAATTCAAACTACTGGCAACAGTAGCACTCATGTTTACTGTTTAATATAAGGTCTTGTCTTTTATATTCATCTGCTTTAAGTTTTATTGTCTTCCAGAACAAATGAATTAATTTTGAAATGCTCTTATGGTCAGATACGTCAATTATTTGCACAACATGGGAATGTTCTTGAAGTTTCTATGGTTAGAGATCAAAGAGTTGGCCAGCAACACGGTGTGTGCTTTGTAATCATTTAATAAGCTAGCTTAATTTCCATGTTTTTCACTTTGCAGCAATGGAATACCTAGTGACTCGTGCCATTTTGTTTTGGTTTAGGAAGTTTGTATTTCTTTATTATTCATTTAGCTGGAAGATGCCTCACCTTTTCCTGTAGGCTCATTGACTTACTGTACTAAGTAGACATGTACCAGTTGGGGTACACATCCAAAATTAGACGCTTGTAAAATGATACATACAAATCTTCTACGCCTTAAAGTTTAATGCATGGGTGATCTGAATGTGGCCATCAATGCTTCTTCAACATAGATTTCAAATCTTACCTGTGCGTGTGACATTCAGACACCATTTCAAAAATGAAATTTATTCAAGGTTATATGCAGAAGGTGTAACATAAATCTTGCAAGGCTGAGGACATGATTTGGGAGTTTTCTAATGGTGTTGTAGACTTCATAGACTGGTCTTTGACAGATACTCGTAATACTTAATAGGTATATGAATTATGGCACAATTTTCTCAAAGGAGGAGCGGGTGCCTTTTAACACGAGTTTTTGCCCTTTTTGGACATATACAATGCAAAACCATGACAAGGATATTTGTTTGACCTATATTTCTAAACCATTTGGAAGGGCATACACTTCTTGAAAGTATTCCCCATCAAAACTTGGTTCCATCTTTACTTTGGGGCTTTCATGGTCACTTTCTGATCCTTTGCCAGTAAATCTAGTTCTGAATCATTTTTTTATCTCTGAATTTTCATTTATGTAAGTGATCTGAGCTTAGATTAGGATCTAACCTCTCACATACATTTTTGAACTACTGTGCTGTCCTGGCTGCTTGTTTAAAATTCTAAGAAAACCAAAGCAACAATAACCTCAATTATGCATAAAGTGATCCATATAAGTTCAATCTGACTTTTTTTTTGTGCAAATTTGGGAGAAGAAATCAACTCCCTTTGAATAAAAAAAGAACATAAGTAAGAAGACATCCTGAATCAACTATTTTCCCTCAACTGCTACTAGAGAATGGAGTTAAGATTGAAGTTTTTAAAACACATTCCAATTTGTTCCACAACATTTTTTTTCGATTTGGAACTGGCAAGCTATACAAAAGATGCCTATTTTCTTTTGCCAAACACAATGATGAATTCATCACAACTTTCATTTTACAATTTTTACTTTTACACGAAACATGTTAGGAATCATACAGTTATGGTTGCCCCTTTGGTAACTGCGTTTTTTGGAATCACCTGCACCACTTAGGTGGGGGATTTTGAATTTTGAAATCATGGAAGTAAAGCTACTAGCTTTCATTGTTTTATTAAATGTGAAATTTCTTGATGCTTTCTTCTAGTTCCCATTCTATCGTCATTTCATCATACACTGAAATCCTTGAAGACTAGGACTGTATTGCTTTTCTAAAATTTCTGATACCTCTTCATATTGATGCTATTGGGTAATTAAATTGTGATAAGGTCTCACTAGTGACATGTTTTGCAATTTTGTATATATTGATTGAGTGCAAATATGTTGTGCTTCTCACGAGTTATGGTAGGACAAAATAACATAGTATCGCACAAAGTGCATTTTGGGAAGGTTGTTGTCCTGTGCAACTTTCAAAGATACACAGGCAGCTAGAATTTCAAAGGTCAAGTTTATTCAATTGAATATTGAAGCAAGGTAAAGTTTGATGAATTGTAAATCAGAACATAAATGATATCCTGCACATATATGGGGACTTAAGGTCTGCATGGAGGATTAGAATTTTTAGTTTAAAGTCACTTTGGTTTTTGCCATTTGGTCTTGATTTTATAAATTTTAGCTAACCATTTAGTCATTCTACAGTCAGGGCTTTTATGGCCTCAAAACTGCAAAAACGTTATGAGGATGTATATTTGAAATTTGAAGTAAGAACAAAAGGGTATGCAAAATGTTCGAAGTATTGAACATCCTTGACCTTGTTGCATTTTCCTATCATTTATGTGAAGTTTAAAATGTCAACGTATCTAGTTTGGGTAGGAACAAAATGAGTTTTGTTAACAGAATCAGATGACAAGCTAGAAAGCATGTTCGATATTTGTTAATACATTGGAGTAGTGGGACAGAATCCAAATACAAGAAGTTAAAATTAATCCAGAGTTGTTAGTGCTTCTCCTCCCCAGTCTGGATACACATATCTACATATCTGATGCCTGATATAGAAACAATATAAAAATATAAAAATCAAACTATAGTAAATAAAAATATAAAAATCAAAATATTGATATGAATAACATTTTAAAAAATTTGTGTTCTGTACTATTAGATATATAAACAATTGAATATGTGTCTAGTTCTATATTGTTTTTTCAAGCCATATCTCTATCTGGGGATCTTGTAATTGTCCCGTTATCCATGCAACTCTGCGTTAATCTCAATGAACATAAATGAGTATGAATAGTACTAAGGTCTTTGCATTCTCTAAATGTTAATACAACGTCTTTTCGATTTTCAAAATGATAATACATGAAGGCGAGTAAATGCCTTTCTGTTCGTGAGGGCATTCTGACATTCTGTTGATGTTATAATTTGAATTGTTATCTGTACTCTTTCTGTTTCTTCAAAACATGGATGATGTCTAAAATTGAAGTTACGTTTAATATCGGTAACACTAATTAATTGATTACAAGTATCTATTTTCTAGTAAGTGTTCTATCAATTTTAAGTACATATTTCTTAGAGTTATATATATATATATATATATATCCTGATAATCATATTTTAAATGTCCACTTTACGAAATTTAGAGTTTCCAAATTTTCAGCAAGATGAGCATATCTTTTATATATAAAAGATATGCTCATCTTGCTGAAAATTTGGAAACTCTAAATTTCGTAAAGTGGACATTTAAAATACGATTATCAGGATTCTGAATGTGCTGTCAATACTGGCTGAAAAACTTGATTATTCCAAGTGGAGCCTTTATTGCTGGATCTTTGCAATTTTATTATGTTCTTACTGTCGAGAACTGGAAGGTGGAAGATCTTTAAGTAGAGTAGAGCAGAACTTAATTCTATTTATTGTGATTTAGCTGGTTGTTTGACCCTAACAAGGGATACTGTATAATGAGATGAATCTTATTTCTTGGAAAATGGATGTGTTATTTTGGAATTCTATTGGCAATACGACAGACAAAGTTGCAATGGATGGAGTAATCAGTTATGTCATGCCTGATGTTTATGGAAAGCTCTGTGCCCTGCAACTTGACAGTTGCAGTTTTTATTTCCATGATAATAACATGAAAAATGTGACTGGCATGTATTCTAGGCTGTATGGAAATAACGGGCAATAATCTGCATGGTCATGTATGGATCATTTTTTTTACCGGATATGATTGAGGGGGTCTAAGCTCACTCAAATGATGTAACAGATAAAAGCTCGGCAAAGATCCTCAAAAGGTGTCTCTGAAGAGATGGTTGGATTGTTGAGAAGGGGCCAGGTAGGGCACCTTTTATGCCTAGACATAAAGCTCTTTTGGAGTGAGTCATACATACTATAGAGTCTTCATTGGTCCCAATGTGTGTTCGCAGATGCTTCCTTACAGCTTTCTCTACGAACATTGTGATGGATGCTTTACTGTATTCACATATATTAATGGTAGTCACACACGTCCATTTAATGTATTTGTTAATTAGTACATGCGATATCATCAAAATTTTTTAAACATCTTAATGAAGTATTAATTTGTAACATAGGTGCAGTGATTCTTATTCTTGAGAGACATTGAAAATCTTCAACAAGATGCTTCTTGATATGGAAGTTACTTGATGCCTTTTTTCAGATGAGTTACCTGCCTGATTTAAATTTGGAAGATATGATATGACTTACATATAAATGTGTTTAACATAGTCTTCCAATATGAGAATGTGCATCGTTCTTTTTCGAGTTGCAAGTTAAGGATGTTGATTGTCAGGTGATATTTTATTGCCAAGATGATTTCCCAACATTGTGCTGAAGTCATGTTTAATTATCATATGTCTATGGTTATTTTTTATACTTGGTTTTTGTAGAAAAAGGGGACTCTCAGGAGATGTTGAGGGGGAAATATTCATCAGCATATATGAATTCACGAGAAAAAAAATTCTTTTTTATGTTGTTATCCTCCTTAAAAGGTGGGTTGAGTCAGTGCCTCTACCTGCAAAACTTGGAATAAAAAGCAACAGAGCATTTACTAGACAGGGACCATAAACAATTTAGAGTTCAATAATAGCTTCTGTTTCAAAGTTCTGTGTATTTATTTAAAAACCACTAAAACTTCTAAGACTAATATACCCTTGAGAATGGTCATGAACTTGATTGCAAAACTGAACTAGATTTTGCCAAGACCAGGCACTAAGCAAGAAAACTAGTGGAATTATGCCTAGCCAGTCTGATTTTAAAGTTGATCTAAAATATGGAAGACAAAAAAATTCTGATCATATATAATATCTGACAAAAAATCCTTCCATACAAAATAAAAATTAAGTCGAAAATAGACTGATATACTAGTATGAAGGAGTCTTTAATAGCTAAAGGGAATGAGTGGGAACCACAGGGGTGCTTCTGGAGAATGAGCACTAATACCATAAGCATAGTTGCCATTGGTTATACCTGCCCGAGAACCAGGTGTCACCATTGATGCATCTTTTTCCATGTTTTTCACCAAATCTTTCCTTATTTTGATAGTACTGTTTCACAAGCTAGTTTTTTCCAAAATCCAGCCTATGATTGCTTAGTGGTAACTTTGTATTCTGTCATAGCATTTCTGAATGGAGTAAAGTATCTGTTAGGATTATTTTTAACTATTATTATCAGTGGTTCATATCACTATTGTTTAATTAACATCATCAGTATGCTCAATGAAAGCTTTTGTTGTAATTGACAAGCTTCTCCATGTAAAATATTGAATTTTCTACAGGCTGTTGTTTTATTAAGTATGCAACTGTTTTAGAGGCAGAGAGAGCCATCAGTGCTTTTCACAATCGGCACACATTACCTGGGGTGAGTGAGTAATTTTGAAAAACTTTCTTTTCAAAGGGCAATTTTTAGTAGTTATATATTTAATTTACATTACTGCTAAATGCTGTGTTTCTGAAGGGTACAAGTCCTTTACAAGTCAGATTTGCTGATGGTGAGCGGGAACAGACTGGTAATATGTTGCTGTCCATGATTTTGAAGTCCTTTGTAAAACAGGAGTTTTGATACAGATTCTATATATTGTGTTTTATATTTTTGGCTGCACTACTAGAGTCTTGTGTGATTCTTACAGCATTTGTAACACATATATTTGATTTTTTTGGTACGAATTTCTACAATCCCTTTGTTGACATCCACAAATTACTCTATTCAAAATACACATCTTTAATTTGGTGTGGTGGTCTAAAATATCTAAGATATCTGCATTGCATATGCTGACTCCAAGCGTCCAAATGTATGTGTTTTTGTTAGGTACGATGGAGCATAAATTGTTTGTTGGCTCATTGAATAAACTCGCAGCGGAAAAGGATATTGAGGAGGTGATTATTTTGTGAATCATGTAATTTTATCTGAGCAGCAGTAATCAGTGGTTTATCTTAAATGATTAGCTTCTTTGGAACTTGCAACTCTTGTATCATATTCATCATGTTTTCTTTCCTTTTTTACTGTCAATATATGGGGTGTACAAGTTGAAATATTCTTGTTCCTTTTCTGATTCTTGATGCCTGTATGGTACTGATAATCTTTATAAAGTCCTTCACAAGTTTTAAATGCATTGGTCAATAAGCAATGTGGTAATTGAATCTTTAATATTTTGGGCATGGTAGTTTAGTTTTGATACTCACAGAATCCTTCATATTTTTGACTGTTAGATCTTTGATGAGTTTGGTCCTGTTGATGACATATATATCATGAAGGATGAACAGAAACAGAGCAGAGGTGGGGCATTTTTTTACTGTTTTTAATAGTTTGATTCATTCAAAGATTTCAGGGTTGATATTGGCTTCGTTACCTGTTAAATTATCTGTATAGGGTGTGCATTTGTTAAATATCCATCTAGAGAAATGGCAGCAGCAGCTATTAACAAATTACATGGAGCTTTCACAATGAAGGTAAACATTGTGTTTTCAAACGCCACTTTTTCCTCCTATGGGTGCTTATTTCTTCATATATTTCACAAATGTAAACTATGTCTTAGAATTATGCAAATGTATTGTTTTAGGGATGCAATCAACCTTTGACTGTACGGTTTGCAGAGCCTAAAAGACCCAAAGTTGGAGATGCAAGGTTCAAACTTCAATTTATCTTGTCACCTAAAACATTTTACATCATTATGTTTCTTGAAATGCTAGTGTATTCCCACTTTATTCCAGGTGTTAATTTTCTTTTTCTATTATCTAGAAATGGCCCCATGTTTGGAGGACCAGGCTTCGGTGCTGAACAGCAGAGGCCATTTGGATCCAGGTAAGCCATTAGTAATTTAACATGTTTGAGTTGGAGGCTTCAAATAGTGTATTTAGTACAATCATTTGTGCTGTTCACTTAGGCCTACTGTGAGTGGTGGAGGGCACACAGGAGGACGGGGTGCACCTGGAAATTGGCGGCCCATGGGTGTAGCAAATATGAGAATCCCATCCCCACAAGTTGGATCACATCCCTATGGCAGGCCATCAACTCCTAGTGGAAGATCAGGATCTGTAGGAGGACATTCTCCATCGGTAAGGCCATTCGAATATCACTTCATAGATTATATTATTTCTATAAACATTTGGGAGATTCCAGTAAGTTTTTTAAGTAGAGTTGTATCGTTGTTTTATACAGACATTACGTGTGATGTTGGGTGATGTACAGGTTGGATCTATCAGTGGTCCCCAGAATTCAGTAAATGGCCCTATGGAGGGGCCGCTTCATGTGTCTGCTCCAGTAGGAGGCCCTGCAAGGCTGACTACTCCTCCACAGCAGGTACTTTTTTAGATATTATTAAAGTTTTTTTCTCCTGACAAGTTGTATGATACACTTTAATTTGATAGGATCTGACAAGGATTTGAATTTCTTGGTTGCCTGTACAAATGTTTTGGATAGTATTTTGCTTATGACATTTAGTGATGTGCTGGATGTTGTCCTTGACAGGGATATAATTCATCTTCTTTGCAGCATCAGACTCAAGCTCAAGGTTGGTTACCACCAGTGCAGCAAACACACCAAATGCAGCAACAGTTGCAACCACCATTCCAAAATCAACATCAATCCACACAATCTCATTCACAATTGCAAACTTCACAGCAATCATTGAATTTGCAACAATATGGTCAGCATGTGCAATCCTCTCAACTGCATAGCCAACAGCCAACACAATCTCAATTACAAATGCAGGCCCAGCCATCTTTACAACAATATGGCCAACAGGTGCAACAACCCTCACAACAACCACATTCCCAACAACCCACACAATTTCATTCACAGTTGCAGGCCCAGCAGTCTTTGCAACAGTATGGTCAACAGTTGCAATCTTCACAGCAACATGTTCAACAAACCCCATTTGGTCATGCACCAGCTTCACAACAACAACCATCTACGTATGGGCAGTTGCCTGTTTCTCAGTCTCAAATCCAGCCAAATGTCGCTTCCTCTCATCAGCAGATTCCTCCTAGCATGCCGTTATCTAGCATACATCCCCAAACCCAGCAACTATCACAACAGCAACCGGTGCAGCAACTATCACAACAGCAGCCCTCTAGTCAGCTATTACAACAACAGGTGCCTGCTGTGCAGAACAATGTTCAACCCCAACAACATCTTTCATTTCAACAGCAGCTCCAGTCGCCTCTGGTACCAGCACCTTTAGTGCAGGCCACAACTCAATCCCAGCAGCAAGCACTCTTGATGCGCCCTCAGCAACAGCAGGTGCAGGATAAACATTGTTAATAAATGTAATGACTCAACCTAGTTGAGTGTATGTGAAATGTCTTAACAATACTTATTCACGATTTTGATTTTTCAGGGTTATTATCAAGTGGCTCCAACACAACAAGCTGGACTGCAACAAGTTAGTAATGCATCTATGACCTAGTTGGATGAGATGATATACTAATTTTCTTTCTTTCTTAATGTTGTTGATTTATTTAGGACTGTTAATGTGGCATAATATTAACATTGTTATATGTTGTTGATAAAGCCATGGACATTCTCAGCACAGCCACAAGGAATAGTGACAACTAGCTCCACCAGCACACTTCCTATGTCTGCTGAAACCAAAACTACTGCAGCTGTCGCACCAGTTAGCGTTCCTAGTTCTGCATCACCGACTTGTGTCTGGACAGAGCATACTTCTCCAGAGGGATACAAGTATTATTATAATAGCGTGACAGGTGAAAGCAAGGTATTAAGTGACATTTTTATATTGAATCTTGTTAGCTTCACTTGAAACTTTGTGTTTAATGTTAGATATTCTGTTTATGCCTCTTGCTTAGCAGAGGCCACTCTTTTCAGTTAATTTGGTATCATTTGAATAAAATATGATTCAGTTTCTTATGGTTGCCAATTTTAATGTCATCTTGTAACTAGTAGTCAGGCTTCAACTACCTGTAATTCATTTTCTTAGGACATTTCCATTTTGATTGGCAGTGGGAGAAGCCAGAGGAGCTGACAAAATTTGAGCAACAAAAGCAATTGCAACAGCCGCAGCCACAGCTACAACAGCCTCATCAACAGCAGCAGCCTCAATTACTGCAGCCCCAGCAACAACAGCAGCCTCAGATGCAGCAGTCCAATGCACAACAGCAACCACAACTTCAGCAGACCCAGCAACAACATCAGCCTCAACTACAGCAACCCCAGCAACTTGTGCAACCTTCATTATCAACTGTGAGTTTCCTTTTATATGTTGTTCCACGTGGACTATCTTAGTAAAATATAACAGTTATTCGTTTGATACGAAAGATATTTAAAATCTTGAAATGTCTTTTTACTCGGACCTTTGTTATGAACAACAAAATAAACCAACTAATTTTTCAATTATGTATGAAACCACTTTAGCCTCTCTGATATGGAAGCTTATAAGTGGTCACCTCCAAAGAATGTGGGTGGAATCAATTGTCCAATTTTTAAAGATAATTTATCTTAACAATAGAAATATACATCTTGCATGCCTATTTATGCTCGTTGATGTGGCTTAAAGGAAATTTTTGTTCTTTTTATTCCCTGTGCCATGTTAGAGGTCCGTTAAATTGCTCAACACTACTTGTCTTGATTTTATAATTGATAGTGTTGCTCCAAGCTTCTGCAATAGGGAGAGACAGGGATGGGGATTTGGGATGGCAAATATTTTCCCAAATTTTGGGGATTGCAGGGGAACAACTATACACATGCGCATATAACCATAATTTACACAATGTACAAAATAAAAAATTAAATAAGAAATACAGAATTGAGAACATGATAACACAGCTGATAGTTAATGAGATATAACAATTGAACTTTGTGAATCATCAAATCATAATGTTATCATTTGGATATCATGGTAGTTGTAGAGCAGAATCCATTACAGATAAGCTGAAAACACCAACTAGAGTCTACAAGACTACAAGTGATTAGACTAAAAATGAGAAAATGATATTCAAAGCTGGTTTTTGTTTGAGCAACAAGCTGAAAAATTAGTCATAATGTTTGATTGGATAATTTGGAAACCTCTCACTACTAGAACTGTTGGGAAGACACTATTTTTGCTCTTGTAGAGGCAGGTTTGTTTCCCTTTAGAAAATAGATAAAGCTATTTGGGTATTAATAATAAAGGCATTGTAAACTTGTGAGAGAATATGGATGGCAAATTTGCACAATACTTTTAGAGCTACATATATTTTATTTTTGCTACGAAATGGGTTGGCTTGCGCCAAAGTGTGCTAGTCAATTTCTGCCAGATTCCCGCAGTCATCTAGTTCTCTAAACTGATCCATTTGAACTCTAATTCAAATGAATCTAGAGTATACATTTTTTGAAGGCATTCGTAAGGCCATTCCATATCTTGTGGTTGTCAATGGAGGAAGTTTACCAAGTCTATCTGCACTCATAGATCTCCCAAGGCTAGGAAAATATATTCTATGATTGTAAGATATGATGTTTTTAACATATGACCAAAAACTATTACCAATCATTGTGTCCTTAACTCTCTTGCCTTGCTCTGTTTTTACCATTTTCCACCTATTCCGTTCTCATGTCATAAAAATAAGTTGCAATTGCTCTTGCAATGGTGTGGTGGTTGCAAATGAATGCTTGCACCTTTTTTTGCATCCACTACCACTTGTTTGATCCACTTCACCTTTTCAATATGCTTGAGTGCTTTGTTAATAGAAATCACATACAAGTGTCTAGTAGATTGTCTAGTGAATTGAATCTACTTGCTGCCTTGCAAACATTTGTTGCATTAATCATTAGCATTACATTCACTGAATGAAACCATAATGTTGATGAATAGGCGGTGTCTAACGTCTGTCCACTCATCCATGATTATGGTGCAAACCTTTGTAATCCATTTGGCCTTAGTTCAATATTGGAATGAAATTTTTCCAAGAGAGCGTTCCTTAATCTAGCATCAATATGACCCCCATAACCACTTCTGTTTTACGGACGTTGGTGATAAGCTCCTTTGAATAAGGAGATTGGGTAAAATGGAAAGGAATACATGAAGACAGAATTTGGCAATCACCACATGTACATCATAAATTCCCTGCACATTGAACATATTTTCAATCGAGTTTGATGATCTTGTACCTATGACCATAATGTGCCTCTCGATCCCACTATACATAGCTTAAATGTGAGATATTTTGATAGCTTACCTAAACCTTGTAGTGTTGATGTTAAAGATGGAAGATCCAATGAACCATTATCGAAAAATAGCTCAATTTACATAGAGAACTTCCAATACTACAATAAATCTACAAAAGCGACTTACCCAGTTTACATAGGGGAACTCTAATAAAACAATGAAACTACTTACCCAATTTACATAGGGGAACTCCAATAAAACAATGAAACAACATAAGAGACTTTTAGGAACTCTCAGTCATAATTGAGTTGCATTTTGGTGCAATGGAACAACATGTTGATGTTTTGTAGCTTTAGTCGAATAAACACTGAGTCAATACTAGTGAAGATATGTATATATATATATATATATTATTATTATGTAAATAGTAGAGAAATTAATATAATACTCAAGAGATATTATATATATGTGTGTGTATATATATATATATATATATATATAATCATAATTGTCATTATATTAATTACATATTAATGAATAGACATGTCTCATGAAGGGACATGTCTCTTCTTGGCTCATTCTCAATATAAATGCAAGAGATTGTTGCATTTGGAAAACACATACATGAGATAGTGCTATTACATTTGCAATGATCCTAAAACCTTAACATGGTATCAGAGCCAAGTTGCAAATGTAAGAGAGTAGTTTATTGATGGTGAATGTGTGACTGTCTCAGAAAATATAGTCTCGGTACAAGGACCATATCTCACAAATGCACTGTTGGATTTCGCTAAATTTTGGATATGTTGGTGATAAACAAATTTACAAGAATCTCACTAAAGCGATTGGAGATAAAATGTTAGGTTCAAAAGTTATGACCAACTATGTACGGGTCTATGCAAAATCTGTAAAAGAGCGAGGTTCCTTCTTTAAAAGCCTAACCGCTTGAAGGGAGATCCAATCATATTGAAGGTTGTCATAGTGTATAGAACCTTTGGATATTCAAGATAGGTCATGTGAAGAATTATGGTAATGTTCAAGAACGGCGACATCATTTTTGTGAATTTGCATGGTATTTTTTATATGGGCTCACCTTACAAAATGAAATACTTGAAATTTATAAAAGATAAGTATTTTATGTTTTATTAATGCACATAATTTTTGAGTTTGTAATTCATGCTATACTATTGGTTAGTAAAATATTGTATGCTTCTATCATTGGTATTTTCGGTTGAGATAGTTTAGTGAGCTATTTGTAATCTCTCTCTAACATACCTTCAGGACAGAAGCACAAGATAATTGCATTTAAGGGAGAAAGAACTTGATGCTTGCAAACGAATTGATGATTGAGACTAGATGCAAAGGGACTTTGACATTTCAATAGAGGTCAAGAAGTTGATAAACTTGAGCTTCAGAGGGAGCAGATGATTTAGTCAACTTGTGACAATCTTGATCATGTTGATTGAGAGGGAGTTCACTATTGAAGGTGAAACACTTCTGAGGTAAACTTGATATAATTGATTATTATACTAATGAATCATGAATGATTTTAATGGGCCTTTGCCTTGTGTAAATCATGATGAAGTGACGACTTCCAAATGATTATCACTTGTATTTGCAGAAGTTATTGGAAGGTGACGATCTTACAATAACTTAAATCATGATATACATTATTTATAATGTTGAAACAGATCATGATGTATTAAATCAACAACTAAGTGTTAGATGTCATTAAATTGACGTTTTATGAGTTGTTTGTATAGATATATGATAGGTATTTGGTGAATATCACGTGTTGATATTCTGTAGGCCTTGATATTCTGCAGGCCAGTACCTTATTGAGTACTTGGTGAATATCATATGTTGATGTTCTGATAGGCCAATACTCAGAGTATTTGGTGAATGTCATGTGTTGACATTCTGATAGGCCAATACTCATGATATCAAATGGATAGAATCGCCGATGGAGGCAATCCACCTGAGAACTTGTGGATAGAATCGCTGATGGAGGCAATCCCCATATTGAGACTATGTTTCTATTGACTACATCTTGAGGATGATGCCTTTATTTCTTACATCATATGATTGATGTTGTCAAGTGTCTTAAGTGTTGACATTGGATTGTAGCTTCAGTCGAATAAACACTATGAGTCAATACTGGTGAAGATATGTATATATATATTTAGTATATATGAGATGTATATATATACTTAAATATATATATATATATATATATATATATATATATATATATTATTATAATATAAATAGTAGAGAAATTAATAGAATACTCAAGAGATATTATTTATATATATGTATGTATGTGTATATATATATAATCATAATTGTCATTATATTAATTACATATTAATGAATAGACATGTCTCATGAAGGGACATGCTCTTCTTGGCTCATTCTCAATATAAATGCAAGAGATTGTTGCATTTAGAAAACACATACATGAGAGAAATTAATAGAATACTCAAGAGATATTATATATATATGTATGTATAATCATAATTGTCATTATATTAATTACATATTAATGAATAGACATGTCTCATGAAGGGACATGCCTCTTCTTGGCTCATTCTCAATATAAATGCAAGAGATTGTAGCATTTAGAAAACACATACATGAGATAGTGCTATTACATTTGCAATGATCCTAAAACCTTAACACAACACCCTAGGCCTTGGTTGTTCGTTTAGGATCAATATTTAATAAGAAGAGAATAAGATCTTCTATCAATTAGAACTAGAGATAGGTATCTGAGTATAAGCAGCAGATCAGACTGCTATAAGGCAAACAGCAGACTTATGTACTGATATTATGCATAATGATTTGGCCAAATATGATTTGTCTCTCATTTGTTAGGAAGTAGAATATTGCACATTGCTACTGTTAAATATTTATAGCCTTAATCACTCCGTATAGCCCCTTAAGAGGATAGATTGGTGTTGTGTAGGGAGAGGTGGAGTAAATCCTCACAAGGTAGGTGAGTCCCAAGATGGGTAAGACATGTTTTTCCAATGCTTTGAGGGAAAAATCCCGAGATGGGTATGAACATGCATTTCCCATACTTTGAGGGAGTTTGCTTGTAGATTGGTGTCCAAGTGCCCTATGACAAGTAAATCCCCATCCTCCTCAGTGTTTAGGAGAGAAGTAAGGAATTGGGGCTCAAGTATGTTAATTGTCAAATGTATAATGAAACATTCATTGTTTTCTTAATTGAATTTGATTTAAATGCATAGTGATGTATGTTAATCATTGAGAATTGGCAGCTTCCTAGTAGGGAACATTACATAGACTAAGTAAATTGTCATTTCCAATTGAAATCAAAACCCATAGTTGGGCATTTTAGGGTAAATCAAGTAAAGTCCCAATAGGGGACATTACATGTCCCTTCTCTTGGATGTGTTTTAAGCTGACATGAATGTAATTATCATTCTAATATGCATGTATAGTTGATCTAGGGTTATTGCTACTGTAGCTGTCAAGTATATGCAAAAAGGTGTGCGAGTATGTGGGTGATGATAATGTGAGTTGCATCACAATTAGTGTGAAGTTCCATTTGAAGATCTTATGCACTCGTTGGAGATGTCTTGAAGATGATCAGATTAGATAAATGTTGAGTATTCAGTCTTAAAGGTCTACTATACTTATTTCTTATATTCTATTAGGGCCCGTTTGGTGCATGGAATATGAGCTCTAATTCCGGAATTAGATTTCCGGATAATGTAATTCCATGTTTGTGTCCATCCAAAAAATTGGAATTGGAATTTCGAAATTCCAATTTTGCCTCCAAAATGGGCATTTCATCTTCCACTCAAATTGGAATTGGAAATTCTAATTTCCAATTCCAATTTTTATAAAACCAAATTTAATATTTCGTGGGATCCGTGACTATAAGGATGTATATTATATTTCTATAAGGATATTGCTATAAGGATGTATATATATACATGTGTGTATATACACACACACGTGTGTATATGTGTATATGTATACACAAATGTGTATTTGTGTATATATATACATGTGTGTATATACACACATGTATGTGTATATATATGTGTATGTGTATATACAAACATGTATGTGTGTATATATACACACGTGTATATATAAATGCACGTGTGTATACACACGTACACACGTGTGTATGTGTGTATATATACACGTGTGCATATGTGTATATACACACATGTATACACATACACACATGTGTGTATGTGTATATATACACATGTGTGCATATATACACACACACGTGTATGTGTGTATATATACAGATGTATACACACGATATTTAAAGAAATTAAAATACACACATGTATGTGTGTATATATATATGTGTATGTGTGTATATACACACACATGTATGTGTGTATATATAAATGCACGTGTGTGTATATGTGTGTATACACACACATGTACACACATGTGTATGTGTGTATATATACACATGTGTGCATATGTATATATATGTGTATATACACATGTATACACACACACGTGTGTATGTGTATATATACACGTGTGCATATATGTATATATACACACATGTATGTGTGTATATATACAGACGTATACATACGATATTTAAAGAAATTAAAATACAGAATTAAAATTCCTTATGCATCTTCTTAGTCATCTTCTGGGTGAACCAAACAGGTGATCCCATATTCCGGAAATCATTTTCAGAATTTGTATCTTCCAGAATTGCAGCATCTTCTAGAATTGACTATATCTGGCATTTGGTATTCCAGCACCCAAACAGGCCCTTAGAGATTGGCGTCTCTCATACTAAGTTGGTGCCCAAATCTAGGATTAGGGGACTGGTGTCTCCTACAGGTTGGCGCCTAAAATGTAATTGGGGATTGGCGTGTCTAGTAGGTTGGTGCCTACATCTTATTGGAAATTCCTTATTATATTTTTGCTTTCCTAGTGCGGTTGGATTTGGGTAGTATAGATCCAAGCATCTATTCTCATTGTGGTTTATCCCTTTTGGGTTTCCATGCAAACATGGTGTTTAATTGTATGGATGTGTGCTTTTCATTTTTTGATAAGTAGCTATTAATGGTGTGGATTTGAGAATAGTTGTGGTGCTTGGAGAAGTTATGAATGATAAACAATGTTCAATCAAGTTTAAATTGGCATATTATCAATTCAACACACCCCACACGGGGGCATGATGCACAATGCCTCATAAAATATGTTGTCAACTAGGTGTGTGAAAGGATCTCCATGTAGGGAAAGGTGATTTGTACACCTTAAATAATAATAGTTCTGAAATGTCAATAAATATTAATTTGGGATGCATCTTAGAGATGTGGATATCACATGGGTTATGCATTCTTAGGCACACTTGTATAAGACATTGGGATAAATATTTAATGTGGATCTCACATTGGAAACATATTTAATATGGGGAGAATTTAGTACCAAATGTTTAATATGAGGGTTATAGTTCAGTGAGCTCATGGTTTATGTAATACCACCAAGTGGTTTTGTGCAAAGCCTGTATTATAAAAACAAGCACATGACTAGTTGTTGAGGTTGGCTTGTGGAACCTTTAGTTTGTTGGCTAACGTTGGATTGAGCATATTTTGTTGGTTATATATAGAAGCGTAGATTGGTATGTGTGGCTACAATGTTCTCACACATGGAGGAATGCAACTAGGGTGCTAGATGCTTTAGATGCTTTGCATAGAGTCTTTGCAAGTGTACTAATATTTTGAGATAATACATTGAGTATGTGAGTGCTTTTTGAAGATGGGTTTTTTTTGTCCCTTGAGAGGTTTTTTCTAAGTTACATCCAGTGTTACTTTATGGTATGCTTTGCTTGTCTTTTGGATTTGTGGATTTTAAATACTTGTTTAGCATATATTTCTCTCACGAGGATTATGCAAAAGTAGAATCATTTGGGTCCAATGTGTGTTCCTATGTCACCACCAAAGCTGCCACAAGCTTTGAACAATAAAATTGCATGTTATTTTGTTATGCTTGATAATGGAGAAAAAAATGCTATATGCTTTTGTGATAATTGTAATCTCTTGAAATCTAGAGTATGGCGTTTGATGGGTAAATGTAGAACATGTGTTCCCACTGTCAATGTGGAATATAGTGTGGTGAAATGTATTCGGTTTTGTAGTAACTGTTTGATAATTACTATAATGTAAATGAAAACTTGCAAACAAAACACATGCTGATGCAAAATTGTTCTTACACCTTAGGATCCTCTTGCATCAGGTGTACCAAAAAAATGTTGGGACAAGGGCAACACTAGAAGTGTAGGATGGTGTGGAGGCACACACATTCTAGAAAGGAAAGCTCGAAGGAGTTACGGTAGTGGGTGCTAATGATGCAATGCTAGTTTGTGTGAAGGGGATTGAAGTCTCATAGAGGGTAGAGCTTGCAAAGAGGGAGGTTGTGCTACGCTAAAACAAAAGTATGGTGGACCCTTTGAGAGTGGAGACATATTAGAGGAAAAATTTAAGTGGAGAACTATGATTAAATGGTCATTGTTATGATGAGGGGGTTGTGCACCCGAGAGTGCAACTAGTTCGATGATGCACATAAGGCATTGAGGGAATTGACAAGAAGGGAGCCAAGGTTTGCACAAGTTAGAGGCATTGACAACATAAGGGAGATGCCTTTGCACATGGAAGAAGGGTGCAAGTTTGATTAATAGAGAAGTTGATGTTGAGTAGTGGTTTGGGATGTCTCCTTTTTTAAATAGAATTTAATAATAAATACTAGTAATGAATTAAAATATAAAAGAATAAAAATAAAATTCAAATAAAAAATATAAAATGATAAAACTAAAAAATAACATAATTAGACTTAGTTAAGTTCATGAAGAGTCAAAAGGCATGAAATGAAAAGTTGCTACTCCCGCAAACATGAGATATAAAAAGGGAGAAGAGAACTTCTTTTGAAAGGGAGAAAAGAGGAAGGAAGAGAAAAGGGAAGGTGTGAAGCAAGCAAGAATTAATAGAAGAGGAAAAAGAAATGAGAAGAATATAGGGAAGTGATTGCTTTAAAAAGCAAAAGTTATGAAAGGTTTTGACTCTTCAAAAGGGTGGTAATTTTGGAAGGTTGTGACCTTTGCAAAAGGCAGCCATGATGAAGAGGTGTGACTCCCCCCCACATTGGAAGCTATAAAGGGGAGAATTTTCCATTTGAGGACATCCAAGGAAAGCAATTTGAAGAATAATATACTATTCTCAAAGGCAACAATGAAAGTGGTGATGTATTTAAA
This sequence comes from Chamaecyparis obtusa, assembly GCA_027943335.1. Taxonomy (NCBI): domain Eukaryota; kingdom Viridiplantae; phylum Streptophyta; class Pinopsida; order Cupressales; family Cupressaceae; genus Chamaecyparis; species Chamaecyparis obtusa. The sequence goes on from BSBK01003570.1 coordinate 1,085,076, forward strand.
TGCAAATTAAATATTATATGTGCTAGCTGACCTAATTTGATAAGTTATATTGTTTGGTGAAGAGGTGCCTGTTGGAAGGTATAAAGAGAGGTGTGTTGAGACTTACTTGGGGATCCATTCAATGCAACATCTTTCTATTTAATAGCAGACTTATAAAGCAGATTTGAGGTTATGAAAAATCAGTCTTTGTAGGATTAAGAAGACTTGTGAGAAAATCTTAAGGGTATGAACAAACATAAAAATTGAATTGTAGTAGACCTATAAGCGACATTGAGAGCAATTTAAAAGGGTAGATTCATAGCAGATTCAAGGTAGACTTAAGGCAATGTCCGGAGGGACTTATTTGAAAAAGACCATCGAACTATAGTAGAGGGAAATACATACACAACAAAGACAATCAAACCTATGAATTGATTACCCCAAGAGATGGATCTGGTCTTGGTTGGATGAACTTACCTCTTGTGGGCTAAGTGATGAATTAATTACTCCAATAGATGGATTTGGTCCTAGTTGGATGTTCTTGCCTCTTGTGGGCTAAGTGATGAATTGATTACCTCAAGAGATGGATTTGGTCTTGGTTGGATGTTCTTGCCTCTTGTGGGCTAAGTGATGAATTGGTTTCCCCAAGAGATGGATCTGGTTCTGGTTGGACATTCTTCCCTCTTGTGGGCTAAGTGATGAATTGAGTACCCAAAGAGATGAATCTAATCACGGTTGGATGTTCTTGCCTCTTGTGCACTAAGTGATGAATTGATTACCTCAAAGAGATGGATTTGGTTCTGGTTGGATGCTCCTGCCTCTTGTGGGGTAAGTGATGAATTTATTTCCCGAAGAGATGGATCTGGTTCTAGTTGGACATTCAAGCTTCTTGTGGGCTAAGTGATGAATTGCTTAACTCAAGACATGATTCTGGTCTTGATTGGTTGGACGATCTTGCCTCTTGTGGGCTAAGTGATGAATTGATCACCCCAAGAGATGGATCTGGTTCTAGTTGGACGTTCCTACCTCTTGTGGGCTAAGTGATGAATTGATTTCTCTAAGAGATGGATTTGGTCCTGGTTGGACGCTCCTACCTCTTGTGGGCTAAGTGATGAATTGATTGCCCCAAGAGATGGATTTGGTCCCTGTTGGACATTCGAGCCTCTTGTGGGCTAAGTGATGAATTGCTTAACTCAAGACATGGTTCTGGTCCTGGTTGGTTGGATGATCTTGCCTCTTGTGGGCTAAGTGATGAATTGATCACCCCAAGAGATGGATCTGGTTCTAGTTGGACGTTCCTACCTCTTGTGGGCTAAGTGATGAATTGATTTCTCCAAGAGATGGATTTGGTCCTGGTTGGACGCTCCTACCTCTTGTGGGCTAAGTGATGAATTGATTGCCCCAAGAGATGAATTTGGTCCCTGTTGGACATTCCTACCTCTTGTGGGCTAAGTGATGAATTGATTACCTCAAGAGATGGATATGGTCCTAGTTGGACGTTCTTGCCTCTTGTGGGCTAAGTGATGAATTGACTTCGCCAAGAGATGGATTTGGTCCTAGTTAGACGTTCCAACATTTTGTGGGCTAAGTGGTGAATTGATTACACCAAGAGATGGTTTTGGTCTTGGTTGGACGTTCTTGCCTCTTTTAGGCTAAGTGATGAATTGATCACCCTAAGAGATGGATTTGGTCTTGGTTGGACATTCCTCACTCTTGTAGGCTAAGTGATAAATTGATTTCCCCAAGAGGTGGAGTTGGTTTGGGTTGGATGTTCTCACCTCTTACGGGATAAGTGATGAATTTATTGCCTGAAGAGATGGTTCTAATCCTGGTTGGATGTTCCTGCCTCTTGTGGGCTAAGTGATGAATTGATTACCCCATGAGATGGATATGGTCTTGGTTGGGTGATCCAACCTTGTATATGGGCTAAGTGATGAATCGAATTCCCCAAGAGATGGATCTGATCTTGGTTAAATGTGCTTGCCTCTTGTGGGCTAAGTGATGAATTCATTACCCCAAGAGATGGATTTTGTCTTGGTTGCATGTTCTTGCTTTTTGTGGGCTAAGTAATAAATTGATTTCCCCAAGAGATGGATATAGTCATGGTTGGACGTTCCTACCTCTAGCAGGCTAAGTGATGAATTGTATTCCCCAAGAGATGGATCTGATCATGGTTGGGTGTTCTTGCCTATTGTGGGCTAAGTGATGAATTGATTACCCCAAGAGATGGACTCGACACTTGGGACTTAGCAAAAACCTTCACTAGGACTTGACAAAGAAGAAAATTGTAGTTTTACAAAAAACAAAAAGAATTAATGCATTTAAAGAAGGCAAGAGCCATAATTAAAACAATACACGTGTTATATGACCCCCAAAAATTCAACATTTGAAATTTCACAATTCATACTCAGTTTCAAACTTTAAAATGTATAATTGCAATATAAGTTTATAAATGTTTACAAAATTACCTATAAGGATATGTCCAAATGAGAAAAACAGCCGACTAATATCTACCTCTTCTTCTTTCCTCTCCTAATGTAACTCGATTTTTGAGGCCTTGAACTAGTAGGTGCTGCAATATCTAAATGATGAATTCTTCTTCTTCTTCAAGATCAAAGTCATGTCTTTGTCCTCCTTGTCCTCCATTTCATCTAATGCCGTTGCTTTTGCTTTTGCTGCTTCTCTCTAGTTCTCTTTATTAAGGACGTCATAACCATCATTTGGTCATTGATGGTCCAATCACTACATGAATCAATATCATCCAAGTCAATGACCTCATGTGAAATGTCCTCTACCTTTCTAGTTTGTAGTTGAAGGTTGTAGTAGACAAAGATGAGATCATTGAGGCGCTGCTGGGTCAACCTATTTCTCTTCTTTGTGTGAATGTTCTCAAATAAACTCCAATTGCTTCACACCCAGGAGCACTACATGGCTGGGACAAACATGGATGGATATCTTTTGAAGATCAGGTGTGCCAACACCATAATTCTCCCACCTTAAATCTACAAAAAAATCATTTAGAGATATAAGAATTGAGTAAAAAAATGTAACAATCGAGTTCCTAATTTTTTCTTGTAGTATTAAATTAAATTTTCTACCTGGCCGTTGTTTTCCTCTCCTCTCAATTGCTTGTTGTGAAGAGAAGAGTCTCCACTTTGCACCCTTGTAGATCTTGAATGAAAATTAAAATAAAATAAAATGATAGAAAATTAGTTACTCAATAATGGACATTGCCAAATTCATAAATAAGATATAGAAAATCTCACCACCAACTCATCAAGAACCTTGTCTCTCAATTCATGGTCAGATGCCATCTTATTAATGCATGCAAAAACACCTGCCATAACCTCCTCATCAGCCCTAAATGAATCAGAGTAGTAGAATTTTGGGTTCAAGAAGTAGGCCAACACATGTATTGGCTAGGGGAGTTGGTTTGTCCATCTATGATCACTGATGTGCCAAAGGATTTCATATTTTCTTTTGTTTCCACCATAATATTGTAAAATGGCCTCTTTGGCCCTATCCATGGCCTCATAAATGAAACCCAGTGGCATGCCCTCTCCATCCAATATACAAAGAACCCTTACCAAAGGTTGTTGACTATAAAAATTAACCCTTAAAAAAACAGCAAGTAGATTATCTTGTATAAGATGAAGTTTATGGTTGTGTTTGTTACTTACCCCGTTTGTTACTTACCTTGATCAACTCCTCTCCACTTTTGTTGAACCCTTCATCAAAAATAATATTTACAATCTTCTCTGTCTTAGCTCTTTTGGAGCATGCAGACTCAAACAAAGCATTGGACAAAACATTTGTTTAAGATGATGAATGGCACCAATAATGCTTTGCAATGTGAGGAAGTGGCTAGCAAATCATGTCAATCTTGGTCAGTCAAGGTCCTTGCTATTTGTGTCTTTTCTCATCAAAGAAAGGACCCAAGTATAGTTGTAGATGAATTTTTGTGACATTTTTAGCAATCTTCAATCACCCTTTTCATCCATCCAATCTTCCCAATGTTTAGTAACAACAAGTTCAAGCAATGTGCAACACAAGGAGTATATGTAATTGTAGGCTGCCTCTCCATAAGCATTCTATGTGCAACTACATATGTAGCTACGTTCTTCGTGATAATTTGGATAACATTCTCAGCTCCAACCTCCTGGATCATTCCATCTAATAAATTGCACAAAGTCTCAACATTTTTGATTTCATGTGAGGCATCAATAGACTTCAAGAATACCATTGCACCATTAGAAGCTTCTAAGAAGTTGAGGAGAGTCCTATTCTATCCATCCATCGAATAAGATGTTGCATCCTTTTCTCCTCCAAATTCTTTTCTGTTCATCAACCAGAACCTGTGTATTTTTTACGGCTTGCTCTAGTAATGGTCACTGGAGTCTTTAGTTGTTAGGGTCTTAAACCCCTTGCTTGGAACTCTAGATGCGCTAACTAAACCTTCCCAATATAGTTTGTTAGATGCATTGAAAGGTAAATTATTGTAGTACCAAAAATTTGCTGTTGCTATCATAGCTTGTTTATGTTTTTCTTTATTCCATCCGGTACCTTCAAGTGAAGGTTGTGCCCTTGGAACATTGAACAATTTTTTTTTAAAGATGTGAGTTTTGTACCACTACAACATGCAGAATCAGATACTTAGTATTCCGAGATGAAACACCAAATCTCCAACTCTTTCTTGAATAAGGTCATTTCTCATGCTAAGCTTGCAAAGTAAGATCATGAAACGACTTCAAGGTTCCTTCAATTGTGGATACTCGCTTAGTGAAATAATGTGATTTGTTGGTAATCACTAAGGGGACTTACGCTATTCATTCAAGATTTATCAACTTACTTATATAGACTTGGCTTCACAATGTGCAATGAAAATATAGTTTTTGACAATCCAACTCTTGAACTTCTCAACTTGAACTTAAACTCAACTTATACTACTTCTACTCCTAACTATGAATGCAAGGAAGTGTGGATGATTTGGACTCTACTAGATGCAATCTTGTTAGTGACTCCACCCACCTAGTGTAAGCTTCTAAGGTATACTCAAATGGTTTTCAGATCAATATCTCCTCTTCAATCCCATCAATGGATGCAAACTAAAGATTGAATATCAATTGAAGTTAAATATTTTCACTAGCTCACCACACAAGCCACTCCCGTCAGCAAGAAGCTAGTGGCCTAGTTTTGTTTGAGTCTATCAAGTAAACATCCACAATTTCTTTCATCCAACTAAACTACTTTTAAACAACATGAAATGAAATCCTAAGCTAAGTGAGAGATGCAAAAAACCATGCAATACTCCAAAATGATCATGTGTATCCACCATGCAAGTCACAACAATGAATAGATAACAATTTTGGTAGTATTTTGGCAACAATTCACCAACATAACCCCTTTTACAAATGAGAAGGTCTTGGCCTCTTATAGTTGTTCAATAACAATGAAGGGCCAGGATCGATTCAAGATCAAGGGCCAAGATTAACCCCCATAAACTCTAATTAGGGTTGCCACATGATCATCCAATTATACGAAGGCACCACACTGTGGGCCAATAATAAAATTACAATGCTTTTGAGAGCCAATGAGAAAATTGTACACTTGGCATAATATGATTAAATGTGCTTGAAACTGGAATTTTCTAATTGGTAGAAGACAAGTGGGTGCCACCTCGACATCCTTATCTTGTACACTTGATCAATCTCTTGATACTCAACATTATCAAGCTTTCATTTGTGATGGCATATTCCCAAATTGCTTCATCATCTCAAATTTTCTTCATCTTCTCTCTTGGAAATTTTCTCCTTGCCATTATTTTGAACTTGATTGTTCTTGCAAACTTGAATCTCGAATTTCTTGAAGTGTTGAATTCTTCTTGTGGTTGGATTTTTCAAAATGAACTTGGATTTCTAGAGGAAATTCAAGTGGATGATAATCTTCGCTGATTTTTCTTTCTTCTTGTTCTTTGCATCTTGAATTCCATGTTGGTCTTGATCTTGAATGTACACTTTGATAATCTGATTTTGAAACTCCTCCTTTGAAGCCCTCGAGCTTGACCTGCTACCATCTCCTTGCTCTCCTAGCTTCTCCTTGAACGATTTACCTTACAAAACGAAGGAGAAAATGCATTAAGGTCATGAAATAATGGAATGAAAGAAATCTGAATGCTTTCATAAAATCAACATCAAATCAAAGAGGCAAGATGGAATTTTCCCTAGTTCAAGACCAAACTTCTCTTACTTCTTGCAACTTTTGAAATGGAATCATGTTAAAGTCTGGAAAACAAATGAATTTAATGATATAATATACCCAGATTTTAGTTTTCTCACCCTTTTAATCTATGATTCTTTGAGAGAAATCTGCCTTAGATGTCTAAAATTGTTGTCTCTTGAAGCCTTCAAATGTTGATCAAGGATGTAATTGTTGCCTTCATAAGACAATTTGCTATCTCCCCAAGATAATTTGCTGCCTTGAGATGATATTTCGATGCTATTTCAGATGATTTACTCCTCTTCTAGGCAGTTCATTCCTCTATTATGATAGTTTGCTACCTCAAGAAGGAAGAGACTTGCCGCTACCTTTCAATAATTTTCTCTTTTGAAGATTTTCACTGTCTACAAGGAAATGATTCGCTGCTGTATTAGAGATGATTTGGTTTGCATTTGATGTTGGAATGAGTCTTTGCCTCTCCCTTTATATAGACAACTTGAAACTTGAAGAGGCAGGTCCATTCATTGGGCCGACTTGGTCTTTTTGGGCCAATAAAAAATATTTAATTTAAATTCCTTTCATGCCCTGAAGGCCGACCTGTCTTGGAATAAACACATTGAGTTTGATTTACTTCCTTTTAGGACAAAATCACCATTTTCTTGCCTTGAAATCTGAGATTAAAAAAATTTGTGTTTTGGGGCTTTGGCTCACGAAATTCTCCAATGTGGAGATTTTTAAACTTAGAGGAAAATCTTGGGCGGGATTCCTCTAATTAGAGGAATTCCACCAAGATACTTCTTGGTTTCTCATTGTTTTTTGCACTAAAAATTTCCATTGGCGATTGGAAGAGGAGGGGAAAAAAACATTTTGCTATCCTTCTTGTTGTGCAAGCTTGGGACTTTGTCTTTCATTCTCAGCCCATGGTGGAAATTTTGGGATTTGAAGAATTCTTGAGGGTGGAATTCCTAGGATTAGAGGAATTCCGCCAAGATCTGATTTTCCCTCGACATTGGCTTCTTCAATTTCTCATTCACCTTCAACATTTCACCTTCATACTTGTTCAACTATCATCATTATTTCTTCTCCCCTTTCGGGCATTCAATCTGCATCAAGGTTTGCCTTATTTGTAAGGGCGGGAGTTTTGGATTTAGAGGAATAATGATGGGCAAAATTCCTAGGATTAGAGGAATTCCGCCATCCTCTCATGCCCTTTCTTGCTCAAAAAAATCTGATCATCAGCCCCTTTCTACTTCATTCTTTTCATCACCAATTTTTATCTTCACAACTTGGGCGTTCGATTTCATGAAGGAAACCAAGCCTCTTCATTGGTGGAAATTTCAAAAGTTAATGAATTATCATGGGCGGAATTCCTCTGATTAGAGGAATTCCGACCAGATTTCATAAGCCTTGTCTAAAAACAAAACTTATTTCTTACCTCACGATCTCATGATTTTGATCTTCAGTTCTTGTTCCCATCACTTAGGCATTTAGATTTCATCAAAATTTGGAGTTCTTGCTGGGGGGAGTTTTCAAGATGAGAGGAATTTCCTAGGGCGGAATTCCTAAGATTAGAGGAATTCCGCCAACCTCTATGCCATGTTCAAAATTCTCTCGTTTGCCCTCAAAACTGTTAGAGTAATAAAGTGTTTACTTATTAATTAAGTTATATTGATTTATTTATTAAGTCATTTATTATCTCTTTCTATTTAAGCTAAACTTTAGGCATATAATAATTAATTGCTTTATTAATTATTATCATGCAACGTAAGTTTGTTCACCCTTTTAAGGTTTTTATCTCCTTTTATAAAGATTGATCTCTCTTGTAATCTTATTGAGAAACATTCATTTTATTAAATTGCAATTTTTGTTTTTGCACATCAAGAATGTCTCCTCTTTCATGGATCCATGCGTTTAGGCCTCTCTAGCTTTTGCTTCTCTCTTTTTCTGTGATAGGTGTTTGCATGCAGGTGTTTTTGGGAGTTGTGGGTTGTTTACTCATCAACTCCAATAAAAACCTCATCACTTCCTTCCCTTTGATGATCAATTTTACATCCTCACAACCTGGCCACTTAATTTCATGGAGAAAATTGTATTTTTCTTTGGCAAAGATTTTTATGATAGAGGAATGATTATGGGTGGAATTCCCGGGCTGAGAGGAATTCTGCCTTCTCCTATATGCCTTCAAAATTTCACTATTTTGATCCCCTTGATCATCAATTTTTTCCATTCTCATGAGTTGTGTACTTAATCCTCGTCAAAATTGTTCTTCTCCTTGGGCAGAGATTTTGAGGATAGAGGAATTTCATTGGCAGAATTCCTGGGCTGAGAGGAATTCTGTCACCTCTTGCTCTCTTCATCTAGACTTAGTCAAATTTTCAGCTCAGAGGGCAAGATGATTTATATAAAATATAACATTTAAGTATAAGTTGTTATAATTTAATTTATATTTTATATAAATACTGTCAGGATGTTTGAGATAGGTTTCAGCTTAATAGGAGTTAAAATAAAGATTATAGATTTTGGGGGTTTTCAAAAAATTCCAGACTTAGCCAAATTTCAAGATTCAGCATAGCCAAATTTCAGGATTCAGCATGCCTTCAGCAGTGTTGCCTCCCATAATTTGTTTTGACTTTCTAAGGTCAAATTGAGACTAGAACAAGGATTTCACACATCCCTTGATTTCAATCTCACCTCCTTGACTAGCTTAGCCCAACTTTCGTGTATATCCCTGACAGACTTGACTACCCCAACAGGCCAAAGCTGCCCAAACTCATCTCGTTGACTTGGGGACTTGAAAACTCCTACCAACTAAGACTACCTAATACCACCTAAAAGCACTACTATTGTTAAAGCAAAAAGAGGGCATCCCCATTTGCAATGGGGCGATAGTGTGAAAACTTCACAAGACAACCCTAGACTCGCGTGAGTCCAAGGCCAAAGATTCATGAGTCTCGGTCAAGGACTTGCTTGGACTCGGCTTGTGAGTCCGTAGCAAGTTTACTTGGCTCGCGAGTCCATGGTGAGTTGACTCGGCCAGCCATAGGATTCGTGAGTCTTGCCGAGTCCGTGATGAGTCCCATGAGTTTTCCATCTTTTGGTTACTCGTTCCTTTACCTTAGGTATACATAATATAGATATTTTGATGTCTCACATTTCAGATAATGTAGATGCTCTGAGTTGATAATATCAATCTAAATGTATTTTACCCCTATTTGATTAAATGATCCTTCGGAGATTATGATCTCATATGTTGGTAGGACTAGAAAGCTTTATTTGTCAATGCCACACTTTCCTTCCAATTGAGATTTCATTTTCATTTGATAGTTACATGGTGTTTTCACTTATGTAAACATTTGTTGCCATGAATAGAGGAAGGATCTAAATATCTCCATGGGTTATTTTCTTTTTCTATTGTTTGCAAAATCACATAGATGTGATATTTTTTTGTGTTTTAGTTAAGTTACCTCCTAACATTGGTCAAGTCAAGGTCGCAATTCTTGTTGCTATTGAAGTTTGGACCATCATCTTATATGAAGAAATATCTGTAGCTAAGGACTGCCGGTATCAATGGTTTCAGTTTTTGTTGGCTTTCATTGATATGGTTGTAAAATTCATTACTCTACTGAAGGCTTAGGTTGATTGCAAATAAATGTGGATATATTCAATTTGGTCAGACATGCTCTCTCTGATACAATTTCTATCCTGTTTCTATGGGAGTTTTGTTAATCTGTCTGCATGGATAAATTTTTTGCGAGAGATGTTCAAGCTGCATTAACTACATCAAAAGCTTTCCCAATCCTGAAGTTGCCTTTATGGTGCAAATCCCTGGGTTGATTTGTTTCTATTGTCACTGGTACTTTGAGAAATGTTGTCAGTAGTTTCGGGCTTTTTCTAGTTTGTGGTAGTTATCCTTACTGTCTTTAATTTACAAGCCATTTACTGTATTGGGCTATCGTCTGATCGGACTATGCTTGGCATTACATTAGGATTTTTTTTCTCAATTTAAGGAGCATCTGAGCATATTGATTCTCTTCATTGTCTAATTCTAGATGTTCCAACTCTTGGGATTGGGTTTTTCTCTAGATCATAGAACTTTTCAAATAGGGAAACACAAAAAATTTGGGGCAGAGTCTTAGTTCTTTTACATTTTCTGAATTGTTTACAGCGTAATAAGATTAACCTGAAGAATATGTTCCTAGAAATATGTATGAGGAGATGCTAGTATGTGCCTTTGTCATGCAGTTGTATTTGCATATACACTCTGCTTACCCTGCCTCAGCCCACAAGCATCTTGGGGTATGGTTTGCTCAATAGTCCTCTATTTGATTAGGGGAAAACAAATTGAATGTGTAGCAATGAAAGTAAGGGACAACATAAATGGTTGCAGGATACGAAATGCACAATCGGAAGTGTAATCCAAGCTAAATGTGCTTGAACCTGGATGAAGGGAACAAGTTTTGCCAACATTGGCTGGAAAGGGTCCAATATATCATCTAAGGCAGATGAACCAGGATGGACAAAATGGGGTCTGTCAATGCTCAATGGACAACGGGTAGTGAGGTGCAAAAAACAAAAGCTAGAATGAACTCTCAAAGGATAATTCATAGTAAAGAGAAATGGGGAACAGGGCACACTGAAATGGGATGGTAAGAATGGACTTTCTTTGTTTCACCTTAAATGTAATAATAGTGCCACATATTAGCGGAGTGCTAAAGGTTTCAAAACCTGGAAATTGAATTTTTTGAGTTCTTTATAGATTAAAAAATTGAATGCTACAATACTGTTTGAAGAAAGTAAACCAGTTTAACATTTCGGAACAATGCTCTTGTATGAGAATTTTATATATTAAGAAAGATTTGTGCTCCAATATTTGGCACCATGACACTGTGTTGCTCAACTATTTTTCTTGTCTATGTACATCCTTGGAATTTCTAGTGCTATTATCAACCTCTTGAAATTTTCAGTGTAGTTAGTGCAAATTTGATTAGAATAGAGCACAAAGTTGCCTGCTTTGTCACATGCGTGTCAATGTTCTTTACACAGCCAACCAACAAGGTGGGTCTGGAAGAATGACCCGGCATGCAGGGTAAATTGAAATCGCAAAAGACGTGAAAGCCTGAAATGCATACTAATCATGATGTTAAATTGTTAACCTAAAATATAAATTTACTGAAATTTATTTACAGTTTTTAAATTATTTGTTTTCTTAAATCTAATTTTGTAATTTCCTTTCTGCTTGGTAGAATTATAAAATCCAAGAAAGTTCATCTGATGTTATATTGTTCTCATCTGTTTACTAACTGTATACAACTGGGTGTCAACTTTTTGTAGAGTCTCAATTATGGACAATTACCGGGCTCAAATGATACTGGCAGTGCACCACATCAATATATGCAACAGGTCTGTTTTCTTTAATGTACTATGTCATATCTAGTCTGCAATGTGTTATACGTTGAGCTGACATTGATGTGAATGGGTGGTAGTTGTGATTACTTTGGTCCTATGTCTGCAATGGATGATTATTAAAGTACACATATAATGTTAATTTGTGTTTCAAAATTTTCTGCACAATAATATTTCAACAATATTTTTGTGGTAAAACTTTCTCGTATAACTTGTTTGAGAAACTTCGTAGTTAACTTATGCTAGTTATTTTCTGTTTCCATTGGCAGCAGAGCTTGTCTGCACCACAGGATTGGACCTGGAAAACCAGGCCTGCAGGTAAATAACCATATCGAAAGCTTTTGCTATGCCTTGTAGTAGTGTGTGAGGTGTCATCTTATTTTGTTAATTTTGTTACAGGTGCATAGCTAAACCTTTTCCAGGCCTGCAGGTAAATAACCATATTGAAAGCTTTTGCTATGCCTTGTGGTAGTGTGTGAGGTGTCATCTTATTTTGTTGATTTTGTTACAGGTGCATAGCCGAACTGACTGGATTGTTTAAAGCTCCAAGCATTTAGCGTTGCAAGTATTTACACCATCATACGTCTTCGACAAAAAAGATAGTATCCTATTTAATGTCAACGTCACTGGCTTAGATTGACTGGATCATAAGTCCAGATGTCAGCCCGGAAAATCAAATCAAATTTTAGGTCATGCCTGTTAGAGATGTAGAGGATATACAAGTTAGTTATCTGTTTATGCCATAATGGATATAGATTAGATGCGAGTCAAATAAAAAAAATGTTTTGCATGTTGGAAATCAGAGAGCCTAATTTACCGGCAGTGTAATTGAAAACTATTTTGAAAATTTGTGGCGAAGCTTATGCGCCAATATATTGAGCTGGATCCAAGATGCATTTTGTGTTGCTTTTGCTCCAGATTGCTTTGTTTTGAAGTTGAACTCTTGACGCTAAAGAACCAAATTTGATTTTCATTTTTATGCAGGTCATTTTTAGAAGTTAACGTCAATATTCCAAATTGGATTCAGAATGGCATTAATTTGCTTTATCTCGTTCCAAATTGCCTGGTTTTAGAAGCTTAAGATCTGGACATTAAAAAAAGCAAATATCAGTATATTCAAACAATGCCATTTCTAACATTTTGTATTAATGATAAATTCAGGGTGCTTTACTTAATATTTTCTTTTTATATAAATTTTCAGCATTGAAGTTAATATTAATTTTTTTATTATAAAGATGTATGAAACTTTGATCCATCATTATGCGACTCTTTTAAGCAAACAGCACATATTTAGCCATTGATGGGTTGCATTTGATTAAAAAGTTGGATGTGATATATTGGAGGGATTCACAATTTGGTAAAATTGATTTTATAAATGTGAAATTAAAACTATTGTAGGCAATTTTTTTAAATTACAGCTTAAATCCACAAATTGATGCCTACATTCTGGAAATATTCTCCTGCCCCTCTAGGTAAAACCTTTTCTCAGCTTCTCACTGTGGTATGACATGGCACATTGTTGCTTCAAACGATGATCCTGATCTCTTTCCAATTGCTTATTGGGTTTATATATTGGTTACTCTTCAATTCCTCAGCTTTATTCTGCTTGTTTGTTAGCATAGAAAAGGAAGAATAAACAAATTTAACATCCATGGAGCTAAAAATAGCATATGGCACAGCTTGTCCAATCAAACTGACTTCTACAAATCAATCCCTTTCTTATCCAAGCTACCGATAGATAGGGGGAGGAGATCCAGCGCGGCTGGGTTATATAACACTCGACCCAGAGGGAGGGGGCTATGTCTCCCCCTACAATTCTATGGCAGTTCCGAAATCTAGAGCTCTGTTCTCGCTTCAATCCCATCCCAGTCCCAGTGGCCGAGAGAACCCATAGATATATATGGAAGGGCTGCTCTCCCAGCTGCATCAGTTGTACCACGGCTACTGTAATAGAATGATTTATAGGCCTGCCCTTCAACTATAACTCCCACCCACCTCTATTGTCCTTTCTTATGCAAGTTAATGATGAGCATCTTAATTTTTCAATGTTTCCCTCGCTTAAAAAATTATACTAGGAACTAGTTGTCAAGATATTAACAAACTTATTCTTGCTGCCTTTGAAGACATACTCTAAAATAAAATGCCTTCCTGTTTCTACTTTCCGTAATTACAAAAAATACTGTTTCTTCCCAAGCTCTTTTTTCCCTTTTTGTAATCCTGTTTTTTCCCACCCAATCAGTTCCTTTGTGCATTGGCCTGCTGGGTTTTACTATGCTTGCAGTTAATCTTAAATGTTGTATGCACATGAATAGTTTGGCCTGCCAGAGAGTTTTGATATGGCTGTAGTCGATTTCATTCCATTAACATGTAGTTTTTTGGTTATATTTATGTTTCATGATAAATTATTTTAATATCCATGAGGCTATTTTTTTTGGCTAAATATAGCCTACAGGACAGACTGCCTCACAAACTGATTTCTGCATTTCCGCCCTTTTCTTGCGCAACTTGATGATGAGTGCCTTAAACTGCTCAACTGTACCCTTGCTGAACAAATCAACCTAAGAGTTAGCTGTCAGGATATGGACGTAACTGCCTCTGCTGTCCTTGAAGGCATCACATTCTAAAATGAAATGCCTTTCTGTTTTCACTTTTTGCAGAAGTGCAAAAAAAAAAAATGCTCTTTCATCTCAAGCTTCTTTTGGTATATTTTAACATTGGTTTCACAACGAACTTGATGAGACTTAGTTCTTAATTGAGCAATAAGAATTTTGGCTAATTATGCTGTGTATGTTTTTTTTCAGTTCTAATTAATTAAGTTTATTTTTAATTCTTAGCGTGTGCGCATTGACTAAATTTGACGAGCATATGTTTTTTTTCAGTTCTAATTAATTAAGTTTATTTTTAATTCTTAGTGTGTGCGCATTGACTAAACTTAACAAGAGCATTAAATGCTAAGATACATATAAATAGCTGAAGTTGATCAAATTCAACTTGGTTGTGTGGTATTGAAGTCCTTTGGGATTAGCAACACAACTTGTTCTATTATAGGGTGTAGAATATTTGTAACACATGCTTGAAGAGAACACAATTTCTACAAGCATATCTATTGTGAAAAATATTCATGTTGGGAGTTTATCCATTGCTGTTACTTTGCCTCTTTAAAAATTGTTGGGGTTATATTTGACCTTCAAATATCTATTTTTAAAGGTAATTTATTTTGGGAGTTAATCCATTGTTGTTACTTGTTTGTAGGATGATTTATTTTGGGTGTTGATCCATTGTTGTTAATTGCCTGTTCAAGACAATGTTTGGGCCATTGCTCTTGCTTTGTTAAAATTGGTTATGTAAATTTTTTGACTTCATAAATATCTAGATTTTATTTTGGGAGTTGATCCATTGTTGTTACTCGCATGTTTAAAAAAAATGTTAGACCTATTGTTGTTACTTGTTTTGTTGAACTTGTTGGTTATGTAAAGTTGTAGATTTAATAAATATTCATAAGGAGCACTCATTGTGTGCACAACAATTATTGCTATGCTTTAATTTATAATATAGTTATATTTTCCTTTACTCAAATCAAATAGGAAATTGGGTTAGTAATCTGTTGGCAAACAAATTTGTCTTCTTTACTGATTGACTTTTAAAATATTCTATGCCCTTTTTTGAAAACAAATAGTTCAGCAATAGTTGGGTAAACATGAAATATTGTTTCCCTCTGAATTTGGTAAGGTACAACTCCCTTTCTAAGATATTCAACGAATTTCTAAAGCAAACATAAGCACATGTACTTTTAACCAGAAAGTACGCAAGGATCACTCAAATACTCTTAGGTATTGAGGTAGTTTCAGAAAGCATGAATATAAAAAGAATAACAGCCTTAAAGGAAGCACAATTCCCTTAATTACCAGTAATTAACTTCACAAAGACACTGAAAACAAGAATTGTCTGAAAAGGCCAGTAATCTTTAAAGCATCAATAAGACACAGCAAAAGATATACTAATTCTCAAAGAAATTAATACACTTTGAGTTTAGACTCAAAGATTTAAACTGAACTTTGTATTGAAACATTCATGCATGATCAGAGCAAAATCTGGAATCAATAATGATAACTATATCTTTTCTATCTAATTCTGTCCACAATCCCAAATCGAAATAGTTCGGAGATAAGCTTATAAAACTAAGTCTAATCTAAAACTTCTAACCCTTCGATTGTTTTATGCTCTAGCATATATAGTTTTTAATCTGAGAGGCCTCCTTGAAAACTCGGCCTCTCAGATAAGCATAAAACCAGTTAAAAACTAGTTTCAAACTTAGCCAAAATTTTAATGACAATTGTCTTTCAAACAAGAAAAGTTAAATAAATGCAAGGAATTTGCGTATCCTCCTTCACTGGTCTTCTGACGTGGCAGTCTGCACTAGCTTTCAGGTCCTGAACGCACTCACCAACTCTTGAGTTGGGTGCGAGTGTAACCTTTTTAGACCAATCAACTTCACCTGGTACACGGTCTTCTCCCATTTGAGCTCCCAGATCCTTTGTAACTGCTTGGGTAGTTGTCCCCTGTTCAGAAATAACATAGCCTCTACATTGGCTATCTTAGTAAAATCCCGAGCTGTCAGCTCTTCATTTTCCTTTAGGGCATTCATAGTTTCTACGAAACTTAGTCATAGCGTCTGCATCCTGGTTCCATTACCCAGGCACTTACAATTGCGGCTTTAAACAACGAACCCTTCTAGCCTAGATTCTGCTTTAAGATGAACAACATGCAAGGGTCGACCAACTTCATTGGGTTCTCTGACAAAAATCGAGTTACTCCATAGGCTTCTATTTCCTGAACTTGGGTAACGATAGCTGCACACTTTTCTTCTTCTAACTCCCATCCTGGAATTAAGGTTTGAATCTCCCCCAGTAACGCTTCTCCATCCATGCACGTGGATACAAATTCCCAAATGAATGTGCTTCTTTCAGCAATGACACCATCAATCTAGGTCTTCATTGTTTCCACTAAGATTCTGCCTTGCTGCATTTGCTTTAGTAATTTCTTACTTTTTGCTGAATTTGGGTCGAAATCCTGTGGGGATTGGGCTAATTATGACAATGCACCCACGTCGCTGAGTGAAGTGATGAATTCGGCCATAGTAACTACCAACTGTTTGAGTTCCCGTTTTTCTCTTCCATCCTTCTGTGATTGACCAAGCATATGGTCGATCGAAAACTTGAACAAATGGTCTATGGAATCTCTAGTTAGTACACTCAACTCCATCTTTGTAACTTCAAAATCTTTCGCTTTGGGTTCTTGCACTCCTTCCTTGGGTTTGAAAGTAGCGATTTGCACAGTTACTTTTCCTGTGGAGGGATCGGTGGACAACCTTGCATTGCTCTTCATTTTCCTCACCTTAGGAGTCCGGGCGGCATATTTAGTGATAATCTCTTTTATTGGTAAAGAGACAGGTTTGAAGCTCCTCTTTCTATTTATTGAGTCAGTTAACCATGGAGGAATTGAGATGGAAACCTTCTTGCTGTCAGATGTTTTGGAGGGAGTGACATTAACCTGTTGAACCTCTGGGTTTCTGGCATGCTCTTCTTGATTTTTCTCCTGGCGCTCGGGTGAGAAGGAGATATCTTCATCATTGATATCAATGTCAATAAAATCAGAACGTGGGGATGCCATCTGATTGCAACTTTCAGACCTAGTTCTGGGTCTTGTCTGAGGTGCGGTAGGGTGTCCACCTGGGATTGTTTTCCTTTTGGAAGAAGGGGTTTTATCTGCCTCAGTAGTCAAAAGAGATGTATTAGATGAAACATGCAACACATATTCCGAGACAGGGTCTGCACTATGTTTCTCCAGAGGGGGGCCTTTTGTTTTTCCCTGTCTTTTCCTTTTTAGCTAGGCTTCTGTGGCTTCAAAAATGAACTTGGCTCTTAGCTTTATATTGTCCTCTTCTTCTCTCGTCCAATCTATAATTGGAAAACCTGCTGATCCTGAAACATCACATTCTGAATTTGTAATCTCAGAAGCATCTTCCTCTATACCTTCTGTATTAAATTTTAACTGCAAAATCCTGATACGAGGAACCAGAAGTCTGGAGTGATCTCTTTTTCTGATTGCTTCTTCATCCCTGAGGTCTTCCCATAAATCCTCAATATGTGAGTTGGGTGATGGGTGACTACTCAAACTCAGAACCTGTTTGGCAAAACCCTTATTGTCAAAACCTCTCCTTGGGTCATAAAACTACATGTGAATGCTCACCAAATTACTGCCTATTATTGAAGCATCAATCATATTTTGTAGATCATAGTTCCTAGTTTAATTGGAAACATGGAAGCCCACCTTTCCTCTGGTAAATTATTTTTAATCATAGTAAACATCTACCTGCAAACTTCGGCTAAGACAAAACAATCAAGAGCAAACCTGGGTAATCTGATAGGTTCTTCATCAAAACCTCCTATCTTGATATAGGTGAAACATAGAAATTGGATATAGAAACTACCATAGGTTTGAACCAATTTCTGAGCTTCCAATTTTTGAGCTTCCAGTTGGTGACACAGTTTTCCAAGGAAAACGTCATGGACTTTTCTATAATCTTCGAGGACCCTATCTCTTCTCAACAAGGGATAATATTAAAAAATATTCAAATCTTCGTTCCATGGTTCATGAGGAATAGCTCCCAGGTCTTGAGTGTATGCAAGACAATAGATTAAGTATGAGGACATGTAGAATTCCTTCTTTATCGTCTGAGCTTGCCTAAGTTGATCTCTTAAAGAACCAGTGATGATTTTCGCCTAGTCGAGATTTTATTTTCCCTCCAAAATCATCTCTATGAAGTGATACATCCACTCTTCAAAAAGGAGAACTTGTTCTAAAACCTTTCACTCGGTACAATAGAACCATTATATCATGAACATGTTGTTTCATATGATCTTTGGTTAGGACCTTGGACAACCTGGAACAACCCTTATAGAAAATCTTAGTCCATTTTCGAGCCATATGACTACGATTTTTATCAATATTTTCCCAAAACTGGGCAAGTGACTGGGTGGGGGTAAAACTAGCAAAAGCTTCTTTTGGAATCTTGAAAATGGACATTATAGTTTCTCTGGTCACAGACAAAAGGGTTTGACCTCCAACATTCACTATACATTTAGACTTAACATTGTAATGATTTATGCATTGCTGAATTAATTATGGACTTACTACCACTGGAGGAAAAGCTATAGCTTCAAGTAACCCACTAGACAAGAATTCTAGGCTATTATCTTTCGCTGCAAAATCTGTGAGGTTGCCAACCATTTTTTCTACTTCAACTCCTAATAAATCGGTGTCCATGATTACCGGAGCACGACATCCCAGGTTTGTAGGATTTTCAAAGAAATGCATACTGGACCTCATTTTCTCTTCCCAAAGACAACATAAAACAACACCCCCCTTTGGAAAAACACTACTATGCAGGAACAGGAAATGAAAAGAAGGCTTTCAGTAGCTCCCTGTTTTTCATCGACTTGAGAAAACAACTTCCTTCTTCCGCAGCCGAGACTCCACAATCTTATAATGAAAATAAGAGATCTTACATGAGTATTTATAATCTAAAAATCCGACCACAAAGTTTCGACCTAGGAGGCATTAAATGACGACATTGATTCGAGTGAAGTGAAAAATGGTGATTTGACAACAAACTGCTGCTGAACTACACAACCTTTCAAAACATCATTAACTTACTTTAAATATCACCCCTCTGCTTGTGCTTAAGATAACTTTCACGACAATTCAAATCATCAATTGGATTTCCCTACGGTTTTTATCTTTTCTAAACTGTCTGTACTTCAAACCCAATAATAACTTCACCGCCCATTTACATTGTCCACCTCATCGGCTATCACATCACTCCTTGATTTTACTGCTATTTCCTCTTGAACTCCTTCGAACTACTTCAAACCAAGGTTCAAACAGGTTCGAAGTGGTTCATCGCTAGATGATGACGTAGACTAGGGCCCCACCTGCATTTTCCAATGTTAGAAAAACAATCTTTGATTGAACTACTTTGAACTACTTTGAACCAGAGTTCAAAGGGGTTCAAAGTGGTTCATAAGAAGGATAAGACTTGAAGATACTTGATCGAGGAATGCCGACTTTGAAGAAGACGAGCTCAGAGGTTACACCTTGGTGATTTAAAGGCTAGGCAGACCTTAGCGAGCTGCTAACACTAGACTGAAAAGGAAAGATGCTGAACTAGGCTTTAAAGGAATGAACAAAGAAAGGGTCAAAGACACTTTGTACATGGCGACTCTAAATGACCCTAACATAACTGAAATGTGTTAGAAAATTGAGACATGAATAGTTAATTTTTTAAATTTGATTAAGTATAAAATTATAAATGAAATGAAACAATTACAAACTTATGATATTGCTATTAGGATTCAATTGTGTAGTTTTTGAGCCAAACTCAGAGACACATGTTTCATGAGTAGTGGTCACAAGAACCCACCTCTTATGGGAATGAACGATATGCTTAGCACACATTGCATCTAGGTGATGTTTGCAGAGGGGAAGCATTGGACATTTCTTGGAGGTCACCTATCTCAATACTACAACTTATTTTAGATCTCGATAGTGGTATCATAATTTCACTTGCTACGGAAAATATTTCCTACTTATCAATTACAATCCTAAGATTTTAAAAGCCATGCAAATGTTAAAATAACAATGTTGTATGAGTTTGAAATTAAGTTGTAGGAGAATGATTGTTTGTATCAATGTACACACATTTCAAAGAATATAAGAAGATGCAATGAATGTAGTAGAACATAAGAAAATACAAGTTGGGTAGTGAATTTATATAGAATTAGGGGGAAATGACGGGGTGGCAAATCTAACCAATAAAGTGTAATAGACAATATTAAATAGAATCACTAAAACAATAAATATTCCACTTTTTGTAGAATGTTTCATTTTTTGACGGATGGGGATACCTTAAGTAAGCTTCATAAAAATGTAGGAAAAACTTAAGGACTATGGGAAATTAAATATTCCACTAGGAAAATAAAATTTAAACAAGCACCCCCCTTAACCATGGTTTCGGTGGTTGAAAAGATAATAATGATAGCTCTCGATAAATGAAGCCATGTTTAGTACCCATGTATGTAGAAAATCCCCATCCAAGATGAAGGCTCCTTCCAAAAAAAGGAAACATTCCCCCCACAATTAGTAGTCAATGATAGATGCTTGAAACTTGACCCAAAAGATGGTCTACAATCATCAAACAACATTCCTCCACTTAAGAAGAAACAATACCAAAGGTGCATGCATGCGATCCTCCTATTCCTAAAAATATTACTTAGGAAGAGATTGCAAAATGAGTGGTGCCTTTGAACTTTGTTGAAGGGTCTCGATGTTAGTATTGAAAATTGTTATTATCAGATCAAAATTTTTAGGCTATATTGCTGAAGATGACAATCCATAAGCTCTTAGAAATTGATGTCTACTTCAAAGGCAATGTGACATCTAAATAATGTTCCAAGGTATCCACACTCATGTCAAACTCTAAGGAACGATCATGTAGAGAATGAAATAAGAGGGTTAGCTCAACAAATAAAGAAGAATCATCCTCATTAATGAGAAGATATATGAAATCACACTCACAACAAGTTTGAAATGTTTGTGAAGTAGTCATCCCACAAAGCTCTATCTAAATTTTTTTGTATGTCTTGTTGCAAAGAATCACTTAAATTTTTTGATGAAGCAACTTTAAATTCTAAAGGAGCAACAATAGATGGAGATGAGATGCAACATTCAAGAACCAGATCACTTGTGAAAATATCCAAGTTCAAATAACCAAAATTTAACCCAAAATCAAAATCCACATTAGTGTTAGAATTTGAAAAGATGAATAACCCATAATAACTAGTACAAATGAATAGAAATAAAACTATGAATGTAAATTATACAAGATCAAGATATCAACACAAAGTTAGCCTTAAAGAGGGAATTGCAAATGCTAAAGAAGCAAAATATCATTATAAGAATGCAAGACTAAATAGCTGTAGAATGTAATTATATTGCAATAGAATGGAATGCCATAAATAGAAATTGAGAGAGGAGAGAGGTGAAAAATATGACCAATGGGAAGATCACCAAAATAACTTAAAATATTAAAGTTCAACTCCCATGGAAGATGCTGACCCATTGCACACACTCACACTAATACTCGCTTTATTAATCCTAAGCAAGCTTAATTACAAGTGTAGGAAAAACCTAGAAATATGCAAATAAATAACCAACTAGGAAATAAAAAGTATCTACCATTGATGAGTCCTGATAAATAAGGACATATTAGCTACCCCTGTGCAAAAAAGTCCCCCCCTCGGGGAGAAAAATCCCTCCCAAGACAAAAGAGAAGCCCCCTCACAAATAGAGAGAGAATACCCCCAAAAGAGAAAGTAAAGAGGACTAAGAAGCCTCCACCCAAAGTGGACACTCAACACATCCCCAATAAAGTTAAGGAACTTGATATCCATGATGGGTTTGGAGAAGATGTCTACAATCATATCTAATATTGGATGGTACTTGAGATCAATGATATGCCCATGCACCAACTCCTAAATGTAGTGCATGTGGATCTCAATGTGTTTGGTCTTCTAATGATGGATCAAATTGTGATAGATCTGTATGACACTTTGGTTGTCACAAAAAATGACTATAGGCTTCCAAAAAAAAATGCCAAATTTAGTGAGAATGTTCTGAAGCTAAATAGCCTGAGTAGCAACATTAACTACTCCTTGATACTTAGCCTCTGCAGATGAAAGGGAAATTGTAGACTGCTTATTTCTTAACCAACAAACTAGATTATAACTGAGAGATAAGTAGTATTTTGAAGTACAATTGTGATCATGAGAATTTCTTTCCCACTTTGAATATGTGTATTCCACCAAATCAAAATCAACCCCTTGCTGCATAGTGAATCCCATAACTATGAGTATCTTGAATGTAGCGAAGAAT
This sequence comes from Chamaecyparis obtusa, assembly GCA_027943335.1. Taxonomy (NCBI): domain Eukaryota; kingdom Viridiplantae; phylum Streptophyta; class Pinopsida; order Cupressales; family Cupressaceae; genus Chamaecyparis; species Chamaecyparis obtusa. Next base: position 1,107,666 of record BSBK01003570.1, read on the forward strand.
CCTCCTAGTTGCTTTCTAGTACAACTCATGAGGCTCTTGCATGAATCAAGAGACCATACCTACAACATAAGATATGTTAGGTTTTGTGTGAGTACGTCGAGTATATGAGACTACTAACAAGTTGTTGATATGAAGTGCCATCCAATAGAGAAGAACACTTAACCTCAAGTTTTTCTTGAAACAAAATGAAGTCAATGCTAACTTAAAATCAATCATGCAAAATATAGGGAGCGTATCTTGAGAATACTTAGGCTATGCAAGGAATATTTTTGAAGAAGAGTGAATGATCTGAATCCCTAAGTAGTGCAAAAGGAAGTCTGATATCAAAAAATGATCATGAAGGGTATTTTTCATTGTCTAAATTGTGGAGTAGTGAATCCTTGTGATTAATAAGTCTTAGCATAGAGAACCAAAAAAATGAGAGTATAATCCTATCGAAGATTGTAGACATTCATATCAAAATAGAAACAAGTGACCCAATTATTGGAAGGAACAAGTTGATCTTGACATACCAAGCCCAAGGGGTGTTTAAGGCTATAGAGAGACTTCAAAAATGAAAAACACGTGACGTATCCTAAGAAAATATCTATGGATCCTCCATGTATATATCCTCTTGAAGTTAAACATGAAGAAATACACTCTTCACATTCATATGATTAACTTCTCATCTGTGAGTTGCAACAATAGTAATGACAAGTTAGATGGAATTCATTTTGGTGACTGTTGCAAAAGTCTTAGAGTATTTAATCACATGAATCTGATAGAATCATTTGGCAATGAAGTGACCCTTGTGTTTATCAATTGACCTATCTAAAGAAAATCTTATTTGATAGATGCACTTGCATTGAGTAAGTTTTCTTCTTTTAGGAAGAGGGAGAAGATCCCAAGTGTTGTTCCTCTCCAAGGAACTAAACTCTTCTTGCATAGCTGCATCCCACTCATGGATACCTGTAGCTTTCCAAAATGAATGTAGATCAAAAGTTGAAGCAATAAAGAGATGTGCAGCCTGCTTAAATTGTGACCTTGTTCTTCTAGTATATGAAGGATCACTAACCCAATCATCTATTGGCTCCAATGTTTGACGAGCCTAAAAAGGTCATGAGCAACAATATAAATGACAAGTTAGATGCAATTCATTTTAGTGATTAGTGCAAAAGTCTCAGAGTAGTCAATTGCACGAACTTGAGAGAATCCTTTGACAACCAAGAGAGCCTTGTGTTTATCAATTGACCTATCTCAAGAAAATATGGTCTGATAGATGCACTTGCATTGAACCAATTTTATTCTTTTATGAAGAGGTAGAAGATCCCAAGTTTTGTTCCTCCTCAAGGAACTAAACTCTTCTTGCATAGTCGCATCCTACTTGGGGATACTTGTAGATTTCCAAAAGGAATGTAGATCAAAAGTTGAAGCAATAAAGAGATGTGCAACCTGCTAAAAATGTGACCTTGTTCTTCTAGCATATGAAGGATCACTAACCCAATCGCCTGCTAAATCCAATGTTTGACAAGCCCAAAAAGGTCCCAAGATTGGAAAATATAGAGGAGAAACAACATCCTTTGAGTGATGGCTGTGGGAGGAATGTGAATCCTCATCATCATCACTGTCACCATCTGAAGTGGCAAAAGAAGACTACTTATAAAAAGTAAGAGGATTAAGATCCCTTGAAGAACTATCATGATGATGCAATGTCACCAAAGTGATAGTGGATGGAGATGATCTAGAAGAAGGGCTAGCATGACTCCTGAAAATGAACACATCATCTAGATATCCAATAAATATGCAAGGCTTACTCTATAGATCCATGGTATTTTTGTTTCTTTGTTGGAATGTGGATCCATTCACAAGAACCGAACACTTGAAAGTTCTTAACTAATGGTTTCTGACCAATCCAAGCTTCAAAGTGAGTCACCCCTTGAAAATTTTATGAGGGACTTAGTTCTATATATAACATACATAATTTATGGTTCCTAAGATTAAACATCCTTCAAATTCCTTTGTAGTTGACAAGGGGACCAAGGACTTATGGAGGAGTGCTCATCAATGAAATATCCTCAATTCAAAAGGATCTAAATGATGATTTTAGTTATTTCAAATGCCATATAGTGTAGAAAAATAAAAAATATATCTACACAAGCGAGGACGTTTACAATAAATTGAAAAGGAACAAATTCTCTTCTAAAAAGATGCAAGGAAAATTATGGGTAGGTTGATGAGCTTTTTCTAGAACCAAAGATGGACCAAAAAATGATTCAATATTTAGACTCTTTCTAATTGGATCAAGCTAAGATTTGTGATAATTCTTATCAAGAGTTATCTCATGTACAATCACCATGGATCTAGTGGTCAAACACCCTTTATAATCTTCAACAAACGACAAGGGTTCCACATTTCTAAGGTAGATATCATTCTTTCTTAGGATCAACATGAATATTTAAAGGATATTAATAATGGAAATAATGTAAATAAATGACATACAATGCAGAAGAAGAAAAAAATAGCAAAAAAAGTGTGGAAGTAAGAAAAAAATGCATCTTCAATCTTACACTGAATTGGTGCTATAAAATCAAAAGTTAAGTGGTTTAAAGAATGAACACCACAGATTGTAGGGTTGTGACTTGTTGTATATTGATCTTGGGCCTCATTTTTAAGATGGGGGGGGGGGTGTGGGGTACAATCATTGATGATACTAGCAATATTTAGAACATATTTCAAGATTGGCTAAGTAGAGAAGTTTTTTTCACCTTTGGTAAGGGCATGGACTTTATCAATTTTATTCTTATTTAATTTAATGTGGCATTTCTCTCTTATGCCTAACATAAGAATAAAAAATATGAATTATTTAGACATGTACATAAACACACTTAAAATATGGCTTGTAACTTTGTAGGATGATCATTTAAACATAGCAAATCCACTTATAATGTGATCTCAAATGATGTAGGTACATCTAAAGTGGAAGCAAGAGTGGGGCCATAACATAACTGATTGTAAGTGTGACAAAAATGTGGCATCATGTGTGAGGTGCAAGGACTAGTTGCACCATCCCTACCATGCTCTTTACTACTGACTTCAATTGCCATGTTGGTATTTTTTCAGTGAGATTTCTTGAGAGAACACTCTATGCTCTTGATGCTCAAACCAATTCTTTGTGTGGAATGAGTGAAATAATGCTCCGATAAGATGGATAAATGATGGGTGGAATAAGAATTGGTCTATTTGGATCAACGTGTGCCCCTAGCATATGTTGTGACATGCTACCATCAAAACCCTAAAATGTGTTGGGAAATAAAGAGGTTAAATACCAAAGATTGTGAAGATCAATCAATATCCAACAAATTAATCAAAGGATGAGATTCAAGGATTGGATAGAAGCAACATGAAAATCTGAAACCCATATTCAAATTTGAAAATTAAGTTACCTTAGTTTTGGAAAATGCATGATGAGGTCAATTTTTATGATGCCAAAAATAGCCTATTAACCATACTTAATAAACCTATCTCATGTGAACTTATACCAATAATAAATAATGATTAACTTAAGCATACAATAGTAGTAATAAGGCATAAATTAACAACATAGCATCCACACAAAAAACCAAATTGATGTAGAGAATCCTTTGTGGAAAAAATATCCTCCAAAAAGAGACACCAATCTTGCATTAATAAAAATGAATTTGCTTACAATAAAATCACTTCCATTCTCCTCCGCTCCTCCACCATAGCAACACCTATGCACATGTGAACAATCTCCTTGTACCTCATATATGTCCTTCAAACCTATAGAGAGATCTACATTCAATTATTATGATGTGCTGCAATACAATCTACACCTATAAGGTTGTATGTGTAGAATTGAAAGAGCTCCAAAACCACCAATAAAGGTTCCCAAAGAATGCTCCTCATTCCTCGCAATCACAACCTTTGGTATGCCTCTATGAAATGTGAAAAGACATTGGTTTAACTTCCAATAAATTCCCTCTAACATGGACACCTATACTTGCAAGATAGACATTACATTAAATGTAATAAATGATAAAGAACCAAGAGATATATGTTTCCTCTTCCATTCTCCCACTTGGATGACCATCTCTCTCTCTCTCTCTCTCTCTCTCTCCACTTTTTAAGTCATTAAATATCTCATACTAGACATTCATAAGGGGTGAAACAATATCAAATAATTGTGTTCACAAGCCACTTTTACTACTACTAATAACTCATCACCTCTTATGAGTGTATTACAAATAATAGTGAGAAATAAAAATTAAAAAATATTTTTCTAATACATCCTGAGTGCCTTAGGACACCTTCCAAGGATGTTATGACCACGTCATCAGATTTACATTAAGGTAGATGACACCTTAATCCTAATGTTTTCCCACTTGTCATCATACATTGTAAATAGATCTGTAGGAACCATAAACATGGGATAATCATCCCTTAATCATCCTTGTACAATCTAAATCCTCACCATGATCTCATGCACCTACATGATACCTAAAAATGAAACCATGACAATCGCCATCAAGCAAAAAAATCCTCACATCCTCCAACATGTCACATATGGAAGAAAAATGAATATTCCAAGATGAATCATGTCAACTGTCACTAAAACCCACACCAATCTCTACATAAAAAAATCATCAGATTCAAAATAATAACAAAGGCTTTGAGTAACTACCTTACTCATACCACTTAGAATACGAACCACAACAAATTGCAATTCATCCAAGCCAACCATACCTTAAACCAATTTATAACAACATAGATAAAACTTCATGCCATAAACATTAAAAATCTAAATATGGAATCATTTTTCGTACATCCATCCTCTTATCTCAAAGTAACATACAAGGCAAACTAACAAAGTTTACAACACTATTGTAACAATCTAGTGGACAAATAAAGTCCACATATGAGTCATACCACAAAATTAAAATTGGTAGCTAATATATAACTTGCATAACTCACAGATCCAAATCTAATAAAACATACAAACCCATCACCACACAAGTAATTGACAAGTTGATTTATCACATAAGATAATTAGACATATATCTATAAACTCCCACTGCACAAGTAATGCCAAATCTGAAAATAAAATCAAAGCATTCAAATTCTATCTTTTTTACTTTACATAGAGGATGTGGCTAACTCCTCTATTATATAGTGTGAAGCAAACAAACACTGATCTACAAACCCTGTAACCTAAAAATCTGCAATTTCTCTCTCACAAATAATCTCCATAAACCTCCCATGTTCTTTACACTCAACCATGTAAATAAAAACATGCAAGAAGAAGAACAAGAGAAAAGAGGCAACCTGCAAAAAAAATGATGTCCTTGTCCTACACTAGCATGTACCAAGACGTGTAATGTAAGATCTCCTTCACCACTCCCAAATTGAAAGGATATCAACATATAAAATTCAAATAAAATGAAACATGATAGAAATATATGTAAACCTCTCAAACTAAAGTTAAATCAAACAAACCATCCATTCCCACAACAAAGGGAATAATTACCAATGCCAAAAATCATTTCTTATACCTCTGTAAATAAATCCTCAAAACTATATCCATAGCTTAAGACCAATGAAAAGGAGAACAATGAAAATCCATGAAACTATGCATCTCCTTCTTAACAAGTCCTCAAAATTTCTATATTCTGGACTTACATGAGAAAACAAGATACAAAATAAAGAATGCATTTGATAACTAGGTTAAAAATACCTCTCATGTCATTCACTTTTTGAGTAGGCCAAGAGTGGGAAATAAGTTTTTTATGTGTTCACAATACCAAGCAATAAAAGCTTATGTTAAATAAAAATATTCTCTTTAGGTGCATAATGAGTTCACATCCATAGCTAGGTGCAGGCTCCTTAGTCTTTTTGATGAAATCCCCATCAAAGAGTAACCATATAAACACACTATCCCAGAGAATATGAGACCTCGTATCTTCAACCCAGTGTCTCTATTTTCCATGAGCATACACCAATTTATCCATGCTAACTTCAATTACAATCTTGAAAAATCATGAAGCTCCAATAAAATGATTACTCAAAACCAAAGAGAAACAACATCACCTCACCAAAGGCTCAAGATTCCATGGCACCAAGATGTGACCATATCTAAACCATATGAAGATAACCATTCGTCATGAAATAATGAATCCACATCACTACCAAATCTCCCTCTAAATTGTGTAACCAACCTCTCTAGACATCATGACAAACATCTAGCTAAAGATCCTTCATGGCCCTAATATAATCAAAGAACTCAACCAATATCTCCCAAAAGGAAGAGTGAAACCACAATCTCCAAAACAAATAAGACACGACTGCACATCCTTTTCCAATAGAACCAAAGATGTCAAAATATCATTGTGATCTGATGGAAAAATCTAGTAGCTCCACATGACACCAACACCCATTGCAAAAGATCATATTTTTTTTAATCTACGATTGTCTATGGATCATACTTTAGTTTAACATCAACTTAGAACCAAAATCTTGAAATAAAAATGATAGAACACATTATGTAGCTGCATAAATATCCCATTAAAAGTGATACTGAGTTATACATGATATCATGGAACATTATAACCAAAAATCCACTTAAAGTGAACATAGATTTTCATGCACCATAATCTACTACTAAGTTTCAAATGATCAGCTATATTAGGTACTCCCAAAGAATCCTTTTCTCACTGCAATCAACATACCAATGTAATAATGGTGACCAACAAAAAGGGATACCAAACTAAATCCTCATCAATAAATCTACAAGATCAACACATATGCAACCTCTTAAAGAAGAAATACATAATCAATCTTCTAATCTTGAATAATTAAAATATTCAACCCCACATAGTATCATGCATAATAGGATAATCAGGGATAACATGTGGATTTCTAAGACTCAAACACTAAAATAAATGCTAACTTTTATTTTGCAAAGAGACCCACATAGGAGTAACCATATATCACTATTAATCTCCCAAGTAGCCATGCAAACTTGTATTTGTCTCCATCTGTAACACCTTGAATCCATTCATAACAAGAATATACATACCGAAGTTTTTAGCTAACATGTAAAACTTTCAAAACCATCTCCATAAATCTAAAATAAATTTAAACATCCATTCATTCACATATAGAACAATAAAAATACCACAGATCTACAAAACCCAACAACTGAAAATAAGAGATCATTGCAAGATAACAAGAAAGGGAAGTTTTTTTAGGAGCTTAAACCATATGAAAAATATCAACTCCACAACTCACAAAGAGGTTAGCGAATTATATTCTAATGATCGCATGTTACCATGAGATAAAACCATGAGCCACTGATAAGACCTCCATTTCATAGTCCAAATAGTCAATGTATCTCCATGTGACCAAAATGTCAATACCTATCCAATATGAACATCTTCTCATTACTTATGACCACAAAGTAAAGGAAGAAAACCAACTAGAAAGAGGATACACACATATTATCAAACAAGAGCTCTAGTTACCACACTATAACAAACTCCATGAATGTCCACAAACATGATCTTTGAATGCGCAACATATATCACATTGATAATATCCATGGTTTCTAATCTCAAAAATTTGCACCACTCATAAAAAAATCATTGCAGCCTCAAGAGCCTTTCAAAAACCTTTAATTTCTTCTAAATGTTTCCCACAAGATTTCCATGTTAAGAAACAAAATATAGAGGAATACCTAGAACCTGTAACCTTCAAATCTGATACCAAATGTTGGAAAATAAATAGGTTAAATACCAAAGATTGTGAAGATCAATCTATATTCAAAAAAATAATCAAAGGATGAGATTCAAGTCTTGAATAGAATCAACATGAAAATATGAAAATCATATGCAAATCTTAAAATTAAGTTGCCTTAATTGTGGAAAACCCATGATTAGATCCTTCCTCTTTATGATGCCAAAAAATAGTTTGTTAGCCACACTTAATAAAACTATCTTATGTGAACTTATAAAAAAAATAAATAATGATTAACATCAATATAAGATATAAACAATATGGAACAAATCGGCAACATAAAATCCACACATAACACAATATTTACATGGAGAAACCTTTGTGGAAAAAAAATTCCTCCAGGAAGAGGGGACAAGCTTGCATTGATAACAATAAATGTGCTTCTAATGAAATGAATTCCATTATCCTCTTTTCCTCCACCATAGAAAAAACCCATAAACATGTGAACAACCTCCTTATGCCTCTTATCCATCCTTCAACCTTGTAGATAAATCTACATTCAATTGTTACAATAGGTTGTGATATGATCTACACCCAAAAGATTATATTTATAGATTTGCAAGATCTCTAAAACCACCAATAAAGGTTAACACAAAAGCCTCTTAATTCCTCATGACCACAACCCTTGGGAGGCGTCCACAAAACACAAATAGACATTGGTTTAGCTTCCTATACTTTTCCTCCAACATGGACACCTATACTTGACAGACTACAACTGATCAAATACTTGAAAGGTAGAGATTGTTATACTACATCTGATTGATTACTTGGAAGAACATAATGTGAAGATGATTACCGAGCTACAAAGGTATATGTGACACATTAAATCAATTATTATATTGTCATTACTGTCAACTAGTTTTGACTATACTTATCATGATAGTTGAAAACATCTTAAGAAGGTAATAATGACGAAGGAATGAAATACTAACATGAAGATGAGATGTATGAGTAAGATATGAGCATGGTATTCATTGGGTAACTTATTGATGAGTCTATGACATTATGTTAGTGATTTGATTGTATTACATAATTTTGTTAAGAATTGAAGATCAAGAATGTACATGTTTATGTGGTTGATAAATGAAGAACTTAGTATACACCGAGATTGAAACAGTGTACACCAAGAAAGTGAAGTGTATACCGAGTACAATATTAACCAAGTTAGTGTGTGTGTGTGAAAATTATACCTGTTCAGAAGACCCAACACATTAGTAAAACATTATTCATCAATGATAATAAAATAAGCAATAATCAGATATACCATCAATCAGGTGATTTACTACCTTCTAGAAGATGTAAGTATTGTATTCTCAGAATGCGACAGAGATCAGTGACAATACAATGCCTAAACGAAGGATTTGAATGCAAAATCAATGAAATGGATGCAAGATTAATCTATATTTTTAGGATTTTCTATGCAATAATAACGATTGTAAGCTATATGAAATGATCTAAAACTTGATATCAATGAAATGAATCTAAGATATGAATGCAAAAATAAGAAATAATGATAGCAATGAATCTCAAAAGTTGCACAATCTCTCAAGAACTCGACAGTATAGCATTGTTGTTCTCAAAATTGCACATTTTTTTTGTGAAGGATTGAGGCCTATTTATATAGAAATCCAGGATTGAGAACTCACGGAAAAGCCAAAAATCACTCGTTGATCAATTTGAATTGATTGGCAAGTTATCAGGGAATTAGAAACAATTATCTAGTAAAATCATGCAAATAAAATTTTTAACTCATAATTAGAAGTTGAGATCACTCCAATCCACTTTTAAACTCAGAATCACATGTTGAGTTTGGAAAGTTAACAAACTGAATCCAAGAGTTGATTTTGAGTTTAATTGCTTTTCTAATTTTTGCATAGATAGTTATTGATTTATTTAATTTCTATGTATTTTATTCTCAACTTAACTGATTTAATTTTAAAAATAACTAATTTATGGGTTAATCAATTATTTAATCAAACTTTATCCAAAATTATTAAATCTGGCAATTTGATTTTAATCAATTAAATAAATATTCAATCGATTATTTTTGAGCATTTGATTTATTATCAAATAAACAATATTAATTAAGAATACTTTTAATTAAATCTAATTAAATTAATTAAGTGGTAAAATGAAGTCTAATTAATTAAATATTTAACATATTCAATTAATCATACTTAGGATAAATAAAATAATATCATTTATCACCAAATAGTATTTAATTAGAGATAATTAGGATAGATTACGAATATTTAGGAATATTCCCCGATGCAAATTTATGATAGGATCGATTAGGGTTTCAATAATTTGATGTGCAGATGTGCCTTAGGTTAGGTATTTAGGGTTGATTTCGATCGATTTGTTGATGTAGGAGGTCAATGGTACTGAAGCCCATTTTTGGGGTATTACATTTTGCCCCTCTTTGAATTATTGGGTGAAGCGCAATGGTTCAAAGATAAATCTGTTTGGTGAGATCCAGACTCAACTATGTGATGGAGAAACTGATCCTAGTTGATAAACTGATTCTGAGACATAAATCAATTGAAAGATTTGAAGATGTTAATTCAAGTCTTGATTGACCAAAGAATCAAGATGATGTTAACAATATCAAATCTGAACCTGTGATTATGAAGAAGTGATAAACGCCTGATTCTGAACCTATGATTACGAGGAATTGAATATCCTGACTCTAGACTTGCTTGTCCAAAGGAATCAAAGGATACCAAATCCAAACCCTTCAGTTACATAGAATTAGAGAAATAAAAAATTTGAATCGATGGTTACGAAGAGCTGATAGAGTTTACAAGATTAGGAGAATACCATATTGATATGGATTTCGATGAATCTGATATGCCTCAAGCGATATGCCCCAAGCGATGAGGAATTTTGATGAGTTGACAATTAGACGTGGTTGTTGTCTTGATTACTGAAGAAAATTTGAAAAAGAACAAATTTAGTAATGGTTAATGATATATAATACCATGCCCCTTCGGGATAAAATTGAAATCTGGCCAGAAAGCCAATGTGAATGATTAGAAGCAAGTTGATCGATTGTAGAAGTGGTTGTAGACGTCCAAGGACACGATCTACATCATTTAGAGGTCCTCTTGACCAAGTTTGACTAGGTTTTACCATGAGTTGACCATGGTTGACCAAGTTGAAATTTCAAAAGTTTGATGTTAGATGATCAAATAGGTTGAGTTTTGGATTCCTGTGATGTTGTGAAGGTTGATTATGTAAGCAGTCGGCTGTCTTGGGTCCAAAATTTTAAAATGTGTTTTTTACAAGGTAAACGATCTCAGATTTCAATTTTGATCCTGAAAATAGATTCAGGATGTTGAAATTAGCTAGGGGTACTATTTTTATGCAAATCAGAGCACTTTGAAAATTTAGGTCAAAACCTATATAAGACAAAAAGGGGTCATTTTCAAATCATTTTAACCAATTGACTTTTGAGATTCCGTGGAGCCCTCTAAGAGCCAAAATTAGTGGTCCATGTGTCTTCTCACCGTTTTGAGCATTCTCGGCGATACCAGTGGCCACGAAAGTATGGGAAGCCGGTAAGTGGACCTCTAAACACATTTTACAATCAATTTAGCACATTTTAAGGATTTTAAAAATATTTTTACACGATTTCAACTTTTGCATCACGGGTTGTCTTATGACAACTAGTAGAGTGTCGTACGACAATCTAAGTCAAATCCAAATGTCATCTCCATTATTGTATAGTGTTGTATGAGAGATACCCAACTCTTGTACGACATTTCATCGCATCCCTCAGTTGTCGTATGACAACTAGTGGATTGTCGTATGGAACCCAAATGTCGTATGGGTTAATGTATAGTGTCGTACGACACTTGAAACCAATTTTTAAATTTTGAAGTGTCGTATATAAAATGAGTGTTTTTAGGGTACTTAGTGAATTTCTTCAAATTTTTTAATGACTCACTTGGTTTTTATACAATTAATGCATCGTGTGAAATGTTCAATTTTTCATTTTATGTGCATTTAGCATCAATTTTGAGAAAGTTACTGATGTTGCACTTGTTTTCTATGCTTGCAGATGAGGTATCCTGACATTCATGTTCATGTGTCTCATCCAGCTACTCAGAGGCTGTGTCTATCACTTCTTGATCCACTCAGGGTTCATCTAGATGCTTGCAGATTTGAGTACCTGATTGGTTTCATTCAGAGATCTAGACTTTCCATCTTCCTACAGGGGATATCACTATCATGCACGAGGATGCTTATCACATTCTCCGCATACCATTACACGGACCACGCCCTGACTATCTGAGTTCAGGGAACATAAGTTTACAGGCCTTTAGGATAATTTTCAGAGCAGATGAGAAAATTGGTCAACAAATACCATGGGAGGCACTGGTACAATGGTATGGTCAGACACACCACTTGGAGTGTATTATCATAGGTATGATTGGAGGCATCATCATGTCTGACTGTCAGCAGAACGGTTTCCTGATAGGGTGGGCACCCATGGTTCAACGTCTCATGGCACACCTTGCAGAGCTTGGTTGGGGTCAGTGTCTACTAGCTCATATCTTTTATGAGATGCATGAGGCAGTCTACCACGAGGGTAATACTTTTGCCTCTGGAGTTATTTTATTGCAGATCTAGGCATGGGAGCACATCCCTATTTATCAGCCCATATGCAGTGATGAGAGGCAGCCACATGAGCCTTTGATATATAGATATGCGAGATATGTTACACAGGTCAAGATCGGGAGGACTAAGTACTGGCGCAAGGTACACAACAATAAGATCATGGTTGTTTGGTGACCATATTTACAGGTTGAGGCATGGCCCACTGCTAGGGCACAATTGAGCTATCTCTACCACAACCAGATATTGATTGGCCGGTTTACTAGTGTGTTGGAGAGGTTTCTTATTACTAGGGTATGGAGGCAGTATGGACTCATTCAGGATGTGCCCTAGGAGTTTAGATCCTATGCCCGATAGGTGAGAGAGATAGGACTTGGTTGGGATCCCCAGCTATCCTTCACCATTTGCATTCTAGAGTACATTGGCCTTAAGAACTGTGATTAGGACTACCATGTACAGGTGGTTGATGTAGGGATTACTGATGCTTACAAGATACATCTGGTGGAGCATCACTTCTGGCAATTTTCTGATCCTACCAAGTTGATTCCAACTATGGAGGAGGTAGATGATGTTATAGCACCTAGTGGGTGAGGGCATAGGAGGGAGGTACAAATCTTGATAGCACAACCAATACCTCTGGTAAAGAGAGTGGTAGGTTCTCCACCATAGATAGTACCAGATGTTAGGCTTTCTCTGATTCCATGAGTAGTGCCATTAGTGAAGCCGTTAGTTTTGCAGCGACGGTATACCAGGGGTGAGGGATTAGGTTTTGTGAGTAGGACAACGAAGGAGGTGTTAGGGGTTGAGAAAGTATTAGGAGCTTAGTAGGATGTCCTGATGGGTGAGGTAGAGGGAGCACTTGATTTTGACTTAGGGGTCGAGGTTAGATGTCGTAAGGCATAGGCAATGGTAGGTGTGGCGATGAGATGATGGCTGGAGAGGAGGATGTGGCTGAGGAGGTAGATCCTAGTTTGAGATAGATGCCTTAGGACATGATATGCCAATTATGGCACCAGATCAGGGACCTGAGATACTAAAGGTTAGCATTAGAGATCAGGCTAGCGGAGTGGGATACACAACTACGTAACTCCCAAGTAGAGGTGTGATGACTATAGGCAGAGGTAGTGCACCAGACTGGCAGGGCAACTACGTACTGTGTATACACCTAAAAATGGTCATCTAGACTATTAGCCCCTTTTGCTAAATCATAAATTGCTTATCCTTGATCAAATCCTAGTTTTGTCATTTATTCGATTATTTTCTATGGGCTAACCATTTTATCCTAAGTCTTTATTTATTTAAAAGGAATATTTCCTCCCGTTTTAATAAATAAAAAGCCTCCACTTTTCCTCTTATCCTAAGTTGCACAAATAAAGCATTATTCTTATTTTATAAAAAGGGAAAAAACACTTTTTGTCTCATATGGACACAAAAGTCAACTCCTATTTTCCTATTGGAGGATATTTGTGCACATGGATTGCTCCCTCTTCAAGCTCCACCATTGATTAAATCTTTTTCCTCTTAATCTCCATGGTCCATTTATCCTCATTTCCTATAAAAGAAGAGCTCTCTTCTTCATTCTAGGCCCCCAACTTTTTATGCTAACTTTATGCTACAGGATTTCTAGGTCACTTTGGAGCTTTTGAAGATTTGGAGCATTCTTATCATCTACATCCCATTCTTGCATTCTACATCTCATTCTTGCATTCTTAGCTTAGCTTCATATTTATGCTTTCTTATATTAGCTTCATTTTTATGCTCTAGATTAGCTCACATAGATTAATTAGCTTGGGTTGTAACACTTGCATAATTCCTTTCATAGCTTAGCTTGCATTTCCATTTCTAGCATAGCATTGCATTACATTTTCATTCTTGATTCTTGAGGATATTGGCATTCTTGCCCTTGTCTTCATTGAATCTCCCATTGCATGGTTTACTAGCAAGGTTATAGGCTAAATAGCTCTAGCTGAGAGCATTCTTAAAAGCCCTTGCACTCCATGCCTAGGGAGCTATGGATTGATTTGTGAGGGCTCATTCTTGAGTTTCCTTGCATGTAATGATCCATAGAAGTGTGACACATTTATAGCACACATTTTTTGGCGCCCACCGTGGGGCAGAGTAGACTAGCTTTGTCCCTTCTTTTTTTGCATTTCTATCATTTTCCGTCAATTTTTCGGCACGTTTTCAGCTTAATTTTTTATCTCTATTTTTTTTGTCTTAGATTGTCATGCGATACTTTCCAGAAGTATCGCATGATATACCTCTATATGTGCACGCGATAGTTCGCCTGTCAGAAGTATCGCTTGGCTATAGTAGAGAATATCGCCTGGTCTTGGGCGAAGTATTGCCTGGTGTCGGGCGAAATATCGCGTGGAATGATAAGTATTGCCCCAGTATAATGCAAAGTATCATGTGATACTGGTGTTTGTACCTGGTAGTGACCTATTTTTGAGTTATTTTATCCATCTTGCAAGTTTCAAGTTCTTAGCTATCTTTTTGAATTTTTTTGAAATTTCCAGTGTTTTCAAATCCGTGCCTCTGGAAAATGGGTGCCCATTTTTTTTTTTTGAAAAGGTCTTTTCGAGCTTAACCCAACCATGATGGTTTCATTTTCAGATTTTATCATTTGATCAGTTATTTTTGCAGATTATCTGATTTTTCATGTACTAATCATTGTTAGATTTTGGATTTTGATTCTCCTAACTCTTGTTGGTCTAACAAGTTGTGGTTGTAGGTGCTTCTTGCTTGAAATTTGCTAAAATCGCATGTCAAAGAGGGCTACTAATGGTTTTTGCAGGGCTGCCCTAAGCATAAAAACCAAATCAAGTGCTTGTTTAATTGCTTTCTTTATTAAGTGCGGCATATACTAGTTGTTTCCTTTCATAGGCACTTAATACCTTGTTGTAGAAATTTTGAGGTGGTAGGAGAGTATGCTCTTCACCCTTGTGGTGAAACAGAAATCTTGACCCATCTTGGGATTTTGAAAGCAAGGGGGTAATTGAATCTTTGCTTGGTGTGTTTGGGAGAGATTCTTGAGATAGGGGAGTATGCTCTTCACCCTTGTGGTGAACCAAAAACCTTGAACCTCAAGAGTTAATCCACTTTTTGTTTAGTATAAGGATCCTTTAGCGGGCCTGCTCTTGAGCAATCAAGAGGAACGACCCAAGTGGGGACAACCTTGTCATCATTTTCCTTGGTGGCAAGTGATTCCAACTCACTATAATCTCAAGGCTATCGAGGACACAAAACCTTGGTAGACATAACACTTGTCTTCGCTTGATGTTAGTAGCTCATGGGATTGTGACCACGGGGAAAGCATTGAGCAAGAATGCTTAAGGTACTCTTGAGGCCATGAGGTCCTAGTCCTTTATGAGGAGCAAGAGGGGTGTTATGAACGAAAATCCTTACTACGAACCATTGGTTAGAGGCCACCCTATTTTAGCCACTTAGCTTCTTGGTGCAAGGATTGATCCAAGTGGACTTACCCAGATCACCCCAAGACACTCACCATATGTGTTCCTTTGGTTGTGTTTTTTGACACTTCCATGACAATGCCAATATCTCTTGTGGGCAACCACTTGGTGTGAGGCAAGGGAGCATCAAGTTGTGGGCCACGTTGCTAAGTAATGAGCCTTGTCCTTCTAGGTAGTAATTGCTTGAATTGTCTTCGATTGTGCTATACCAGTGTAAATGTCCTCAACATTCAAACACACGGTAGCGTTCATAAGGTTTTCTACTTTGATATCACAAGTGCTTGTCTTGGCAAGGTTGCTTTTGCCCTTGTTTCAAGTGTTCTATGACATGTTTGATCACCTACTGTTTGCAAACCTATCTTTTATCTACTGTTACTGCTTGTCAAACTGAGAAATTGCACTATCCAACCTTTGAACTTGATCAAAATGCTTTAAAACTAAGAGTTTTATGTTCACTGGTCAAAAATTCATATGAATCTGCAATAGTATCGCACGCCTTACTGAGAAATATTGCACGATAGTTCGTTCCCTGCTATTTTATCGCGTGCTTTGCTGAGGTATATCACATGATAGTTTGTGCCTTCTGGACTATCACCCCGCTAGCCTGGAGTCTATCGCCCAACCATACTGCAGTCTATCGCCTGGATTAAGGTGAAGTATCACCTGAACTGAGAAGTATCGCCCTGTCTGCCTGGAAAGTATCACCCAGAATCTTTTTGCTGTCCTGTCATTGCTGCAATTCGGAGTGGCTAAACTTGCACTTTAACCTGTCGTAGAGTGTCTTTTTCTGTTCTTACTTGAAACTGGTTTGTTACCTACATGCTTAGATTTGTTCTAGACTGAAACAAATGAGCTAAAACTATTGGGTTTGAGTTTAATGAATGCTACTCTCGATCACTTGTCGCATCACGGTTACCTCTTTAGCTACTTGCTTATTGAGCTTCTTGCTCGTTGCTCGGCTTTAGTCAATTGATTGCTGTAAGTGCTTGAGCACTTTTAATGAGCCATCTCTCTATTGTTCTACTTTGACAAGTGATCTTTATTAGCTTTGCTTATCTCAAATCTAAGAAACTTTGTCTCATTCTATTAGTCAACCAACATCTCTTTTCATGCCGGTTACAACTCAGTCTCAATTTGAGCAGGAGAGTCATCCTCCGTTCAATTATACACAGTTACCTTCTCCAACTAGACGTTCAAAAGCACCCATTAGCAACAACAGTTCTAGTTCTGACCAATCTGAGAATTCCAAGCCTACACCGTGGTATAAAGGAGGTTTCCTCTTTTCCACATTGAAGACCCCCAAAAACACAGACAGTGTCTCACTCACTTTGACTGGACAAGAAAAGTTTCAACTCTTGCAAGAACACTTTGAGCGTAAGGATAATCAAGCGCGCTTAGACAAAGAACACAATCAACAAAGGATGGATGCTACTAGGCACATGGCTTATAGAGGGACATTTCATGAGCAACCTGAGACTAGTAATCATGAGCATGGACCTTTTTTTAACAATGGAAACAATGACAACAACACGCCACCAAGATCTCCTCCAAGGCCAACTTTTGCTATGCCTCCTTCACCACCTAGACCTCCTCCCTCTCAACATGAGGTAGAGGCTAATGATGAGATTTCTAGTGAGGATCTTATGAGATGTGAACAAGATGTGGATTTCCAACGAATGATGCATAAGCTTTTAGAGCGTAATGGCGATCAATATTTTCAATATATGACTTCTAGAGGATACAAGCTTCCTCCCAGCTATGATGTCAGACAAATTGTCCAACAAAGAGTACCAACTAAATTGGAAGTCCTTCAAGAAGAATTATGTTGGACAAATCAACGCCTTACCCAAATGGCATTAGAAAGAGAGCCTCCAAAGGTCTCTTTTGTAGAATCGATTTGTGCTCTTCCTTTTGATAAAAGTCTATACATGGTCCCATTTCCTAGGGATATTGAGGTTCCCAAATATGACAAGTATGATGGAAATGGTGATCCCCATGACCATGTGCGTCACTTTTATGCTCTTAGCATGGACTTTCTTCATGAAGACACATTTCTGCTATGATTATTCCCTCGAAGCTTAAGAGGACAAGCTCTAGAATGGTTTGCAAAGTTGACACCTCCTTTGAAGACTTTTGATGAGTTGGCTATGCGCTTCACACAACATTATTCTTACAACATCCAACAACTTGTCACCATGATAGATCTCGGTAATTTAAGACAACATCAAGGTGAGCCATTTGCAACTTACTTACAACGTTGGAGGTCATTGTATTCTTGATATCCTCGTCAGCTACCCAAAAGAGAAAAGATTGACATTTTTGTCAACACACTTGTGCCTGAGCTATTTTATGATCTAAGGAAGCAACTGTTCTCCTCCTTCCATGACATGGTTGAAAGTGCATATTGAATTGAGGATGTAGCTATAAGAAAAGGGGATATTGTTATTAATA
This sequence comes from Chamaecyparis obtusa, assembly GCA_027943335.1. NCBI lineage: Eukaryota > Viridiplantae > Streptophyta > Pinopsida > Cupressales > Cupressaceae > Chamaecyparis > Chamaecyparis obtusa. Next base: position 1,125,998 of record BSBK01003570.1, read on the forward strand.
AAGATGCTAAAGGCAATGGAAAAGACAAGAACAAACCTTGGAATAAGAACAAGTATGTTGTTAATGATGGGGTTGTTGATGCTCCTAAAGTTAAAGAGCTCGCTTTCAATCTCTCCAACGCTATCTATGCAGAAAAACAACAAGAAGCTGGCAACGCTCACAATGCTCCTAAACTTGAATATGTAGATAAGCCTAAGAAGTCATTTCGAAAGCGAGTCTATACCAAGTTGGCAGAACCTTACGATGTGATCCTTAAGACTTTGGTTGACAATGGATATCTTACGCTTCCTGATAAACCTGGTAACTGGGATCCGATAAATAAGCCTGATTGGTGGAGAGAGGATCATTACTGCCATTATCATGGAAACAAGGGCCATCCAATAGATAATTGTTTTAGGCTTAAGGATGATATTCAGGATCTTATTGAGAACGGCACAATCTCCACTGATGGCTTAACTAAAAATTCTGATCACATAGCTTTCAAAGATCCTCTACCTAAGCATGATAAGGGGGAAACCTCTCAAACACATAAGAAGAATCATGATGCAAAGATCAATTACACGTATCCCTCTAATACGCTTGTGATTAACATGGTAGAGCCCATTGAGAGTGTTCTAATGATGAGGTCTCAAGATGATAATAACACCAATCATGGTAAGCCAAAGTTAGTCTTGCAAACACGTGGTAGTTCATCTTCCTGAAGTGAGACACTGAATGCTGTTACTAGGGGGCAAGCCAAGATTGTCCTTAAAACTACGCAAGATCCCAAGCAAGCTTTGCCTTCCAAACAAGCGGCTCCTTTAGCCACCCCTAGCTATGATCTTGTCCAACATTTGCAAAAGACACCAGCTCATATATCTATCCTTGAGTTGCTTCGGTTATCCCCTTCACATAGAGAGATTCTTGATGAGGCTCTACGTACAACATGTGTTCCCAATGACATTGATCCGAATCAATTTCAGGCTATGGTCAACCACATTTCATCTCCGCTATCTCTCTCCTTTTCTGTAGAAGATGACATATCTATTGCTCACCCTCATAATCTAGCTTTACACATTGAAGTTCTAGTCTACAATACCCGAGTCCGCCGAGTCCTGATAGACAATGGTGCAGGGTTAAATATTGTTTCTTTCAATGTCATACAACAATTGGGTTTGTCAGAATTTGCTGTGGATTCTAAAAAGAAGATTACTATAAAAGCTTATGATGAAGTGGAAAGATCTTCCAAAGGTCTTGTCACGCTGCCTGTCCGAGTGGGCCCTATCACGAAAGATATTAGCTTCCAAGTATTGGACATCCCACTTGAATATAACATTCTTTTGGGTCATCCTTGGATCCATGACATGTAGGCTGTTCCTTCCACTTATCATCAGTGCGTCAAATTTTTGTACAATGGCACTGAAGTTGTGATTCCTAGAGACCATACTATTGCTATTAATGCTCTTGCTGCTGCTAAAAAATTTGTTCCTCACAATGAACCTTCTGTTGATCCTAGTATGTCTCTAGTTGCTGCTAAGAAAACACTTAAGATGATGAGCCTTGGTATGGGTGAATATACGCTGGATTCCTTTTCTTCTATACCTGTTTCTCCTAGGTCATATGGGAGACCTTTTGATCACATGAAGCCTTCCACTTCTGCTATGGTGATCTTTGATACTTTTGTTCCTTCATTCATTCCTTTAGAAGCAGATAGAGAAGAAAAAGCTATTCAAGAGTGGATCTATAGAGAGGATTCTAGAAATACTCCCATACTCAGTAATTCAGACACAGATACAGATGAGTCACCACTACACACTATGGTTCAAATGGGAGATGATCTTCCCTCTACTTCACTTCTTTGGGGAGAAAAATGTATATCTACTGATGATATGGATGTTGATATGGTTCATTCTTGTAGTAACCATCCCGACGTGGTTGATGGGTCTTGTGTGGGGTTTGATGAGTTTGTTCCTCGTATTGCCTTAGTGGACCACGCTGGTTCTTCTATGACAAGTCTAGATCTAGCTACTTTTGGAGCTTACCCTATAGGCTCAACCTCTCTTGTTACCAGAGATGACACCCCTCGCATAAATGCTATTGAACCGGTCACTTCATTTCATCTTGCATCAACACCTGTTACTTCTTCCACCAGCGAACTAGCCCCAAAAAAGATTGAATCAACAATCAAGTATCACAGTCATCATGTCAAAAGAAATGAGCAATGGTCAGATGGTGAAAACCACATTGTGGCAGTATCCGCACCTAAGAAAAGTAAAAATAAAAATCTGCTAAAAAATAATGATTCTCAAATAAAAGATGACAAGTTGATTCTCTACAAAAAAATGGTGCACTACTTCAAGCATGATCTCATATCTGTTATACTTCAGCCCATTCCTAGAGCTAAGAACAAAGTTGGTAATGCCTTGGTTACTTCAACATCCATCTTACAAATGAAAAAGCATAAATTTCACTTCAAGTTCCTGGTGGATGAATTACGCTATCCTGCTCACAAATCTTACAATCCTACCATCTTTTCATATCTTCCACCTCATATTCCTCTTGCAAATCCACCACACCATTCCTTCCACCATCCCTTACACTTTTCCTTTGTCTCTGGTGACTTGTATAGGAAGGGTCTAGACGGAACTCTCCTTAAGTGTTTAGAAATAGAGGAGTCAGAAAAAGTGCTAGCTAAAATCCATGATGGCATATGTGGATCACATTCTAACGATCCTTCGCTAGCTCAGACATTGCTTAGGGCTGGTTATTATTGGTTAAATTGGTTGAGAGCTCCTATTGTCACAGTTGCAGCATTTGGGCCTGGGGCCTATCAGTTTTCTACATAAGAGGAAGCAGATTCTTGATGTCCGTTTCTGTCTGGGGCATTCTTTGTACATATTTTATTGATCCTAAAAAAATTCCAAAAAAATTCATATATGATGCTGAAAAAATCCTAAAAAGCATAAAATGTCCTGAAAAAATACAAAAAAATCAAAAAATTCAAAAAAATACAAATTTTTTTATTATTATAAAAAAGTCCTGAAAAAATCTATCAAGTGGTGAAAACCTGGAAACAGGCACTGGTTGAGACCCTCTGCATCTATGTCTATCAGTCTTGCATGGCGCTCCTTCGCTCCACTTCTCGCTTTGCCTCTCCTAGCCTGGAATTGACTCTTGCCTTAGTCTAGGGGGCATACGTTGTTTTAAGCTTATCTTGGGTCTCTTTGTGCGTCTGGGTTTCTTAGGCACCTCACAAATAGTGTTTTTCAACACCACCTCAACTGTGTTTTTCAACACTACCCTAGCATCAAGTGTTTCTTAACACTTATCAAATATCCTTCCCACCGTCTTGGATGATGCAATATTTCTCATTGGCAGATGCGATACTCAAAGTTTGACTCTATGACCTACACATACGCACTTAAACATTTGACTCGCTAAGACTTGCTTAGCTTTATTTCTTTGTGTGCTATCTATGATGCTTTCTTTGCTAAGTGTTCTCCCCCTATGATCATTTTTGATGATGCATAGCTAGAAGACTGAGGGAATGAGAACATGTTTTATTTCTTTATCTGCTTGTGGGTATATTTTGTTGGTCCTCACTGTCATGAGCATTTATGCTGGTCTTACTTGCCACTATGGACCTACAAGGTATTATCCTTGACTATTTTGCAAGTGCATGCTTATAGTCATCTTGACTTTCTTGTGTCTCGATGCGAGCATAATCTTGCTATATCAAACTTAGGTAATCTCACTGCACTAGTCATCTTGACCTACATGTCTTTGATGCCTAGGTGGGATTTCCACATTTCTATCTGATAAAGATCATATTCATATCTACATAGTTATGCTAGTGTATATTGTATGATCTTGCGACGCTACCAATAACGCTCAATGATGAATATTAGATGTCTATTAGCATTGTGACCTTGCAAGTAAACCACTTTTCATGTCGCTTGCATTCTTAGGTTCATGTTAGTTAGTTTTGCATCTTGCATATGGAGAGAGCTCTCCTTTCATCTTTCATGGACTTGTTAATCAACTGCGCTCACCTTTCACTTCTTCCTAATCATGTCTTTCACTTCTTGTCTTTCATATCCCATCATTTTCTATTCATTTCAGGATCGAAACCGAAATCCAAGATCACCTTGATCATCCAAATCACCTTTTCCACCTCTTTCACGCAGTTGGCTAACCTTTTTGAGGCCTGATCCTTCGATCTTCACTGGGGCATTCTTCACCTCTTCATCCCCATCTCTTTCAAACTTCTAGTCTTTCATTCACTTTCAAATCCCAAGTTCAAATTCTTCCCCTCCATGGTGTTTTCAGGTTGAGGGACCACTTGGTTCGTGCCTCGGGTCCCATGTGTGGGGCATATCTTCACTACTTGATGGTTGTTCTGTTCTCTTTCTTTGATTATGATTTCTAGTGATTTGATCATGTCTCTCTTGCTTCTGCTTTCCCTCTACCTGGATTTCACTTTCGATCCCGAGGGGGCAGACACATCATATCTTACTGGCTATCTCTTTCCTAAGTGTTCAGTACTATCACTACTAGGCTGACCATGTAGGATTTTCTATCTCTCTGCACTTCATTCTTTAGAGTCAGATCGCTATCTGCTTGCTTTCTTGGCTAATCTGAGTTGCTTTGTGATCCCAAATCGATCTCACATTTCAACTTCATTCTTTGACTACATGTGTTCCTAGATCGATCACACATTAGTCAAAGAGGGGCAAATGTATACACCTAAAAATGGTCATCTAGACTATTAGCCCCTTTTGCTAAATCATAAATTGCTTATCCTTGATCAAATCCTAGTTTTGTCATTTATTCGATTATTTTCTATGGGCTAACCATTTTATCCTAAGTCTTTATTTATTTAAAAGGAATATTTCCTCCCCTTTTAATAAATAAAAAGCCTCCACTTTTCCTCTTATCCTAAGTTGCATAAATAAAGCATTATTCTTATTTTATAAAAAGGGAAAAATCACTTTTTGTCTCATATGGACACAAAAGTCAACTCCTATTTTCCTATTGGAGGATATTTGTGCACATGGATTGCTCCCTCTTCAAGCTCCACCATTGATTAAATCTTTTGCCTCTTAATCTTCATGGTCCATTTATCCTCATTTCCTATAAAAGAAGAGCTCTCTTCTTCATTCTAGGCCCCCAACTTTTTATGCTAACTTTATGCTGCAGGATTTCTAGGTCACTTTGGAGCTTTTGAAGATTTGGAGCATTCTTAGCATCTACATCTTATTCTTGCATTCTAAATCTCATCCTTGCATTCTACATCTCATTCTTGCATTCTTAGCTTAGCTTCATATTTATGCTTTCTTAGATTAGCTTCATTTTTATGCTCTAGATTAGCTCACATAGATTAATTAGCTTGGGTTGTAACACTTGCATATTTCCTTTCATAGCTTAGCTTGCATTTCCATTTCTAGCATAGCATTGCATTACATTTTCATTCTTGATTCTTGAGGATATTGGCATTCTTGCCCTTGTCTTCATTGAATCTCCCATTGCATGGTTTACTAGCAAGGTTATAGGCTAAATAGCTCTAGCTGAGAGCATTCTTAAAAGCCCTTGCACTCCATGCCTAGGGAGCTATGGATCGATTTGTGAGGGCTCATTCTTGAGTTTCCTTGCATGTAATGATCCATAGAAGTGTGACACATTTATAGCACACACTATGTATCTACATATTTTTGGTTGTGCCTCCAGAATAGAGGGTGACATCGTACTCTTAGTATATGTTGGGATCTGAGGGAGCCAGGGTGCCATGAGCTGATCCACCATCAGATGTACTAGCAGGAGGAGGAGGGACACCTAATGCAGAGGATCAGGTAGATAGTTGATTCCTCATTTTTGATCTTTTTGTTGTACTTGATAGCTTAGTGGAGCTTATTCATTGTATTGTATGCACATTGTGCATATATATATATATATATATATATATATATATATATATATATATATATATATATATATATATGAGATCTTCCGTTTGACTTCATAGTACTTGTCATTTCAATTATGATGTTGTTTATCATGTGATGCAAATGTATGCAATGTTTAATGTTTACTTTGAATGTATGATTATGCAATGTGGATGTAATGATGATAGTTATATGAAAATGCATTTCTTTATTATGTTTATGGATGTAAATGTATGTATGCAATGGATGAATAAAATGAATATGTAAAATGTAAATGCAATGATACACTTGATCTATTTGCACGTACATGAAGAATTCAAGTGCTCAGTCATTGTAAAAAATGATGTTTAACCCAAAATGACGACTGCTTGCTGGTTAGATGAAGAGACCTTCACGTGACCCTCGGTCCTTGTGATGTGATAAGTGCAAAATTGAGAACATCAATTTCTATGCTGAATTCAAATCATGAAATACATGCAACCAGACTAAATGCAAAATGCAATCCTAGGACTTAGTCATTGATCATTTGTCGGTCTTTTTCATCACTGTATATTTTAGGTAACACCGAATAGTCGATACAATGTCCACTGGTTAGACAACTATGAACATATGAATATTTACTTTTAGTTTGATATGCCAAATTAGATATAAGCACCAAGGCACAAGAACCAGGATGACTTGAATATCATGTCCATTTTGATTTAGCAATTTTTATAAGTATCAGAGCATAAATGATGTGATGACCTGAATACACCTTGCATACAAACACATCAAGCAGTTGAGAGGTCATCCTTGTTCCTATGTGAGGTACCTGTAGTGACCGTTTATCATTCACATCCTTGGATAATGTCGCGTTTCACAATAGGAGAAAGAAATTACTCAAAATACAAAGATAGATCTAACCTCCCTAAAGCATCTAGGTATCAAAGGTCAAGGTACACATGGAGATCTGATCATGATGGAGGCACTTATAGTGGACACCAATTCAATCCAAAGTTTTTAGAGTAATTAGATTGTCACTCTCACATAGAAAACAAATAAAAGATTATGTCCCCAGTCATTTCTCTCTAAATCCTATAGAAGGACATCATCAATGAGCTTAAAGGGACATAATATGAAAAAATATTTATGTGAAATAGTTAACATACAAAAAACATCTTAACATATCTCAGAGATGGATTTGTTTAGTGTTGCAATGTGCGTGTGTTGGTGTTAGTTGTAAAATCCTTTTCTGGTAGGGAGACAGACAGACTAACTTGGATAAAGCTTGGAAGGATATTGATTGGATATGACTTGCCTGAATATTTAGGACCATAGGATATGACACTGGTTGCCCCCAAGTTGGAAACATTGATTGGGTTATGATGCTTTATTGTTTGGTGCACAAAATAACTTTATTGAATTGGAAGATATGTATAAACTAAAGTAGTACAAAAAGTTGGGAAATTACCAAGATTGGTTTGATAGATGGAGCATTTTGATACAAGTGGCACCAGTTTGCTGGGTTTTCACCATCTTGGAAGAGATTCTATTTTTTCTACCAAGGTGCCTGTTTACCAGGTTTTCACCAAGGCACTTTTTCTTTTTCTTTTTTTGTATATTTCCATTTTTTTCAATTTTTTGTATTTTTCCATTTTTTTATTTTTTTGTTGAACTATCAAGGTGCCTATTGCTAGGTTTTCACCAGGATGACCATTTTTTCAGGACTTCTTCTAACTTTTAGCTTGTTTTTCAGGACATTTTCCACATACTGAATGTCTAGGCATATAATTTCTTCAGATGAAGAACATTGATCGGTTCACGGAGCTGTTCTCCGTTAGTCATTGAGAATTGATAGGCTCCAGAGCTAAAAGAAACAATGACAACAAAGGGACCCAACCATTTGGGCTCAAAATTCCCCTTGCGTTCTCGATGGGATTGTTTTTTAGTGTTCTCTCTCAAGAATAGATCACCGACTTGAAATTCTCTGTGTCTGACCTTCTTTTTGTAGCCTCTAGACATTCATTTTTGATATACTTTGAGATGATCATATGCAGCTTGTCTGGACTCATCTGGTAGTTCAAGTTCTTGCAACTGGATACTCTGTAATAGTCATTAGTTACCAGACCATGCATTCTGATTCCAAGTGATGGGATTTCAACCTCTATAGATAGTACTGCCAGTCCCATATAATAAAGCAAAGGGAGTAGCCCCAGTGGGCATCCTGATGCTTTTTATGTAAGCCCAAAGAGATGGATTTATCATTAGATGCCAATCTCACCCTAGTTTGTTGATTGCGCGGTGCAAGATTTTTAGTAAGTTCTTATTGGATGCTTCATCTTGTCCATTCCCTTGTGGATAGTAGACAAATGACCAATGTTGAGTGATCTTGAATTTAGAACATAAAGAATCTAGGTCCTTGTTCTTGAATTGGCCTCTATTGTCAGTGATAATGGAGTGTGGGATACCATACCGACAAATAATATAGTTCAAGATGAACATTGAGATCTATTTTCTAGTTGCTTGTGTCAATGGAACTACTTTAACCCATTTTGTGAAATAATTAGTTGCTGTGATTATTTGGGTGTGACCGTTTGATGAATGTGGATACATGGCACCTATGAGATCAAACACCCATTATTGAAAAGGCCATTGTGTTGCGAAAGGAATCAAGTCTCTTCTTGGCGTGTGAATCAAGTTACCATGGACTTGACATTTTTGATAGTTCTTTGCATATTTCATGGCCTCTTTCTCCATATCTGGCCAATAGTACCCTGCCCTAATGAGTTTTTGAGCTAATGTTAGACTATTGGAATGTGATCCACAAATACCTTTGTGAACTTCCTCTAATGCGTGTTGTGACTCTTCACATTCTAAACATCTAAGAAGTATACCATCCAAACTTCATTTGTATAGATCATTACCAATGATGACATACCATGATGCGTTTTAGATAAGGTAACATTTTTCATGACAGTTAAAGGTATCGAGAATAATTTTTTCATGGAGGTAGGAGTAAATGTTTTTATAAAGGGAGGAATCATGACCAACAACGGTGCAGATCATGTGGGTTTCTAGGCAATCATAGGCAGGGAATGACAGTGCTTCCACCAAGAACTTGTAGCATAGCTCATGTTCTGGTTGTTGTAGTAAAGATGATAGTGCTACCATGGCGTCATCTTCCTTGTTCTCCATTCTTTGTATTTGTTCAAATGTGACAACAATGAAGTATTTCTTGAGATCATCTACCATGCACTTGTATGGAATGCACTTTTGATATTTTGTTTGATACACATCATTGACTTGGTGAATGACTAATTGTGAGTCTCCATGAATGTGTAGTTTTGTTACTCTCCATTCGATTGCTATTTTCATTCCATTTAACACAGCTTCATATTCTGCTATGTTGTTCTTGCAAGGGAACTTGATCCTAAATGCTTTTGTAATAGAGTAACCCTATGGTGTGATGAAAAATATACCATCTCCAGATCCATTTTGTGTATAAGATCCGTCAAAGAATAATCGCCACATTCTGGAAGATAGGTGCATGATAGAGGAATCAAAAAATTCCTGCATTGGTTGGTCATCAAACATTGGAGCTTCAATGAGTTGATCTGCGATGACTTTCCTTTAATGGATTTTCTCTTAACATATTCAACGTCAAACTCACTTAGTAGCATAACCCATTTTTCTAACCTACCTATGAGGGCAGCTTTGCTTAAAAAATATTTCAGTGGATCGATCTTTGCTATTAAGTGTGGTATGAACTAACATGTAGTGCCTCAATTTTTGTGATGTAAAGATCACAGCTAGATACACCTTCTCTATCATAGAATAGTTCTTTTCATAAGCCACCAAGGTTTGACTGATATAATAAATAGCTCTTTCCCATTTATTGTCATCATGTTGTGCCAATAATGCCCCTAGTGATGTATCTTTTGTGGAGACATACAATATACGTGGCTTTCCCTGAATATGAGACATGAGAATTGGTGGATTTTCCAAGTATTGTTTGATATGATTAAAGTTCTTCTCACATTCTTTGCTCCAGTTATAAGTCACACCTTTATGCAATGTTTTAGTGAAAGGTTGTGATATGTCAGCTAACTGAGAGATGAAGCTTCTGATAGATTGTATCCTTCCTTGTAGAGTATGCATTTGACTTATATTCATAGGAGGTTGCATCTCCATGATTGCTTTGAATTTTTCTAGATCTACTTTGATACCTTTCTTTGAAACAATGTACCCTAGAAGCTTCCTTGAAGTGACACCAAAGGCACATTTCTTAGGATTTAGTCAGAGACTAATTTTTTCCATTCTATCTTGTATTGTACCCAAGTCAGATAGGTGTCCAAATCTTTTCACTGATTTTTCCAATGTGTCATCCACATAGTCTTCCATATTTTTATGCATCATATCGTGAAAGATAGATGTCATAGATATTTGATAAGTAGCACCAACATTCTTAAGGCCAAATGGAATTACATTCTAGCAAAAAGTACCCCACACACAGGTGAAAGATGTCTTCTCTTGATCTTTCGGAGCTATCTTTATTTGGCTGTATCTAGAAAAACTGTCCATGAAAGAGTACATTTCAAATCTCCCTGTCATGTCCACTATCATATCGATGTTTGGTAGTGGAAAATCGTCCTTAGGACATGATTTGTTTACATCTCTAAAATATGTGCATACTCTGATAGATTTATCTAGTTTTGACACCAGAACAATGTTTGAGATCCATTCAACATAGTCCATGACTCAGATAAATCTGGCTCTAAGTAATTTCTCTAGCTCAGGTTTGACAAGGAGTGCAACATGAGGATGCATTTTATGGAACTTTTTCTTGATTGGTTTAACTCCTAGAGCTATAGAGAGATGATGCATTATCATGTTAGGATCCAATAATGGCATATTTGAATATTTCCATGCAAAGTTGATCTTTTTCTCTATTAAGAACTTGGTAAATGCCTATTTTTCTTCTTCTGGCAGAGATTGTGCAACATGAATCAACTGAGGTTCCTCTGCTATACCTAGATTGATAGGCTGAGTTGGTTCTATCAAAACTGGTGACTTGTCCTATAAATGACTTAGAAGGACATCAAAAATCTCCTCCTTGGGCACGTCAGAGAGGTTTTCACCTTCAAATACGTCTTTTATTTTTATTATTTTTGGCTTTGAGACTGCCACATAGTGGTTTTCACCCTTAAAGCTCTTGTTTATTTTTCTTTTATTCTTTTGACTGAGATATTTGATATTCAACTCCGTTATGTTGATGCTAGCTTGACTAATGGAAGTCATCATGGGTTCTACCGTATTTAGGTAGCACGCTAGAGCATAGTCTGTTCAGAAAGTATGGATGTCTTGGCTTGGATCATTGGATGCTTGGTTAATAAGTTTAGGATGTTGGATAGTAAGCATAGGGAAGGATTGGCTGATAGTGTTTAAACACATAATGTTGTCATCATTGGTTCTGATCTGACTCTTGAATTCAAAGGTGATATTATGACTCAAGATATTCAGTTCGTTAAGCGTCTCAACGTCATTGTTGGATCTTGCATTAGTGATAAGTGAATTAGACTCATGGGGTTCATTATTTAGTTCTATACTCATGTCAGACATAGGTGTGTATTGGTGAATAATATCCACATTTTTATCTATTATAAGGTCATCTTCATCTGGTTCCAGAACAATGCCCCATTCACAGTCATTATATTCCTCATTAGAATCTTTAGGAAAGTTGAGAACATGTGTAAAATCATGGCAGATTCCCCAAGCAAGGTTGCCTTCAGAGTTTGAGTGGAATTCATATTTATGAGAATTTGTGTCAGAATCACTAGAGCATCCCAGATGTTCAGTTATAGTGAGGGATGTCTCTCCTTCTTCTAGATCAGTTTGTTCTTTTGAAGTAGTAGGTTATTTTGTGTCTACCACATTGATTCTTTTAGGTGCCTAATAATCTTTGAGAAGGTCTAGTATATTTTGAGGGATATGTTCATAGGAAAAAACATTCATGGTATCTGAATCATCACTATCTTCATGATGTGTTTCCTCTTATTTTTGAGTATCCATCCTTGGTTCTATCTATTCTATAAGATGAGAAGAATTACTACTGAGATGGAAAGGTTTCTTCTGATAACCGATACCTATTGTATCCTTGTTTGTTCATCCATAATGTTCAATGGGTTTGATGATACCTTTTCCTCTTGTTCCTAGAGGTCCTTTTCTAGTATATCCCATCTTGGAAATCAGTTTTTGTCCTGGTCCATAAGATTTTGAAGGGACTTTGAGTGTTTTAGAGTCACTTTTTTGAACTGTTTGTGACTGAGATTCATCTTTCTATAACCAAGCTAGGACAATTTCTTCCTCATCAAACTCTTTTTTGGATACTTGTTGTGTGATGAAACTTCCATTAAAGATAACCTATGGTTTTTTAGTTACAAGTTTCATTTTCTCTGAAGGTTGTCCATAAGACTTCAATGAAAGTGGGAGAGATGTAAGAGATAGAACCGGTTCCATAGTATATTATCCCATGCCTATATCTTTGATGTTGACTTCTTTTTCTATGTCTTCTATTTTGGATGTGGATGCTATGTCACTTTGTTTGGTAGAAGACTCTCTATTGTGTGGGATACGCTTGTCAACACTTTCCTTTAGAGAATTGCAAGATGCTGACATGTATGTTGGTATGGTGACCTCTACTCCATCACAGGGAAACTTGACACATTGATGGTATGTTTATAGAATAGCTTGCATTTCATGAATCTAGGGCCTTCTTAAAAGGATGTTATAGGCCAGTGGGAGGTCTAGTAATTGACAGGTGATATCTTTGATGACAGGTCTTGTTATGATAGGTAGCACAATGAGTCCTTTTGAGGATCTTTCTTTTTCTTCATATGCTTTGATGGTTATTTTCTTTTTAGGATCGATATCATCTTCTGAAAATATCATCCGTGTAACTAGTTTATAAGAACAAATGATTAGACTAGCTCCTCCATCTATCAAAACATGCTTGACAGGATGATTTTCAATTAAGACTTCAATATGGAAGGGCTGATTATGCGGATAACTTAGTGAATTGTCATCTTCCTCTAAAAAGGAAATGTATTGAGGATAAGTCAAATGACGCACCATGGTCTGAAATATATCAAGATCAAGATTGTCCAGAACATTGGAACTGATGAGAGCTGTGTCTAGGACAACTGGATGAGCCAGGGAGATTCGAAGCAACTCAAATATAGATATCTTTGCATTTGTGTGTTGGAGTTTCTGGATGATGTTGTATGATGTCATTTTGGACTCTTTAGAATTGGAAGTTTCAGGTGCAGTCCTTTGTTTAGATGTTGATGCAATATTGAATGGTACCTTTGGGGCATTTGATGAACCCAAGTTTGGTCTTGGAAGAGTTACCTAATCTTGGGATCAAGTGAATGCATTAGCTGATCTATTTTCTTTATCCTTCCTAAAAATGTTGATGATATTGCAGTGCTGAGATGCACATGGCTCTACCATGTTAATGACATAATTGTTGCCAGAGTAAGTGTAATTGACCTTAGCACCCATTTTTGGTATAGAAGATGAATCTCCTTGAGTGTGTTTCAGAAAAGGTTCTATGAATGCCGTATGATTGTTGTTGGATTTATGGTTGTTAATTACAATTTCTCCAGCTTCAATTTTGTCTTGGATAAGATGTTTCAGATGCATGCAGTTGTTGGTTTTATGACCCTTGTTTTGATGGAAATCATAGAAATCAGTCTCCCTCCACCATTTAGGTTTGACTTCAAGGTCATATGGTTTGATCTCAGGTAACTTGATGATGTTATTCTCCAATAAGGTTCTCATGAAAGATTCCAAGGACTCACCCAAAGGAGTGAACTCGCATTTTGGTTTTGTAACCCATGGTTTGTACTCATTTAAATTTTTAGTAAGCTCAATTGTCTACTTCTCTGAGGCTTTTATAGCTTGAGTGCCAATAGTGAGGTTAAATGCTGGTGCTTTGGGTGGAGCACTAATGTGATCAACAACACCATTTGTGAAAACATTTTTATTCTTCTTCTAGAATTTGAATTTATCTTTGTTGTTGGAACTAGAATCTGAATCATATTTGTTCTCTTTATGAAGTGAGATATCTCCCTTGCAAATAAGTACATCCTCTATTTTCATGGCACTATCCATCATTTTGTCAAATAAAGTATGATTTTGCATCTGGAGATGATAGTTGATTTCCAGAATCAGATTGTTGATGAAGATTTGTAGTTTCTCTTTTTCCAGAATTTGTCAAGGATATAGCAAGAAATTTTTCCTCCAATTTTTTAGGAAAGTCAGGAAGGGTTCTCCTGTTCTCTGATTTAGGTTATAGATGTCAATCATGGTGACTGGATGTTGGATATTGCAGGAGTATTATTGAGAGAATAGTTTGATTAACTCCTCAAAATTTTTGATTGTTGGAGGTATTTTGGAGAACTAGTTGATGGATGCCCCTCCCAAATATTGTGGGAAGAGACACATTAAGTACGTTGGTTCATGCATGAACTCCATGGATAGAGTACAAAACTCCCTGACATGATCTTGGGGATCTAAATTTCTATTATATTTTTCATATTTGGGCATCTCCACCCCTTTCGGGAATGGTGGCATATGCATGCTTCGATCAAATAGAAATGGACATAGGGAATACATAGAGAACTCTTTGGGTTCTTTCTCTTTTTACAGTTTTTTTATTGTGACTTGCATAGCATGTATCTAGTTCATCATAATGGTGATAGGGGTCTTGTCCTCTTGTGTTATAATGTCTTCAACATTAAAGCTTCAAGGAAGTTTGGCATCTTGTTGGGATAAATCGAGAAAATATGTCTCTTTGTCTTCACGGAGGAAGTGTTTCACGAGTCTTTTGAAGAGATCATCATCTTGATATTGTGCAATTTTTGAAGGTGTGGGTTCTTGAGCCCTACCCTCATCAGAGTCGTGGCCTTGTGAGATATGGCTAGCTTCTCTTTGAGACATAGCAATATGTTGATTGAGATCTGGAGTTGATTCAGGAGGGGTTGCGTGACCTCCTTTTAAGCGTAAATTCCCTAGTTCATCTTCTTCATAAATATCTAAATCATAGGGTTGATGAAGAGACTGAACAATAAGAGAAGATGAAGGTGAGGTCTTTGGATCTTCTCTGGGTTTTTTGTGTGAAGAGGCTCTAGTTTCCACCATTAACCTTTAGGTGAATCTTAGAGCAAGATAAGACAACTGGTTGATAATATATTCAAGAAAGATCAAGTGACACAACCTTGTCAAGATTGGATTGGGTTATTGATGAAAATATAGATGGGAGGTAAGTGAAGGATAATATGCCCATGATGTATGGATAGATGCCCAAAAGATGGTGGACATGAATTCACAACACTTAGCCGTTGAGATGTGATGATAGATTGAGCTTGTTTTGACAAGATTTTTGACACATGATGAAACGTGATTCAGATCAATCAACATGATGACAAATCAAGAAAAATAGATCACTTTGGGAAAATAAGATGGTTTTGCTGTTTCTCTACTTTGTACCTGACATAGTGGGTTTTCTAATAGATTTTTGAACAAGGTTGACAGTGGACTGGATTTTTGACAAAATTAGGGTTTTTTTTGGCAATTTGTACAAAATGTTGTATGACAGTATGTAGGCTTGTACGACATGAAAAAAGGGTTTGGTACAAAAATCCAGAGGCTCGTACGACAATTGATACCAGAGATTAATTTTTGCTGAGGATTTTTGATAACTCTCGTATGACAATGTATTGCTTCTTGTACGACACTTGTAGGAACTAAGTAATATTCATATGACATTTTCTAGGGCTAGATGATAGTTTATAGCAGAAAAGGATTTTGCTTCAGTTTTTTGAGAGTTCTTTGGCATTTTTTGGTCTCAATTGGTTTTTCAAAATTTCTGTCCATTTTTCAAGATCTGTGTTTTGGATTGTGTGAGAGTGTTTAACATAGCAATAGGCTCACAATCATAGAAAACACGTGGGAACTGACTCAAAGAATCAAACACACATTGCTTAACCTAACTAGGAGAAGAGATGTATTACTTTCTCGTTTACTTAGGAACACACTCAAAGAATCCTCAAAATATGGTGGTCCAACAACACGTAATGGATGTTGAAGCCCATATTAGCTGAGTTCAAGCATTAAGGAGGGCTCGATATGATGAGTGTCTTGGGGTGATTACTATTCACATCGCACAAGCACTACAAACATTTCAGAGGTAGATCAGTAGAAAACTAGCTTAGGCTATTAATCAAGGCATCCGTTCACAACTGTCTCGCGTAGTTCCGCAAGCAGGATTGAGGCATATAGCCCTATGAGTACTTAGATCTATGTAGTCTCGCAAGCAAGATTGAAGTAGCTCCACTCTACACAAAATCCATGCATGTTCATGGAATAAATCCAAGGAACAAGCGCAACTATGTATTCTGAGGCTTTAACCTCAAGGAAGCATCAAATTTTATAGTGGGGTGGAAGAGTCATCTTAAGACTTGTCCCCACTTGGGTTGTTCCTGGGAGATTTTTACCTCATTGATATGACCTCTAAAGGATTAAATCAAATGTGAGGTTGGGGACCACAATATCTAGGTTCTGATTCTTTGAAAGAGAAGAGCATAATCCCCTAACCTTTTCCTTTTCCCTATCCAAGACATGCCGAATAGAATTAATCTAGAGACAGTACATATATTGGCGCCAAGGAAGATATCTTCTGGGTTTATGATTCTCTTAAGAAAGGGAAAAGCATAATCCCCTAAATATCCACCATAATGGCAATAGAAGCATGTACCTAATTAACTAAGTGCCTATGAAAAAGAGATTCTAAGCAAAAACAATATTTTCTCGATGAAGATTCAGCAAATTGCAAAACCACACATCAAAAATTTCAAGTTGAATGAGCGTCTTTGGCAAGCAATTTCTGAAAGGGTTATCTACAAACAAAGGCTTAGAAGACAAGAAAAGAAGAGGCCAAAAAGATATGCTTCAATGCTCAACTCTTCATCTTATGTCCTACAAGAAGTGTTAGGCTGTCTAAAATGATCACACACCAGAAAACAATAGGGATTAGGATTAGCAGTCAATCAAATTTCAAAGCAAAAACCTTAAAAATTGATCAGAAAACCCATACGACAGTTGAAATTCTAGCATGAAATGTCGTACGATAGTATACCTTAACCCATATGATAATTGAATTCTGATTCAATAATATGTATGAACTGATACGATACTTCAAATCTAGAATGACAATGCATGTGAACTGGTACGACTATTGCTAGAGTGTCATCTGTCGTACGACAATCAAAGGCTTCCCATACAAAAATCTACAAAATGTCGATGAGATTGTACAATTTTTTTTTCCAAAACCTGAAACTTGATGAAAAATTGTTAGAAAATTGACAAAATATAAAATGAAAATTTGATATCGAGCCCCACAGTGGGTACCAGAAATGTGTGTGTGAAAATTGTACTTGTTTAGAAGACACAACATATCAATAAAACATTATTGATCAATGATAATAAAATAAGAAATAATTAGATATATCATCAATAAGGTGATTTACTACCTTCTAGAAGACGTGAGTATGGTATTTTCAGAATGTGATTGAGATCAGTGACAATGCAATTCCTAAACGAAGGATTTGAATGCAAAATCAATGAAATGGATGCAAGATTAATCTATATTTTTGGGATTTTCTATGTAATAATAACGATTGTAAGCTATATGAAATGATCTAAAACTTGATATCAATGAAATGAATCTAAGCTATGAATGCAAAAACAAGAAATAATGATAACAATGAATCTCAAAAGTTGCACAATCTCTCAAGAACTCGATAGTATAGGGCTTTTGTTCTCAAAATTACACATTTTTTGTGTGTGAAGGATTGAGGCGGGTTTATATAGAAATCCAAGATTGAGAACTCATGGAAAAGCCAAAAATCACTCATTGATCAACTTGAATTGATTGGCAAGTTATCAGGGAATTAGAAATAATTATCTAGAAAAATCATGCAAATTAGCTTTTTAACTCATAATTAGAAGTTGAGATCACTCCAATTTTCTTTTAAACTCACAATCACATGTTGATTTTTGAAAGTTAACAAACTGAATCCAAGAGTTGATTTTGAGTTTAATTGCTTTTCTGATTTTTGCATAGATAATTATTGATTTATTTAATTTCCATGTGTTTCATTCTCAACTTAACTGATTTAATTTTAAAAATAACTGATTTATGGGTTAATCAATTATTTAATCAAACTTTATCCAAAATTATATTATTAAATCTGATGATTTGATTTTAATCAATTAAATAAATATTCAATTGATTATTTTTGAGTATTTGATTTATTGTCAAATAAACAATATTAATTAAGAATAATTTTAATTAAATCTAATTAAATTAATTAAGTGGCTAAATGAAGTCTAATTAATTAAATATTTAACATATTCAATTAATCATACTTAGGATGAATAAAATAATATCATTTATCGCCAAATAATATTTAATTAGAGATAATTAGGATAGATGAGGAATATTTAGGAATATTCACCGATGCAGATTTATGATAAGATCGATTAGGGTTTTGATAATTTAATGTGCAGATGTACCTTATGTTTGGTCTTTAGGGTTGATTTCGATCGATTTGTTGATGTAGGAGGTCAATGGTATTGTAGTCCATTTTTGGGGTATTACAGCTAGAAGTCACTGACACATCACAGTATTGATCGAGTAAAATAAATAATATGGAACATGTGATTGCTGACTATAGATGATGAGCTGGATGAATATGTTGGAAACTACAATTGAAGCAATTGTTGTATTTTCATTGATGTCAAACCTTAACTGGTAAGGCTGTTGCTATCTAAGAAAGTACTATATCTATTTGATTGTTGAGAAGGATTAGGGCAAGGGTGATAACAATAGAACCTAGAGAAAGGTTGAGTTATTTGATACTTCAACGCGTACTTGATTATGTGGCACAATGATAAGATAATGTATTGTTTATCTAAGTGAGAAGCAAGACTGAACAAGTAGGCTTAATTGAGAAAAAGTGAAGAAATCTAGTTTAAGCCGAGTAATGTTAGTGTCGACTGAGCCAGTATATGCCGAGTAAATTTAGTGTTGAACGAACATCAATATATTGCCAAGGGAGACAACATTAGCAGAGGGAAATAGTTTCAAGTGGTGACTGAGCTACGTAGTGATGACCGAGGAGTTGAACATAGTATTGACCGAACGTTAGTAATTTACATTTGAGGAAGAATTTAGATTCCTAGTCGACATAGTTGAATTCTTGGATTATGTAAATCATGTTGACTTTATTTATTGACTGTATGGAACATTTAATGCACAGTAAACCATTTTATTATGATTTTGATAAGGAGATTAGAGATGTTTCTAGAAGGATGGATGAAGAACATAATGTTGGAAGGATTCTATGAATCAGACCTAACCCTAAGATCTACGGAGGAGATTAAGTAGAAAAAGATAGATCTACCTATCGAAGAGGTATGAAGGAAACCTAAGTGTGAGGTTGAGGAAGATACTGGAGTTGTTGTTGTTATTGAATGAATAAGTAGAAAGGCTAAAGGAGAAGGAGTTGATTAGAGTTGTGATTTCTTGAAGGGATTTCTGAGCAGATTAGTGATGGAGATGGAAATGGAACTCAGTCAGTAAGCCAACATACATGTAAGAATTGGATCTATCATTTGCAAAGTGAGTTGTATGTTTTCAGATCAAACATTGCTATTACTTTCTAACCATTGTATCAGTTTAAATCCTTTAATCAAGGTTGACTTAATAGTCATTGTATAAATTCTTTAATCAAGGTTGCATTCTAATGGAATGTACTTAAGTCCTCTAACAAGGTGCACTCCTAATAGGGTGGTTGAAGTCCTTTAACAAGGTCACACCTAGCAGTGTGTTTGTAAACCTTTAACAGGGTTGGCTTTTCACAAAGCTCACTTTAGAAGAGTGAAAATATCAGTAACATGTTACAAAGTGGTTTTTCCCAATTGGGTTTCCACTATAAATCCTGGTGTCAATACTTGTGTGAATGTTTTGGTTTGAACATTTCTATGTTTTGCAAGTTAAATATTGTTGGATAGTGGACTGCACTGTTATATGTTTCTGGTATACATTTTGTAATGACCGAGTAGCTTTTGGTTGTTAGATTTGAGTTGTTGAAGTGTTTAAAATTTTAATTGATACATCTGGACCTGAGAACAACTAATTCACCCCCCTCTATGTTGTTCTAAATCATATTAAAAAAATATGTATGATTCTGACATTAAAGATATAGTTTGTTATGAAGATCTACGGTTGACAAAATTCATGGAAGATCAGATGATGAAGAATGAAATGTGTTTGAGGCACAAGTTCCTAGGAAGGTTGATGCAGCAAAATCAACAATGAAGATTAAGAGGAAAAATCTATGTATGAGAAGAAAATGGTTTATCATGTCTATAAAAGGAGACAAGAGATTCATAATGAGTTAATGCGCATGAGAAGAAGATTTTATTCATGCGAAGCTGGTTAGATAGGTTGAAGTGAGAACCAAGCAGTTCTGTAGACTACATTGATTGTCAGAGAAATGAATTAACTGAGAAGAACAAAGTTGGAGGATAAAAGGAAATTGAATAGATTATGATGGCTAGAGGTATTTTGAGCTTAGCATAGATCTGAAAATATACAAAGGAAGTTGTTTATGAATCAGATCATTTACTGTTGCATTCTAACCATTGCTACAGATAAATCTCTTAACCAAGTGGGACTTAACCGTCTTTATTTATTTCATTATGACATTTAATAAATGTTGATTATTTTCTTGTTGACCCCAAGTGAATGTATGATCATAGAGGATTGTTAGTGATAAATCCTCTAACAAGGGCACACCTTACAGTGTGTATTGTAACCTTTAAAAGGGTTGGCTCTTAACCAAGCTCACTTTAGAAGAGAGAAATTATTTTAGGTATCGGTCCTAGGTGGTTTTTCCCCTAACAGGATTTCCACATTAAAAATCAAGTGTTCTGATTACTAGAAAAAATAGGTTTTGAAGGGACCCGAAACCCTTTACAACTTAAGTTTTAAAAGATAGGAAAAAGATAGCATAAACAACATAAGAAGAGACATGCAACAATGATCTGCCCATATTAGGGGATACAAATCTAGCTAGAACAGGGCATAAACCCAACCAAAAAGATAGCAAAAGAAACAAAAAAGCTAGCAGGAACACCAGACTAGGCATCCACATATAGAACCTCAACTTTTTCATCCAAAGTTTTCTCCATCTTGGCTTGGATGTTATCCATCTTGTCAATTACACTTTTCAGCTCATCCAAATTTTTCTTAATCAGAGGGGAATTTTTCTTTCCACAGGTCTGAGAGCTTGGGCCACCATTGTCTAGCAGAGGAGCACTCCTTACCTCAGTATCAACCTCCGACGCATGATCCAGTAAGTTAACTAGAGCCTTGAGGTTGGTACTAGAAGCCTTCATACTATCCATACTATGCTGGAGAATGTTGATAAGAGTATTATCAACTTTATCCATTCTTTCCTTCAGATTAGTAGCATGGGAAATAGAAGATCTCTCCTTGAGAAGAGACTCCACTTTCTCTTGGAGGATGATATTGTTAGCTTCAAGCTTTCTGCTTTTCAAATGGAGCCTCTTGATTTCATGAAAGCACCACTTGCTGAATCTGAAAGAATATAGGGCCTCTACTTTAGCAGTCTGCAAAACACCAGTAGTCACTTCTTCCCTATCATTAAAATCTTCAAAGATAAGCTTGATAGAGGAATCTCTAGCCCTCTGTTCACTAGAATAATCACTCCCCTCCTGATTGTTGTCCTCATCATATTGAGATATAGGCATGTCATGCCTAATACCCTCAAAAAAATCATCTAGAATGGGAACCTCCTCTTTATTAAAAATCAAGTGTTATATGTGTATGGATGTGATTATTTGTTATTTTACTTTACACATTACATATACTGGTTTGATCGGTATATACACTAGTTAATTTTACTAGTAATCGGTTAATGAACATAAAGGCACAAACAAGTTTTTACTGAGCTATTTAAAGTTTATATGAAGGATTTGTTTTATACATCTAAGGGTATTTGGGACTATAGGATAACTGGACTTAACTGATTCACCCCCCTCTCAGTTATCTAACAATACTTGCAAGAAAACATTGCTTTAAATGTAATATTTATGATTGGAAATCAACAGACAATTGTTGCCTATTCCATGCCCCCACTTGGACAACCCCATACATCACTTTTTATCCACTTTTAAAGTCATTAAACATCTCATTATAGACATCCATAAGTGGGGAAAACAATATTTAATAATTATGTTCACAATCCACTTTTACTACTTCTAGTCTAACCCATCACCCCTTATGAATGTATTACAATAAATAGTGAAAAATAAATATTACAAAATATTTTTCCAATACATCCCAATTTCCTCAGGACACATTCCAAGGATGTTGGAACCATGCCATTGGATTTGCAAGATAGATGACACTTTAATCCTAATAGAATGATCTCATGTCAAAATAATCAGGTTTGAAACCCAATTCAAAATCTACCCATTTTTTTTGTTTGTAAAAAGCATAATGGAATCTCACAATTAGAATGAAGTGGATGATAAAATACCATCCACCATCTCTCCCATAAATATGAGACAATTTGAGGATGCCTAAACCAAGTGTTTAAAATTCTTTATTTTATTGGAGGCATAGGTTGATTATTGGTAGGGTCAATTAAAAATAGGGCTAGAGTATGTTTGGTATTATAAAGATTATGGATCTATTTATAAGAAAGTCTATCTACATATAATTTCCTCCTCCCCTCCTTCTATAAGAAATATCTATCTAGTTTCACATCAATGGATCTAATATAATCAACAATAGTTTGCATTAAAGATGCAAATTGTGATACATGGGGGTAATTTTTGGCTCATTTTGTATCAAATTGATTTTCTCTTCTATTATGTTAATATTTTCATCTATGCTTTCTCAAAAGTAAGCTTCATTAAATGCGGGGATTGGTGGGTTTTGAGGTGGAGGGGGTTGAGGTGGGGGATTTTGTGTTTCCTTAGGTTGGTTGAGATACACATGATCATCTATTAAAAATGCATTTGTGGAGGTTTTGAATGATCCATTAGACTACTTGCACGTTTACAATTACAAGAATATATTACCATATGAAGTTTATAAGAAATATTAGACGATGAAGGAAATGTAGAATGGATAGTTTGACAATGACGAATAGGGTGAGAATGAACTTTAATCATTAAGATATTGCCTCCAAAAAAGAATTTATCTAGGTTCTAGTGCAATAAATATTTAAAATAACATGCAACATTGCATGAATAGTAACTTGATTAATATTTTTTGAAGCAATAGTTTGAACGTACAAGATCTAATCTGAATTTGTTAAATTTTTTTATGGAGCCTAAAAAAGGGAAAGGTTATTTAATTATGCACATGAGCACACATTAGGATGTCATGATCACATACATTAAAATACAAGATTTACTATTAAAGATCTGATTCTTCCAACATCACAATAATTAAATTATTTCCAAAATAAAAATACAAACATTAGATAAAAACTTAAATGCATTACAAGAAATACTATTCCATTATCTTCATATTCTTCAAGATTTTTTGTTTTGAGATTTTCTCTCAAAAACACTTTTACACAAAAGTGGCTATGAAGAAATAAAATTTAAAAAAGTGAATGAATGCAAATACAATATCTTGAAATGATATGAAGATGCATAATATCAAATAATCCAAAAATGCAAGAGGCTTTTTGAATGTGAGAGGGGTACATTTATAGTTTTCCTCATATGGGATATGAGATTGAGGGAAGGATGTGGGATAAATGAAAGGTAGTTGGAGGTGGTTGAAGGCACTTATTTATCCCACATTTGATAAGTGGTGGAAATGGGTGGGGTGAAGGAGTTATAAATAAGAGATGTTTATGATGTGGTAGAGGTTAGAGATAGGACAAGCTTAGGGAATCATTAAATAAATAGATTTATATAAACTAATTTAATGAATCATATGAATAATTAAAATGAATAAATAGAAGGAAATATCAATGAATTAATTAAATAGATAAAAATTGCCTTTTTATTCAATAGAAGAAATATTAATCATATTTTGCCCCTCTTTGAGACAATGCAACCTATTGTGTTGTTTCAAAGAAAATTGATTAATTGATATATGCCCCAAGGATATCCTGGTAAGGATGATGATGAATATGATATGCCCCCTCAAGAGATTGATCGAATAAGGTATAATGAGATTGATCTCTTGATGTATTAGAAGAAAATGATTGTATGACTGACATTGCGTAAGCGATGAAGCTGAGATGTACATTTGATGAAAACACACATTGGATAAGCATAATTGAACAATTGATGATAATGATCAGTATAACCAAGTTGTTGAGCTGATTAAGCTGGTTGAGATTGATATTAATGCTGGTGTAATATAATTTGATACAATGATTGAGTGATTGATCAATGCTATCACATGCTAAGAAACAAGTTGATTAATTTGAAATTGAAATTAAGAGGCATGTATTAGTTAGATAAAGAAAGATATTGATCTCTGAGGTAAGGAAGAAGAGTAAGAATGATGAATGAAATGGATGATAGAGAAGAAATATGCTGATGAAAGAAGGGAAATAAAATGAATAAAATGGATGAAAGAAGGAAATGAGACTAAAGAAATGAAATGATGAGAGCACAATGATGAGAAGGAAATGGAATGTCGAAGGGAAATGAAATGAAGGGGGAAAGGAATGTGAATGTGATGATATTTCTTGTGCTTTTAAGTGCTAATATAATCATTGATCTTATTATGGAAACGATATGAAATCATTTGGACATGGAAAGATCCAAATGAATCAACATATCCATTCTATGGAGGAAAACACATTAGACAGTTAAGGAGTGCCCCAAATCACATGAGACCCATATGTCTTTGACAATATTAGACAATCAAGTCATAAGATGAGTCATCATATTACTAAGGAACAATCTATAAGTAGCAAACAAGTGAACATGTCCCATTCTCACCTTTCTAGTTAAAGACACCTTGGAGATAAAATCTCTAGTTAGAGACATCTCGAAAAAGATAAAATACATGTCACCAAAGATAAATTCAGAAATAATCAAAGATATCAAACAAATAGTCATCCTATTGTAGGCAGAAATGACTCTTGTCATAGTTCATGTGTTTGATGTTAGGATTAACAAGACATAAATAAAAGTTACATGCAAATATAACCAATATCAGAAAATAATAAACCACACAGAAAGAGAACACAAGACACAAAGATTTAACGTGGTTCACCCAATCCTTGGGCTACGTCCACCAACAACGAGTCCAATATTATTATTATCCAGTGATTACAACCTGATTACAATCCACAATCCTTTACAACTCAATAGCGTCACAAGAAGCTACTAAAAATATACATCATAATGAAATCCGTAATCCTAAGCCATTTTATACAAGCTTATTTTGCCACTTTAGGGTGAGAATCGGTTACAACATGTCGACCAAAAAATAGTGGGAACGAGGGGAAAAGTGTACAATACTTCCTTGATCAATCACCACAAGATAAAATTTGATTTGATTGACAGGTTTGGTTTTAGGAAGGTTCATCCTGTATAAGACAAGTGATTGATCATGAGAGCATTTGATGAAGACACTAGATAATTTGATAAAGATAGATGATCACATGCTAGTAAGCTAGTTTGATAAGTTGTTGGTTGATTCCAAATTTTTTTAAGCACAATGCTACAATGGTTACTCAAAATGTTTATCTTTGAGACAATTTATTACATATTTTTATATTTTCTATATATTTTTTGGCTTTTGACCATTTTTCTTCTTTTTTTTTTTCCAAAATTTTATGATTTTTATGATTTTTTTGAGGCTTTTAAAGATTTTCATGGTTTTTCCAAGACTTTTTAGATTTTTAGGATGTTTTAGGACTTTTAAAGATTTTTTATTTTATTTTTTAGGACTTTTAAATATTTTTAAAGGAATTTTTAAGATTATTATTATTATTATTATTTTTAGGACTTTTAAAGATTTTTATGATTTTTTAGATTGGAAATCACTGGCTTTCAAGCAAGATCATTTGTGTGCCACTGATGTCTTGCAAGGCATAAAAAATTATGCATGGCTGATTGAACTTATGCATGAGAAAATGATGGATGGAATATATGTGATTCTCAATGACTATATTGTGATGTGATAACATGTTTATCCAAGCTAATGGATCAAATATGGAAATGCAGTATTGACAACATGGCACATTTGAAAGGCATGTGGTCCAAAGTAATGGACATGTCAAGATGATTTTAGAACTTATTTTTAATTTTAATGTCCTTAGTTGATCAAGATCAAGGGGTCAATATGGATATGAGGGAGATAGGATAAGCAAGACCAAAAGGTGATAAGGGATGGCAGATACAAGATAATGTATAAGGTATTGGAAAGGGACCAAAGGGTGTAGATAAGGATAAATATATATGATACCTAATGCTCATGAAGGTCCTCAAAATTTTCAAGAATAAATGTGAAAAAGAGGGATGGATGAAGATAGGGTGAATTAAGGATAATGAAGGACAAGGGATATAAAAGAATATGGAGTATAAAATGGCATGTCTAAAAGTTGCCCCTAGTGTAGAGTACAAAAAATAATGGATTACACATGACACTTGTTTGCTAGGTTTTACATCATGGTACATGTCCAAGGTGCCATCAAAGAGATTTTCACACACAGTCGAATTTATTTCTCTTTACTTTTTTGCTAGATTCAAGTATAAATCCTAGGTTGGATGATATAATATTTGCTAGATTCCCACTATGGATAAATCTAAGCCACACTTATTCAGAGAAGATAGCCTAAAATTTTGGTGGCATTGGCTCCCCCTTACATTACACACACTTCTCGGGCACACCAAACCATGAATTCCCAAAGACTTGAAGATATCAAGGAATTTTCTATCTCTACTTTGAACTTTGAGAATGTGGGATGACTACAGAGGTCTGAACTCCTGCACCAACAAACATAAGGGTTTTTGGCTGCTAAAACAATTGGTTTGTAGTGGAGGTACCTTCTGGGTTCTATGTCTGATTAACTCAACCCCAATCCACTCACTATAAAGGACAATATTTTAATATACTAGACATAGATGTGGGTACTAGGGAAACTGAAGGGTGTACCAAAATGCTAGCATCAATTTATATAGTGGACCGAAGGAGTGCCACTTGAACTATTATTTGGGGTGAGTACCTCTTTTCCCACCAAATACTGATTCAATCTAAGAAATAAAAAAATTGGCGTCACTATCACTTATCTCTTACACCTAAGGATGGTCAAAGTGCAAGGGAGAGGATAATTTGTGCAACAATGGGTCCACCCTACACATGCACTAAAAACTAAACATACCACAACTAAAAACTCAAAAACATACTTTAAAACTAAAACCCAAAAACTAACGTTAAATTTAAAAATTGAAAAACTAACAAAATAACATTGATTCTAAAGAAACTAAAAACTTAAAAAACAAAACTAACATTCATTCTGAAAAACTAAAAACTAACAAAACTAACAAAACTAAAAAATGTATACCATAAATAAGAATAAACATATCACAAAAGGGTAATGTAGATCATAAAAAGAGACACATCAAATATTTTTGTTGCAAGAAATGATAAGAAGACAAAAGCTTCTGCAGACCATAAAATATCAATCATATCATAATTGTTGAAACAAAATTCCTTCCAAAGGCAACTAGATCAAAGAATTTGTAGAATAAAATCAGAAATCATATGTTACGTGTGCAAAGTGTGGAAACATAGGCAACATATGTGAATTGTTTGAAACATAATTGTCTTGGGGTGTTTCTTAATTTCTTTTCTGTACTTATGAACTGAAAATAAAGTTTCAAAAGGGGGATAGTCTAAGGCTAAAATGAGAATAAAATATCATCCATCTGTCACTATTTTGGAAGAAGGAAATTATAAGCCTTGGCGTGATGAATCCTAAAGCACTGTTGATGGATTCATCTTGTAGACACCTAAAAATCCTTTAGAAAATAAATTATTTTTATTTTCTAAAAAATCCCTGATGACATCATCATTTATTAATTAATTAATTATTTAATTAATTAATTTATTTTTATGTCATTAAATCCCTTTACCTTAATTAAAAATATTTAATTAAGAAATCCCTCCCAAAAATGTTTAAATCTTATTTAAACATTATTCTCCTTATTTATTAATTATTTAATTAATAAATTGACCAAAAATCCCAAAATAAATAATTAATTTATTTTTTGACCAAAACTTGGCCAATTTCCTTAAGACCACTAACCTCTTCCAAAATCTTCTAATCCTTCTTTAATTTTGATTAAAGGCTAATCCCATCCTTTCTAACCCTAATCTCAACTCAAAATATTTAATTAAGATTAAATATTTAATTTTCATATTTATTAAATATATTTTAATAAATATTCCCAAAACCAAAAGCCTTTGGAATGAATAAACTTTTATTCCATAAAACCTAAGAAAACTCTAGACTCTTCTAGAAACTTCTCAACCCAACCTCTTCACCCATCCTAATCCTAAAATCCCCTAATCCTAATCCTAATCCTCCCCCTAACCTTGTCACATTCCCTAAACAAGGTTAGCCAACTCTTAAGCTTACCCCAAAGTCAACAAACTTCTAGAGGCTTCTCTTACATGCATTGAAGGCATTTAAGGCCTCTTTATCCCTCTTACATGCATTTATGGTGCATTTAAGAAGCCCCTCACCCCTTTCTTGCACCCTTTGACCTTAGGCACATTTCCCAAATTGTGCACATTCCTCCCATCTTTCAACCCAATCCCCTTATGACACTTGTCACAAGGAGATAACCCTTCTCCTAATGAGCCTCAAACTCATTAAAGCTTTTGAGATAAATAAATCTTTATTTATCTCTTAAATTCCATATTTATCCTTAGAAAGCCTAGACTCTTCTAGAAAGTCTTCATCCTCATCCAAAGCCTAGACTCTTCTAGAAAGTCTTCATCCTTATCCCCTTGACTCAACCCCTAACCTTACCCCAAACTCTAACCTATCCTCCTAACCCAAGCCCTTAGGAAATCCTATAAATACTCCTCCTTCCAAGAGCAAATTATTAGCTTAGTTTTTATCATTTATGCATTGTTATCATGAGCATTTTTAGCTAGATCATCTTAGCATACATCTTAATTGTTAGATTTCTTCATATTTTTCATGTTTTTTAACACATCTTAGAATAGCTTAATGGATTAATCTTAGTTCATATTTCAAGCTTTTCTCATCATTTATGCATCACCATAAATCCCTCTCCATGCATTTGAGAGCACACCCACATCCCTCTAATTGAAGCAAATCAAACATTTTCTCTATAGCACTTGTTTTTAGCAACAATTTTGAGGTGGCTTTGGTTTTGTTTTCATGTCTTATGCTATTTTTTTAGTTCATGAACATGTTAGATTAGTCTAATGTTTGAATGTTTCAGCCTTTCAAGACAGGTAACAGGTTCAAAATCATAGTCTACATTCTGGCACGCCCGGTGGGACCCACTTCACGGGTTCTTTGCAAACATTCTGATTTTTCAAGCTTATAGGTGGATGAAGCACTTCGAATTCTTCTTCCTCTTCTTGTCTATATTCTTCTTCTATTCTATCTACTTCTTCTTCCTCTTCTTGTCTATATTCTTCTTCTATTCTATCTACTTCTTCTTCTTCTTGCAAGATCATGGCAAATTTTTCTGAAAAAAAAACAAAACAAAAAAAATGTTTAAGGAAGCAAAATCATACACACCTTGTTTAGTGCTTAAAATGAATCCACAAATCATTGTTGAATGCATTAAGGACTAAAATTTTCAAAATTTGTTCTAATAAACAAGAAAAATTAATCAAAACATTTGCATCCTTGCAACATCAAGGTTTTAGATGCATTCATGCAAAAATTAGGAACACATGAAAGCTTTGGGTACTTAAAAAGAATCTCAAATTTGCATCTTAAAATCTAAAATGGGTTCCGAAAATTAGTCCTAGAAATTCTAACATCTTTTTGTGGCAAAGTCTTGAATGTTTTTCCAATTCATGCATCAAACTAAATCTAGGAACTTTGCCTTGGGGTCTAAAAAAAAAAAAAGTCAAAACAAAATCTTGAATGAAACTAAAGGAATGAACTTAGGTCCTAAAGTGTCATTTTCATTTTGATAATCAAACACAATCTTGAATGATCTAAATTGGAAAGAAAAGCATCCCTATTCCTTCCTTGTTGTATTTCAGTTCAAACAAACTCAATCTTGAATGATCTAAGGTTAAAACAAAGCACTTTCAAAGTTCTAAATCAACACACTCACTCAATCTTGAATGCTCAAAGGAAAGAACTTGCAATCGCTCAAATCGTTTATCTTTTGGAGAAAGAACAAATCAAACCTTAACCGCTTGTGTCTTCAATTTTAAAGGTTTTTTTTTCAAACATCACTTAATCAATTTGAAAAAAAAAAGAACAACTTGCTTGATGTGCATCTAGGAGCTTTACATTTTTTGTATAATCCTTGTTAAAGTAAGCAACGTAGAACATTTGAACTCGGACAAGTTCACTTGTTCTACTTTTAGCAAGGCCTGTCCAGGGAGAAAAGCGCTTCCTCCTCGGAGAATGACCTCAAACCGGTATCCCCCCCGGCCGGTATATAAATAAAGTGAAGGCAAAAAGTACTCACTTACATCTCCTAATCGCCGGGCGTCTTGTGCCAAATACAAATGTCTGGTGAAAGGTAAATATTCCTCCCCCAGCGTTGTTGGCTAGGCTCTTAAGTGAGTCATAGGCGGTCAGTATAATCGGGTATGGAGACTCCACGGAACTATTAAAAACCTGATAAAATAGAGGCTACCCTATCTACATCCGAAAGTATCAAAATCCTTGTGCAAGGACCGATTCCAAAGGGTTTACCGGGTCGCCTCAAGATTACTCACCATTTGTATTCCCTTCTAGGGGGTACCAAGCTGTGGGCAAGTGATTTTGATACTCACCTTCCTTAGGTAGATCTGTTTGAAGTGCTTGACAGTCAATACTCTGTGAAAACACTTGTTGGAACATACACTTTCAAAAGCTTTATCAGAGTCAGTCATCCTGCTTGTATCCTGCAAGGTTGCTTTGTCCCTTGCGGAGATTGCTTTTTCAAAAATCTTTGTTGAAATCTATCCTTTTCCATTGGAAAACATCAAACTAATCTACAACTTGGTTCAAAGATACTCAAAATAGCCATGTCAATCCAAATCCTCCCAAAATCCAAAAAATGTCCAAAGCTTTTAGAATCTCAAAACATGGTCTTCCAGTCATATTCAATCAAGTCTTGTCATCCTTTCCTCCTATCTTAGGTTAGTAGAGTCATCTTGGTCATCCCCCATCCCCTTGTGTGTCTTCCTCTAGAGTCAGTCTTCTTCCAATCTTAAGCCAAATCCAATCCTAGTATGATCCTGTCAGTCATCCCAATCTGAGTCTTAGTCTTCCAATCCATCTTCATCCTTCATTCCTATCCGACTCATCCACAAGTCAGCATGTCTCAAAACTATTATGATGAGTTTGGTTATTATGTCTCTCCCCTCAATCCATCCTATCCCAAAGATGATGAAAGCCTTGTAGATCACGATGCATATTTTGAAAATCTTAGCAAGTTTGCTCCAAACATCCCCCAGCATCCAATCATTCCTCCAAAATATCCTATCATGCCTTCACGCTTATCCACTAGCACTCCCTTTCATGTCCTTGGCAAGGCAAATCCATTATCTTATCCATCCACACCTTATCCCTATCTTAAACCTACACATCCTCCATATGCATCCTTCATACCTCCATCTCCTGCTATGGTCATATCCCAATCACCACCATTCCCTCGAAACACTTCACGCTACTTCCCTTATCTACAACCTCCATCCACTCATCCTCCAAATCACCCCCAAATCCAAAATCCTAGTCTTCCCATCCTTTATCCGAATCCTCCATCTACTTATCCTCCAAATCATTCTCAAAACCAAAAACCAAGTCTTCCAATCCTTTCTCCCAACCCACCATCCTCCAACTCCTTGTCTACACCATCATCTCCTCAAGAAAGTTCACAATCTTCCACCCCATCTTCATATGAGGAATATCCTAGCTCTCCATCTCCTCCACATTCCAATCCTTCTTCACCACGAAAGTCTCCAAGGAGTTTCACAAGGAAGCCAAAAACAAATCCCACTCCTAAAGTTGAAGAGCCAAGCCATCTCAAACCTTTGCGTGAAACCATAATTGATGAGGCCCATCCATCACTCCCATCTGTTATCTATCTTCCATAAATCCCACTCATTGATCCTCTTCCATCTCCTAGCATCATTGAGTCCCTTCCATCTGAGGTCTCCATCTCATCCCCACCAACATCACCTCCTCCTAGCATTATCCAAAGCATATCTGATAAGCCTCATGAGTTCACCCTTCTTCCTACCATCACAGCTACAAAATCTTCCATCTATTCATCCATACCATCTAAAGAGTTCTTCCTTCTTCCAGACATCATAGCTACAGAATCTCCCATCATTCCATCCACCCCCTCTGATGAGTCCATCCATACATCCCCCATCACTCTATCCACACAAATCCTATCATGTCAAGATCTTTCCCAAAAGCATGTTGAAATACTCACAAAAGAAAATCAAGATCCAATCCCTACACTTCCCCCATCACATGTTCTATTGCTTCCATCACCCCCAATCCAAAATCCTACAACCTCAATTCCTCCAATCCAAGATCCTATCATCCCCATTTCTCCATCTGAAGATCCATTACCATCCCCCAATCCCAGTCAAAATTCCACCATCATATCCTCTCCTCTTGAGGATCTTCCAATCCAAACTGTCCCACAACCATCACTCTATCCTCTTGGATCACTTATATTTTCAAAGGCAATCCACTTGAAGCAGAAGTAATAAGTTCCATGTCTCCCATCAAGGAACCCGAAATTGGATGTTTATCATATTCCCCAAGTTAGAAATATCCTTGTTTGGATAAAATGCTCAAGAAATGGAATTATCAAGGCAAAGGCCTAGGCATCCATGAACAAGGAAATTTGGAGCCTATCCAAGACAAGAAACATCCAAAGTTATGTGGCATTGGTCACACATCAAAAGAAGATACTTCCTCCAAAAATGTTGGTACAGCTAAAGCTAAATTCAAGCATCCTTCCAAACCCACCATCACATCTCCCAAAGCATACAACGCCATTCCTCCTCCTCCATCGTTACAACCAAAGACAACCTATCACATTCCTCCTTCATCCTCCAAATCCATTTTGGGTCCCTATGTCCCAAAATCTTCTAGCACATATCCTCTACATACCCAATCCATTTTGGGACCCTACATCCCAAAATATCATCCCCCATCTTATCCTACTCAATCTTTCATCCAAAATCCAAGCATCCCTAGTCGGGATCAACAAAGGCACCTTCCCACATATCCTATCTACCAATCTCCTTCCATCTCTCCATCCATATTTCCTCCATCCCGCACATCTCCTCATATTCACTCCGATGCTCCCCACAATTTGGATGCCATATCCAATATGAATAAAGGGACATATCCACAAAGATCTAAGGATTGCCATGTCCAATCTAAACGACATGGTCAACCAAAGCAAAATCCAATCAAGAAATCCAATGCATCCCAATGGCCACAAAGGCCTAGCAAAGCACAAGCAAAATCCACTACATGGCCACAAAGGCCCAGTAATAAAAAAACAAAATCTGATGCATACCAATGGCCACAAATGCCCACCAAAGCTAAAGCAAAAATGATGTGGATCCCAAAGCAAAAAGATGTAATGCATCTAAAAGAAACATCTACAATGGCATCCAAATTTGCTAATCCCCCAGCTATTCAGTCTTCTCCTCCATCTCCTAAATCTATTTTGGGTCCCAAAGATTCAAAATCTCTTAGTGTAAATCCTCCATCACATTCACCTCTATCTTCCACATCCTATCCACTTCATCCACCTTCCTCACAACATGTGCCAATGTTGGTCCTGACAGCATCTCCCTATCATGATCACTTTCCATCTTTCCATCCAAACAATTTCTACCACCATATATCCCATCTACCCCATCCAATCTGTGCTTTTGCATAAATTCCTCCATCCTAACAAAGTTGTACCAACATCCAAGCACATCAAAAAGATCAGTGAAGAAAGTCAGTGACACATCAAAAATATCAGAAGGTCAGCATCTAATCAGCAAAAAATCAGAAAATCCATAAAAATTGGAAAAAATCAAGATAAAAATATCAAAAAAGAAAAGAAAAGAGAAAAACATTCATCCTATGGTGAAAACTTGGCAATTCAAGCACCTTGGACAAGTACCATGGTGAAAACCTGGCAAACAGGCGTCATGCGTAGGTCCCCCCAATTCCTTTCTGCAGTTGGGGGCCATTCCCTTCTATCACCGTCTTATCCAACATTTCCTCCATCCCATTTGTCTCTCACCTCCTTCATCCTCCTTTGGATCTTGATGAAAAAAAACAAAGACTATCAGGTATACATGCTTTTGGGCACCTTCTTGGCATCCATCACACCTTTTGGCTACATATCCTCTATCCAATCCATTCATCCTAGCTTCCATATACCTTCCTTATCCTCTTGTTAGCATATCTTCCATCCAAGCATACCCCATGCCTTTGAAAATACATGAACTATCCTAAGCAGGGGGCATCTTATTCCTTGGTAACATATTCCTTGGAGACTATCTTTCATCCAAAATATCCCATCTCCCAAATCTTTCAGCAATTCCTCCATCCAAATCCCAAGCATTCCTCTATCCAATCCTCAAGAAAATCTATCATCCATGTCTCCTAAGCAGTTCCTCCATCCAAATCCAAATCTTCCTCCATCCAAGTCTCCTAAGAAAATCCACCATCCAATCTCCCCAAGCATTCCTCCATCCATATCCCTCAGTGGTTCCTCCAGCATTCCATCTTCCAAACCTAAAGCAAATCCGCCATCCAATCTCCCCAAATCTTCCTCTATCCAATCCTCAAGCGTTCCTCCATCCAAATCCAAATCTTCCTCCATCCAAATCTCCTAGCAGTTCCATCATCCTCATCCTAAGCATTTCTTCCATCTTTCCATCACCCAGTATCTTCCCTTGTCATTGGTATCTAGCTATAGGCTAACCTCATTGCAATCCAATGCCATTCATCCATATCCAACCATTCATAGCAGTCTTCTAGCAATCTTCCAATCCTCTCCACATCCTCTAGCTATCCAACATCCAAGATCAAGCCAATCCATCCAATCCAAATCCTTAGTCTTGTAGCAAGCCTTGATCTCAATCCAATCATCATCGTTGGGATATGTCCTTCCCAAATCTATGTCATTTCAGGACACATCTTCCGTTAGTCTATCTTGGCTTTCCAGCCCAACTGGGGCATCATCCTACATATCTTTGGAGCTTCAGCTTCATCCCCAGGTTCTTTGTACATCCTAATCCTGAGTCTTGTACCATAGCATCAGTTGTGTCTCCACCTAAACTCATTTGTACATATGTGTCTTTAGGACCCATCCTTTGTGTCCGGCATCCCTTGTCGTTGTCTTGTTGTACATATCCTTGTTAGTCCTGCAGCAGTATCTGATAAAAAATCTTGTCCTACCCAACCTCGCACTTCAACAACATCAATTGTCGACTATCCTTGATCATCATGACCATCTTTGAACTTCATCATTTGCCAATCAGCAACACAGCATTCTCCCCATCAACATTGGGTCTACACAGATGTATGCTTCTATTTTGTTTGACCTAAGCCTAATCACGGGTCCCCTCAGTTGTATCCTCCCTGTCTGACTTAATCTTCCACCAAGCACACTAGGTCCATGTCGATGTATCCTTCCACACATTCAGACCAATCTTCCCGCCATCAATCAAATCAAATCTCTCTCCTTGGCAAAGGTTGTCTTTTGGAGTTATCATTTTGGCCTTGGATTTTGTCCTTTGGGTCTTGTTAATCTTTTACAGCTTCTCATTGTTCTCTACTCAAAGTCGCCACGATCCTTTATATCATGGTGCGCTGCGAATGAGGATAATCTGGGGCAAGGTCTTTTGATCTTTTACTTCTGCCTGTGAGTCAGTTGTGTGTTTGTGGTTTCTTCAGCATCATTTCCACCATGCTTCCTCTTGGGTTCATGCGTGATGCTGGGGCAGCCCTACGTGTCTTTTCAGCATCGGTCCTATGCAACACTGGTGACAAGGCCTCGTGATCCCAGTATCCTTGGCAGGTCTCTAGCATTTCTATATTAAACTAGGTTGTGCTCTCTCAAAGATCTAAAGCATGGAGCTTCCCCAAATCCCCTGCATCTTGCATCATATAGATTAATCTTGCATCCTCATATAGCTGCATCCTGCATTTTGCATTCCATCTCATCTTGCATTCACCCATCTTTGCTCTTGGAAGCTTGGTAATTTATCTCCCCTGCTTCCTCAGTCGTTCCTTCTCTGTTTCCTTTCGAGAAAATTCCACAACGTTTACTCCTTCTGTTATTTTCTCGAGGGGGCACAATCCCTTATTCCTCTAAATTCTAGCCTTGGGCATCTTATTTTCTTGTCTTTGAAGCCATGCCACTTGCGGCATCGCATCAAAGAGGGGCAAAATGTAGACACCTAAAAATCCTTTAGAAAATAAATTATTTTTATTTTCTGAAAAATCCCTGATGACATCATCATTTATTAATTAATTAATTATTTAATTAATTAATTTATTTTTATGTCATTAAATCCCTTTACCTTAATTAAAAATATTTAATTAAGAAATCCCTCCCAAAAATGTTTAAATCTTATTTAAACATTATTCTCCTTATTTATTAATTATTTAATTAATAAATTGACCAAAAATCCCAAAATAAATAATTAATTTATTTTTTGACCAAAACTTGGCCAATTTCCTTAAGACCACTAACCTCTTCCAAAATCTTCTAATCCTTCTTTAATTTTGATTAAAGGCTAATCCCATCCTTTCTAACCCTAATCTCAACTCAAAATATTTAATTAAGATTAAATATTTAATTTTCATATTTATTAAATATATTTTAATAAATATTCCCAAAACCAAAAGCCTTTGGAATGAATAAACTTTTATTCCATAAAACCTAAGAAAACTCTAGACTCTTCTAGAAACTTCTCAACCCAACCTCTTCACCCATCCTAATCCTAAAATCCCCTAATCCTAATCCTAATCCTCCCCCTAACCTTGTCACATTCCCTAAACAAGGTTAGCCAACTCTTAAGCTTACCCCAAAGTCAACAAACTTCTAGAGGCTTCTCTTACATGCATTGAAGGCATTTAAGGCCTCTTTATCCCTCTTACATGCATTTATGGTGCATTTAAGAAGCCCCTCACCCCTTTCTTGCACCCTTTGACCTTAGGCACATTTCCCAAATTGTGCACATTCCTCCCATCTTTCAACCCAATCCCCTTATGACACTTGTCACAAGGAGATAACCCTTCTCCTAATGAGCCTCAAACTCATTAAAGCTTTTGAGATAAATAAATCTTTATTTATCTCTTAAATTCCATATTTATCCTTAGAAAGCCTAGACTCTTCTAGAAAGTCTTCATCCTCATCCAAAGCCTAGACTCTTCTAGAAAGTCTTCATCCTTATCCCCTTGACTCAACCCCTAACCTTACCCCAAACTCTAACCTATCCTCCTAACCCAAGCCCTTAGGAAATCCTATAAATACTCCTCCTTCTAAGAGAAAATTATTAGCTTAGTTTTTATCATTTATGCATTGTTATCATGAGCATTTTTAGCTAGATCATCTTAGCATACATCTTAATTGTTAGATTTCTTCATATTTTTCATGTTTTCTAACACATCTTAGAATAGCTTAATGGATTAATCTTAGTTCATATTTCAAGCTTTTCTCATCATTTATGCATCACCATAAATCCCTCTCCATGCATTTGAGAGCACACCCACATCCCTCTAATTGAAGCAAATCAAACATTTTCTCTATAGCACTTGTTTTTAGCAACAATTTTGAGGTGGCTTTGGTTTTGTTTTCATGTATTATGCTATTTTTTTAGTTCATGAACATGTTAGATTAGTCTAATGTTTGAATGTTTCAGCCTTTCAAGACAGGTAACAGGTTCAAAATCATAGTCTACACATCTATTAGCATATTTGTATGGGATTTATCCTGAACCAAATTCATGTTGGCAGAAATCTGCTTGAGAAAGTAGAAATGATCATGTCTTAGGATTAAATGGTTTAAGTATTGGGGGCCACACATCATGGGCTCTATCATACATTGAGTTCCCTAACACTCTTTGAGCTACTATATGGAAAAAATATGGAGATCTCACTGAACCTCCATTCTCAGATGATCCAACTACAGACATGCTTCTCTCCCCTAATAATGATGATGATTCTATGTATGATGATGAAACTAAAGAGGAACTTGCTTATTTGAAAAGTCTTGATTGTCTCGATTACACAAATACATCTCCTCCAGATGCTCCTCTTTCTACATCTCTAGTATTGGAAGCTATTCAGTCACCTCAACCTGTGAGTTTGACAAAGATATTGGCTTCATCATATTCTACTTCAAATTTTCTTTAATAGGTTCATTTTTGTCCTCTTGATGAGCGAGATATCATCCTATCATGATGAGCGAGATATCATCCTATCAGAAATTTATCATTTATTTGTTGAATCTCTCATTGATTGTGACAATGATATTGAGGACATATGCTTTCTCTCGAATGTCAACTCACATCAAGTTTCATCTTTTTTGGGTTTGGATTCTCTTGTTCTCTCTCATCCATTCCATGCTACTATCTTGATGCATCCTAATTCTCATTTGAAAAAATCTCACACTTCAGTGGTCATTGTTCTTGAGTCTTGTATTGTAGAGTCACAATTCAACATCAGATTGGAGAAACATGAGTATTTTCTAGAGCCATTCACAATCTTAATTCCTTCATGCATTTCACTTGAGTGGGAATTTGGTAGTTTGACAACTCAAGGTTTCTATCTTCCAAAAGGAAGAGACATCATTTGTTGTAGAGGAATCTCCTACAACACTCACTATGCTACATTCTATATTGACATTCTTTCTCTTCTTTGTGAGACCTTGGAGTGAAGGATGTTGCAACATTGTAGGTGCCATGTAGAATCAATGTAAATTATGAGGGGGGAGGGTTTGTTCCCAATAGGTTTTTCCTCTTTCCTCTTTATTTTCTCCTTAGTTAGCCTTAAGGGGGGGGGGGGGGGGGGTGGGGGTGGGGGTGTTAGCGTTAATTTTAATTTCAATCCTCATCTCTAGTATTGTTAAATCCAATCATCCACCATGATTTACAGATGATTATTTGCATTTGATTACAATATGATCTCCATGGATGAAGGATGAATATTGTCATGCAATAACCCTAACTAAGTAGAAGTTGATGTTAGTTTTTGTGCATCTTTAGTGTTTTGTAATCTTCATTGTATTGTGCTCTACTGATGGTGATTTTCCTTTTATAATATATGGACAATCATTAGTGAATACAACATAATCAATTCAATTTTATTCTATAGCTCCATTTTCATCTATTTTTGATTTGTAATTTTTGCTTTTATCTTTCAACAAGATCTAATTCATTTTGTAGTATTAGCTGCAAAATTATACAATCAAAATTGATTAAATTATCCTTGATGATGATAGTCAAAATTTTTAGGAAAACCTCATATTGTGTGATCAGATTGAAAACTTAAATATTGAATCAGCCCAAGGAGGATTAGGGTGCAACTTTAGTATTGGTTTGGAGACAATAAATATAGATGGTATTAATTTGGCAGGGAATCCAATATTATGTGTTCTTTAGATAAAAAAATTATGGCTAAATGAAAACCATTAACATGCAATGTAGATGTAGAATAAGCGCGGACCAGTACACCTTAATGTGGAAGCCCAAATAATAAATATGCAGACCAGTAAGATCAAAGAAGAAAGGCACATTTATGTATAAATTTAGACAAAGCACATGGATCGTAGAAGCTGAAAAGGCTTGAGAAGGGAGTTCCACCACCTCTCCCTGGTGAGGACCCTATTGAAAGTATTACTTGGAAAATTATCTGTCAATGAAGAAAAACTTTCCTGACAACCCCTCACTCTGCCCCCATGATTCAAGGGAGTTGTTATAGTGACATGGTTTTATTCTTGTGCTACTAGTTTGTTGTTAATGGTTTGTTCTAGACCTTATTGCATTTAGTTGTTTTCATTTTTTCCTTAGGGTTGGTGTAAAGGACAACACCCCTATTTTGTTAGTTTTAATTATAAAAAACAAATGCATAAAAAAAACATTACGATGTTTTTTGCTACCACTATGGTTTCCTACTTGATGATTTGAACCCAATGTCTAGGCCTCTACCTCCCTCATCTCTATTGTAGACCTTGGTCCTTAGGTTGGGTGTTTTAGGGGGTGTTGTGGTTACGTCAAGCATGCAACCTTTGAATCCTTGTCCCCACTACTGGCTATGGGTGGTTCTCTTTCTAGATATAGAGGTGGAGGGGTTTCTACTTGTATGTCTATAAAGGATGGAGTTTGCCTCAAATACTGCTATTGCTGGTGGGCAGAGCTATGCTTGCAATACCAAATATACTTGCTACTATTCCTCCAAAGATGGAAAGCTCAATGTATTTTTTCTTGTACGAAGACCTCTCTTGTGATGGTGTGTGGCCCAAATGTGGTGGATAATATGGCTTTATACTAACATTATGGGTTGGTTTGTAGATTCGTTGGTTTTTGGCCCTCTCTCCTAGATTTGCATTGGTGGGTGACAAATTCTTGGAGATCTCTAGTCTTAGGTAACATTGATATTTTCCCTTGTGTAAATGATTTTTTTATTGTTTCTTTTACTTCTATTGAAGGACATGATTTGGAATTGAGAAAACTGTGGGCATAGGAGAATCACTCTCTTTCACCCAAACCCTAGATAATCTCCTTCAACCCTCTTACTGAGCTGCTCAATGTGTGTTTACTGTGGGTTCACCTCCCTAATATTTTTCTTCATTTTTGGGAGAGATCTTTCTTTGAGGCCATTGAAAACTCTATTGGCCATTTATTAAAGGTGGACTAGGCTACAGTAGTGATGGGCCTCTCTACTTTTTCTTACTTTCTGGTTGACATTGATATTTCCACATCCGTTTTGGGGGATTTGGTTCTCATGTTCAAGGATAAGCCATTGACCTAATCACTAGATTATGAGAGCTTACCCTTTCGATATAGGAAGTGCTTCTCTACTGGTCATTCAACTATTAATTATTCTCTCTTGCATCATAAAGGTGCTGCCACTTGGTGGAAGGATGTAAATAGTGATCATTTGACTATCTTGGCTTACATATTTTCTACTAATGATCCTTTATAGGTTGATGATGTCTCCCTCAAGAGTGGTGCTCCCACTGATATGGCCTCCTCTAACCTGATGGATCTGACTCCACCTCTTTCTTCTAGTACAATACCCTTTGGAGACGTGGATCCTTCTTTGACTAGTGTTGCTACTGATTTTCTCTCACCTAGGACCGATAAGGTTCAACTTTGTCAACACTCTATTCTTGGTATTTTTGTTGATTCTCTCTTTTTGAAGGTTCTACCACTATCTCTTTGTGGCGGGGACCCTTTGAAAGTATTTATTGGATAGTTGTCCACTAGTGAAGGAAAAATTTATTTGCTATGTTTCGTCCTCCTCCCCATGATGTGGGTGAGTTGTCTACCCACTCTTTATGTGGGTTGCTAGCTATGTTGCTAGTATACTGTTAATGACCTATTTTTGACCTCGCTGTAAATAGTTACTTTGGTTTGTAGTTTTAATTGCTTCGAGGGGTGGTTTTGTAAGAGACAACACCCTTGTTTTGCTTTTTTTAATATAAAAAAAAAAATTATCCATTGTTTTTTTACTTTACTGTAATGTTGGAGGTAGGATAAAAATCATTATGCCATATATGGCCTGGAATTGGGATATCTTATTCTTGGGCTCTATTGGGACTAATCCTTTTAGACTAGTTTCAAATTCTGATAGTTAAGAATTATGGATCTTATATTATTTTGTATTTGAGTGAGGAAGAAGGGTTTTCTTTCTTGTTCTTTCCCTTCAGAGCTCTTGAACCAATTATTTAATACTATTAAAATATTAGTGATTTGACACTTTTCTTCTTAAAAATTAAATAAATTTAGATCATCCTTACTTTACATTTTATGAACTCAGCCTCGTAGAATGTACCCAAAAGTTATAGTTTTTTTAATTGTAGGGATATATTTCTAGTTTTATAAATCTTTTAAACATTTGGCTCTAAAAAATATCTAATAATCTAATTAAACTTTTAATATATCTTAAATTAAAAAATTCTAAGAATATATATCATGATCATGTACACACAATAAAAGAGTTGATATGTTATTTCTACAATTATGATGGAGTTAATGGGAACCATATACATTGAATTTCATGTCCTTAAAGAATAATTTGTAATATTTGATTTAATTCATATTAGTGGACCATACATGCTAGTAATATTTATGATTTGGAAATTGCGTGGTTGCTCATCCTAGTCAAATTTTATAATTTTATAATTTATATGTATACATGTGTATATATACATACGTGTATGTGTACACACACACACACATGTTAGAATAACTAAGAGGGGGGGGAATCAGTTATCCACAGTCCCAATCACAAAATGTATATCCAAAAACAATTTACTAAAACTTTTGTAGCTCGGTAAACTAAAATAGTATTATGTCTGTGCTTTTACCGATTACCAATTAATAACATATAATGATTACTGATCAAATCCAATATGCAACATGTAAAGTATGACAACAAGCAATCATCATAATCAACACATAACACACGAGATTTAATGTGGAAACCCTGTGAAGGGAAAAACCACCTGGGACCGGCAATGCAAAAATTGTTCACTCTTCTGAAGTGAGGTCGGTGAAGACCTAACCCTGTTAAAGGTTACAGACACACTGTGAGGTGTGACCTTATTAGAGGATTTTAGACCAACCTTTATCATCCAACTAGCATTCACTATGGGGTTGACAGGATAACAAATGTATACTCTATGAATGACATTACAAGACATCTAGTCCACTCTGTTAAGAGATTTTTTTGTTTACAATGGTTAAAATGTAATAGCAGTTGATCTGATTACAACACAACTTCAATTGTAGATTATTAGATCTATGTTAAGCTCATTCAAATCCTCTGATCAATATATCAATTATGTTTCTATCAATATTCAGTAACTTACTGTCGCTCTGTATAAGCTTTCTGACGCTCGATAATCTCTGTAGTTCAGTTCTCCTTAACCAGTCTAATCAGGAATGCATGAAGCTTGTTCACGTGATATCTCTGTAGTCTACTTCTTTTGACATAATTTCATCATGAAATCCTAGTCTCTTAAATAGATGAGTAAACTATTTTAATTCCATCCATCAGATTTTTCCTCTTAATCTCCTTTGTTGATTTTGCCGCATTAACCTTCCTCAGCTGATGTGTCAGTAACATGTTTTGTTTCAATCCCTTAGATCTTCTTCAAATTATGTTAGCCATTGATCTTCATAACAAACATTATCTTCAACTTCGTAATCATAACACTTTACAACTCATAAACATCCATCGGCTAAACTAATCATTTAGTTCTTTTCTTCTACTCGGTTAACAAAGAAATGTGTCGGTGAACACAAGCTCAGTTTATACTGTGCTCGGTATACACTACACTGCGTCGGTGTATACTGGAATGCTTCTTTAACTGACAATATTGCTTTATGCATTTTTCTCTATCCTTCATCATAGATTAATGCAACATAATCAAGTCAATAACATAAGGTCATAAACTCATTCATAAGTTACCCAATCTATTCCTCATCCTTATCTGTCATATCCATCTTCCTCATGTAGATATATTTGTTCTTCATCTCTTTTCTTCTTCCTTCTACAGATGTTTGGGTATAGTAACTTACAAGATACGTATTGTCAAAACTAGTTGACATCAATGACAACATATT
Source organism: Chamaecyparis obtusa (assembly GCA_027943335.1). Classification (NCBI taxonomy): domain Eukaryota; kingdom Viridiplantae; phylum Streptophyta; class Pinopsida; order Cupressales; family Cupressaceae; genus Chamaecyparis; species Chamaecyparis obtusa. The sequence continues at coordinate 1,170,089 of BSBK01003570.1, forward strand.
ACTGATTTAACCATTTTACATATCTAATCAACAACTCAGTGATCTTAAATCACAGATCTTCAAGTCATACATTTTATTCAAATCAATTGTAGTTCATCAATCTCTCCCTTTGGCATTGATGGCAACACAAGCAATATGAAATATGTCATACACATACCAAACATGTATTCTACAACTCTTGTCAAAAAATGTTGTAATGATACAAGCTCTCCCTAGCTTAATATGTTTAATTACTACGTTACAAAAAAAAAAACATTTGTAAGTGTAGACTGACTTTTGCAGATATGATCTTTTCAGCTCGTAGGTTTTCTTCTATTCTTAGTATCTAATCTTCAATGCTCTCCCTGTTCTGTATTTCTCTCCCTTTGTCTTTGGCTTCATATTCTTCATATTGAACTCTCTCTCTTTGACAACAATTCCAAAGAGAAATAAACATACAACTCTGTAGTAGCCATGTAACTCTCTATTGTTCAGTGCATTCTCTGTATCTCGGTATACTATTATGCAAATTTGTTCCAGTACTCCAACCTTTCACAACCTTAGGTAGAAGTCCAAAGTGTGAACTTTGCTGCATCAACATGTATGATCTTATGATAAGATTAGGTTGATGCAACCTCCAGATCACCTTAGTGACCGGTAGATAGGGGACGGACCCCAAGTCTAGTCTTCAAGTATTCATATGTATCCTTTGGTAGAGGCTTTGTAAATATGTTAGCAAGTTGTTCTTTTGATGAAACAAATTCTAGCTTCACTTTCTTCTCCTTTACTTTTTCCCTTAAGTAGTGATACTTAATAGATATATGCTTTGTTTTAGAGTGCATCACTGAATTCTTTGAAATATTAATAGCACTAGTATTATCATAATATATAATCACTGATGCAGTGATTACCTCATTCATACCTTCTAAAACTTGCTTGATATATGCAATATTTGAACAGTTAGGAGCACCAGAAACATACTTTGCTTTAGCTGTAGACTAAGAAATGCAAGCCTGTTTCTTACTTGTCCATGTAACAAGTCTTTCACCAAAGAAGAATGCTCCTCCGGTGGTACTCTTTCTATCATCCACATTTCTAGCCCAATCAACATTGATGTATACCTTCAGTTCAAAATTGCCTTTCTTAGGATACCACAGTCCATAATATTTAGTTTTCTTTAGGTATCTTAAGATTCTCTTTGTAGTAAACATGTGTGACTCTCTAGGGTTTCTAGAAAATCTAGCAACTATTCCAACAACATGTGCTATATCAGGTCTACTGTGAACTACATACATTAACTTACCAATCATGGATCAATACAGTGTCTAATTGACCTTAGTAGTTCCATCTTCTTTAGTCAGTTTACATCCAGTAGCCATTGGTGTTCCCATAGGTTTAGCATCTTCCATGCCAATTGTCTTCAATACTTCCTTTATATATTTAGATTGTGTAATGAATATACCATCATTCTGCTGAATCACTTGTAAGCCTATAAAGAACTTAATCTCTCCAAACATAGACATTTCAAATTCACTTTTCATTTCATCAGCAAATGACTTACAGATTTGATCTTGTCCTCCAAATATTATGTCATCCACAAATATCTCAGCAATCAAGATAGTATCATCAAAATTTCCTTTCATGTACAGATTACTATTCTCACTTGTTCTAACAAATCCAATACTCAGTAAATAGTTATGCAGCCTCTCATACTAGGCTCTCGATGCCTGCTTCAAACCATATAAAGCTTTATGTAATCTACATACCATATCTTTGTTTTTTGGATCAACAAACCCTTCAAGTTTTTCTATGTAGACTTGTTCTTCATGTATCCCATTCAGAAAAGCAGATTTAACATTCATTTGGTAAACTTTGAACTTTTTGTATGTAGCATATGCAAGTAACATTTTGACTCCTAATCTAGCAACAGGTGAAAATGTCTCACCATAATCTATTCCTTCCTCCTGTGCATATCCCTTGCATACTAACCTAGCTTTGTTCTTTGTTACCTCTCCATTCTCATTAAGCTTGTTTCTGAATATCCACTTAGTACTGATAAAATTCTTGTCCTTAGGTCTGGGTACTAAACTCCAAGTTTTGTTCTTCTTTATCTATTCTATTTCCTCTTTCATTGCATTAACCCATTCATCATTCTCTAATGCAACTTTTACATTCTTCAGTTCATATTCACAAACTAGACATGTACCTTGTCTTGCTTTACTTCTTGTTTGCATGCCAGCTTTTCTGTCTCCAATGATTTGTGTCTCAGGATGATGTCTTCTGACAAATCTTGCCAATATCTGATCTCTTCTTTCTTGTTCATCCTATGCAGGTTCATTTTCTTGTTTGGTAGGTGCTTCCTGCTCGTCGATTTCTTTTTCCTGTTCCTTGGTATTGTTTTCCTGTTGACCAGTTGTCACTATCTGCGGTGTCGGTAGGTACTCTGGTTGTTCAATGTAACTGAATCTACTATAGTCTTCCAGCTCCTTTGTGCTTTCCTCTACATTCTTATCATCAAACTCATCAACTTGAACATTAGTACTTTCAATTATTTTATTAGTTACTTTGTTAAGAGACTTGTATACTTTACTTTTAGTGGAATATCCCAGAAATATCCCTTCATCACCTTTTGAGTCAAACTTCCCATTTCTTTCATCTTTTAGAATAAAGCATTTACTTCCAAATTTTTTGAAATAACTTATAGTGGGTTTGTGACCAAACCATAACTCATAGGGTGTCTTATTAGTGTCCTTCAATTGTACTTGGTTTAGAACATAAACAGCTGTGCTGACAACTTCTCTCCAGTATGTTTGAGAAACATTCTTTTGCAACATCAGTGTCCTTGCATAATCAATGATTGACCTATTCCTCCTTTCAGCTATTCCATTTTGTTGTAGTGTCCTCAGTGCAGAGACCTGTCTTTTAATACCATGCTCATTACAAAAATTAGTAAATTCATCATAAATAAATTCACCACCTCAGTCAGATCTTAAGCATTTCAATTCTTTACCAGTCTCTTTCTCAACTTTTGCTTTGTACCACTTGAACATCTTAAATGCCTCTAATTTTTCCTTCAAGAACATGACTGTCATTAATCTAGTATAATCATCAACAAAAAGAATAAAATATCTATCTCCATAGTAACTTTGAGTTCTCATAGGACCACATAGGTTGGTATGCACTAACTCAAGTAATTTCTTTGTTGAATAATCTTTGCTTTTGAAACTAGACTTTGTCATTTTACCTTTCTGACATTCATGACACATAACATGATCAGGCTTAGATAAGTTAGGCAGACCTCTAACCTTTTTCTTTTTACTGATCTTAATCATGTTATCAAAATTCACATGACATAACCTTTTATGCCACAACCATGCATCTTCATCTTTCATCATTAAACAAGAAGACTGATCATTATCAAGATAAAATAAATTACCTCTCGATTGTGTTCCAGATCCAATAAGTCTCCCTCCATCATCAAATATCTTCACTTTCTTTCTCTCAAAAGAAACTCAGTGGCCTGAATTGTTCAGCTGTGCCACACTTAGAAAATTATAGTTTAGACCTTTTACCCAATAAGCATTATACATCTATTTTTATCATTTATCATCAGGGATCCTTTTCCTCTAACCATACAAGGTGCATCATTACCCATTCTAATAGATCCTCCATTGTGTTCTTCAAGATGATCAAATTTCTCTTCATCACCAGTCATGTGATGTGTACAACCACTATCTATGATCCATGTATCATTTTTATTAACCTTAGAGATAAGTGTTGTCTCTACATACCTTTCATCTTCTTCTGATTCATCCTTCATTGCAACAAATACCACCTCAACATCTTCATCAGTGTCAGTATTGGTGACATATTCTTCTGCAACGTAGCACACCTTCTCACCTTTATCATTATTGTCTCAATTGTCTCTGTTGTAGTGTCAATAACTTTTGTTACCTCTTCTCCCATAGGTTCCTTCACCAGATTGGTCTTTGTTTCTGTCATCATCTTTCGTGTGTGGACATCTAGTAGTAATATGACCAACCTCTTTACAATTAAAGCATGCTAAAGGTAATTTACCTCTATACCTTCCTTTACCTTTAGGTAACCTTCTGGCCATAAGAGCTTCAAGTTCATCAAGCTCATCATCAATATTGCTATCACTATCATCATTCTTATTTTTGCTACTAGACTTACCAATCTTCAGAGAAGACATAAAATTAGATTCAACAGATGGTACAACACTATTATCAAAGTTATTCAATTCAAAGGTTGTAAGCTTACCAATCAAATTATCAAGAGTAAGGTTGTTACCAGATGCAGACCTAGTTTCATGAATTGTAGATATTCTGATTGCATAAACTAACAATAAAGTTCTGAGAACTTTGCTTACCACTATCTCTTCATCAATGACACCATCAGATGCTCTAATAGGATGTACTACCTCTTTTAGTCTATTTGTGTCTTGCACAATATTTTCACCTTCCTTCATCTTCATATCATCAAATCTTCCCCTTAAGCTTTCAGCTCTGGCTCTTTTGACATTCACATCACCACTATAAACTTGAGCAAGTTTATCCCACATATCTTTAGCAGTAGTGCAATTTTTAATATCTTCAATTTCGGCATTGATATAGGCAGCAACAATCTCCATCATAGTAACATTATGTTCATGCTTGTCTCTTAGTTGATCAAGGGTCAAGGGACCAGTGGGTGGTGCAATGTAGCCATTCTGCATTAGTGTAAGGGTAGAATTCCCAATTCCAGATACATGCAGCTTCATTCGACTTTGCCATACTGTGAAGTTATCTTTGTTCAGCTTTGGCACTTCCCTCTTATACATTTTGAGATCTTTGTGTTGAATTCCTTAAAACTCTGTTCCAAGCAACCAATGCTCTGATACCAATTGTTAGAATAACTGAGAGGGGGGTGAATC